>JAOUQU010000040.1:2003290-2028753 GCA_028566735.1 Ammoglanis amapaensis | reverse complement strand
ATATAGCAATGATACACAATGTGCGTGATAATAATGAACAATTATCACGTCACTGGTCTATAAAACCTGTCATAGATATTGTTGATTTAATATATAAACATATCTTAAGATTAATCTAAAATAACAGTATAGATATCATAGTACATATGAAGTTTTACTGACTATTATTAACCAGTCATAATTTAAATAATTTAAAGAAAAATAATTAATTAATTTTATTACCGCTTTATTATAGTCAGGGTCGCACTATTTATCCTGTATAAACATCCTGTCATTATAAGAGGCCAAACTCTACCAGGGTATAAACGAGTCACGTGTATGAAACACACACAAATATAAATATATATATATATATAATGTTGAATTTAATATATATCATTTCTATATGTATGATTTCATTAAGTTGGAGGCGGGACTTATGTGACCATCGTGTGAAAAAACAAACTCCACCCCTCTGTTACATATTCAAATATACAATCGTGCACAGCCAATGAATGGCGTAGGGGGCGTGGCTGCGCACTCTCTTTAACCCTGTGCTGATAATATGCGTGTGACAGTGCAGTCAGCCGTGTGCGCCCGAGCTTTAAGTTTCTCTCTGTTGGATTACACCTCACTCGTTACTTCCTATAAAGAATAAAACGCGGTTGGTTTTGGTTTTCGCTTGTTGACAGTCTGATAAAGTGACGGGACTCTTGTCGGACTTCAGGACGCGGTTTTCTGTGCTGTGCATGGAATGTGAGACGTGGTTTTGAAGCTCCGGTTGTTTTTAATCATGATGTAAAATCGTGGACGGGTCGGGATGCAATTAATCAAATCACATCTGTGAACAAGTTCATGTGAGAAGTTCTTCACTTCTGTTGAGGATTTAAGCTGCAGCGAACTGCGCTTGTAAATGGATCGTCGTTCCAGTTTTGTTTCACTTTGGCTGCAGATGGAATTCTGTGCCATGGTTGTTCTTCTCGTTAAAGGTAAAACGGAATCTCTGCTTTAGTTTATTTAATGACCACGAAAAAAAAATCACATTTAATGCACAAGCAGGATCATATATAACCCCCTCCAGATCCAGATCCTATATCTTAAAATCAAACTTTATTCAAGCTTCAGGTTCATTGATGTACTTTCATGTACATTTGACATCATCTACCTTTATATATTCACATTATTTTTTATTGTCGGGATTATTTAAACTAAACTTAATTCCAACCAATGTTAGGGAAAAAAGCATTACATGTAGCATTGTTCTTGTTTGCTTTGAGTTCATTAGTACTTATATGTTTTAAAAGTTTGTAGTATAATTACATTCATCAATTAAATCCTTTTTATATTTGACCATTTCTGCAAAACACTAGTGTACGAGGGTCAGTTATTTTTTGTGAGTATCTCTACTCACCCCAGTAACTGTGCCAGGCTTTTATAATGTACAAAAATCTAAGTTTACATTTTTTTTGGTGCAATTATATTTAAAATCCTATTGTAATGTATTTTTATTAAGTGACTGATTTTACCATTTATAGTTTTGCACTAATAAAGTGAATTTCTTGACCAGTGCTTACGACGTATCTTATTAATTATTGTGTAATTTCCAATGACGGGTCCTTCAAAAAGGTTAAAATCACAATAAGAAAGCAGCCAGGTTGTTACTGAGAGGCCCACAACAACATTATTGAAGCTGCTTGAACTGATTCTGTACTACATGACACAGTCTTCCTATGTTTGGAATGTAATGTAGGGTGGCAGAGGGGTAAAAGCCGACAAACATCACGTCTGCTAAAAGCATGAAAAATGTGCCATGTCCTGATAAGACCGAGCCAGAACTTTTTGGCCTTTATTCCAAACGGTATTTCTGGTGCAGAAATAAGACTGCATGATACATTTCACTGACAACGACTACAAACAAACTTACTCAAAACAGAAATAGCTTCCCAAGAAGATAAAGTATTTGAAATGGCCCAGCTAGAACACAAGCCTGAATTTTACCAAACATTTTTTTGGTTAACTTGAAGAAGACTGCATATGATATGTCTCCACAATCGGGCATATTTGGAATACGTTCGCATGATAAACGGGCATGGATTATTAAGATGTGCTATGCCAATAGACTCCTATCCTTGAACTGGATCCTGTCATCAAATCATTAGGTACTTCAAAAGTGTCAGTTTAAGGGCATAGTCAGGTTTTATCTTCTCAAACTTGCTGGATAGAGGTCACACAAAAGACTAAAATAAAAAGGTTCATCATGTTTTTACATCACGGAAACGTAATTGCTATATTCTGCATAGTGATCAGATGTGTAGACATTCATATCCAGTGTACAATTGGCAGCAAATTGTTCTTTTAAGTTAAAAATTATTCCGGCATGAATCACATATAATATTTTTGAGCATCTTCATTTATTACAGATCTCAAATGACCTAAAGTTAAAAGTATACACATGGACTATTTCTCGCTCTGTTTTTTGTAGGACATTGTTTGTGCTGTGTTGTCAGTTGATCTTGCTAATAAGAGTGATGACCAGTAACCAGAGTCTTGCATGTCCGAAGCCGGTTTCACTACACCCATGCAAAGTCTGTTTATTTGTGTTTGTGTCTTGCTGTGTTTGCATTGGTGTCTGGTTCCGTGTAGACACACAATTAGTGTCTATATGAAGATGTGTGGCTTTAGCTCATTATTGATGTATGCATGTAAGGCGCAAATATTCATACTTAGTTAGAAAGAAATGCAGAGTACTGTGTATTCTGGGTATGTATCGTGCATAAAGTCCAATGTCATTGACAGCTAAGTTTTGTTCTATTTTCATTGAGTTGTGAAGAAACTACACAACTGGAAGACTAAACATTTAATACTAGTTTAGTTAGTTAAGGGTAAAACATGAAAGGCAGGCCATAAGAGTCCACACAAAAACACCTGAAATGATTTATTAACTTCAGTTAAAACATGTACATTTTTTATAGTGCAAAATGTGTTGTACTGAAATCTGATACAATTGTGTAATCTGATACAAAACTAAGTGTATTGCACATTTTATTGGTGTAAGTAATAAATTGTATATCTTTTTACTTTATTAAACCATTATTATAATTGTATATCTTTTTTGTATTTTCAGGAGAAATAAGATGCTACTGTGATGCACCACACTGTGTAGCCACCGGATATATGTGCAAGTCAGAACTCAATGCTTGTTTTACCAAGTCTTTGGATCCATTTAACACAAA
Organism: Ammoglanis amapaensis; assembly: GCA_028566735.1. NCBI lineage: Eukaryota > Metazoa > Chordata > Actinopteri > Siluriformes > Trichomycteridae > Ammoglanis > Ammoglanis amapaensis. The sequence continues at coordinate 2,025,541 of JAOUQU010000040.1, read as the reverse complement.
CTCTCCACTTACACATGGGTGTCTGGACCCGGTGCTAAACTCCGCGGATGTTTGCAATGGCAAGAATATAGACATTACAAACAGAGCACAGTCTCCAGTTGAATGCTGTCACGAAGACATGTGTAACTACCGGGGTCTACATGACATTGTACACACTCGAAGTGACTCAACAGGTACAAAGCCAAATCATTAAAGTAAAATGCAGAAATGTATTTTGTCATGTTCATGCTAGACACATTTTTTAATTGTATATGTTGTTGTTTCAACATTGTACACTTAAATTGTAGTCAAATAAAAGTGTAGATTCTACAAATTTGTTTATTTATGTATTTAACATTTAGCAGATTCCTAATAGTTACAATACAGATTTTAAGCAATTGAGGGTTGGGCTATGTGAAAGGGAACAACAGAATCGACCCGTCGGTAGTGGAGGTTGAACCGCTGACCTTCTGATTGCGAGTCTAGTACCTTAATCACTAGGCTACTGCTTGTACTGCATTACATGTTAGAAATGGGATATATTTACGTAATATGTCAGATTTCTTTTCCCCCGGTTGTACTGGTAATTCAGATCTGGGAGAGTATTTGTCATTATACTTTATATATTCACCATATACCAATTACATTGTGCAAATTATGTTTTTTGAAAAATTAATAGACTTTTCTTTGCTCATTTAGATCGGTATCAGACAGACATCTCCAACCAGAACCTGATCACACGGGTTCAGGAGCTGGCATCGGCAAAGGAGGTGTGGTTCAGAGCTGCTGTCATCGCTGTACCCATCGCCGGGGGCCTCATCCTGGTACTGCTCATCATGCTGGCTCTCCGTATGCTTCGCAGCGAGAACAAGCGACTGCGAGCACAAAGGCAGCAGATGCTCTCACGCCTTCACTACAGCTTTCATGGACACCACCATGCCAAGAAGGGTCATGTAGCAAAACTGGACCTGGAGTGTATGGTGCCTGTAACTGGACATGAGAACTGCTGCACGGGCTGCGATAAGCTACGACAGGCTGAACTGAGCGGACGTGGTGGCGATCGCCTCCTATCGCTTGTGCACTGGGGCATGTACACAGGACACGGTAAACTGGAGTTTGTATGACTACTCTTGAACTGAACTTTGCTCTGGGACGGGTCTCAGAGTGCCAGACAGAGGATGCTAGACCTGCATTTTTGCTGTAATATTAATATTATTTGTAATGTTATTATTTCCTACTTGTAAATAGAGATAAAGTGACAAGGACAGCCATGTTTGCCTTGTTTGTATTTTTGGTTGCCTTAATGGAGCACTTTACTTGAATTAAAGCTTGAGAGGGTGGTGTTTGTGAACTATACCCCATCTTTTCTGGCTTGGTCCTGTGGATCCTGGACTGACACTGATGACTGAAGGATTCGTCTGATTTGCACATTTGTATAAATGTTGTTTTGTTGCTGGATTTGAAAAGAACCATTTTCACTGACACCAGGGTACGAATCTGGCTTTTTAAAATTTCATTCATGTTCCATAAATAAAGATTTCTGTGTTGACTTAAAATTTGTTTGGTTATTATTTCTATTCTCCCGATTTGAATGTTCACTAGGGTCCGTAATATGCTAGTTTTTAATTGTACATGCACACATTGTTTCTGTGTAGTAAATGCCATGATACTAAAGGTACACAGAGACTGATTTGTCTTTCTTTCTTATTACATTGTTTCAAAAAATTATTACAAATTTCAAAAAAATGTTTCGTTAATGGAAAATCTAACTTTAAGATTTAAAATGGCAAAAATGTAGCTTACATTTATTCTATGGTTGTAATTTAATAACTGACAAAATATTTTAATCTTTTCTTTTGAAAAAAAAAAAACATTCTGGAAGCAAGTTTACAATTAATAGGGTTTATCTTTTGATAGAAATAGAAATCGCCATGTTTGCAGGAAAGGCCCATCCCTAAGTTGTTGCCAGAAAGCTGATTTAAGTATTTTATGTACTTGAACTTTATATTGTGATCGACCTTTACTGCTAGCATCTTTTATTTTCTGTGTGTGTACATGGTGGCATACTTGGCCTCTCTGAAGTTCAGTAGTTGCAGACGTTAGGAAGTTTTAACACAGAGTCCTTGTTAAAAACTAGCGCTTCCACTGGACTGCGTCATTCTTCTGCCCCTCCGGAGGGGACACATTACATGTGTCTGGCCCTCTGAAGCTTGTGCTCCAGGGATTAATGTTGGAGCTGGAGTGAGTATTTATATAATGTGTGAGGGAATGCCAAGAAGCTGTGAGCTTTGAGCCCTCAGCTTGCCCTAAGTAAGCACACTAACACCCCTGTATTCATCTAGCCTGGAGATTTCATCTCACTATGAAACTGCTACCAGAAGTCTGACCTACAGTTCTCAGTTTACTGATAAATTGTTTTGCTAACTAGAAATTCAGAGGACTGGTCTGAGGAAAAATTAATAGGTTTCTATTATTTATCAAACGATGCCCGATAGCTCAGTATTAGAGACGGGTGTTGCTATCTTTATTAATCAGCTTATACGTCTGCCATTGGTTTTTGTCCTAAACTAAATCTTAAGTCATTTTTGTACTGTTTTGTACAAGCTTCATATTTGTCAACATGGATTGTTAATTATATTCCAAATAACTATTAATTCACAAGCACCCACTTCCTGTCAGTAGGAGTAGTGCTTCTACACTTCCTGTTTGGCTGGTTGATTGAACAGTACCTTCAGGTTGGTTGTTTGCTTTCTATAATTCTACAGGATCTATCTTTTGAAATTCTACCGACCAACTTTTGAAATGAGTTATAATATTTAGACCATGAGTGTTTGATTTTGGAGACGATGAATAATAGTTAATAGCAGGTTTAGCTTCTGATTACAACAGGTTTAAAAACACAAATAATCAATCCAACAATATTAAATGAAAACATTTAATGCCAACATTTGGTGATTTAAATAGGCAGGACTTAAACGGGAAGTTCTTAGACAAAACACACACACACACACACAAACAAAGACATTTAAAGTATAGCACACTCACTACAAATGTATTTAAACATTTTATTTAAAACATACATAATACATGTTATATGTTCAAATAAAAATGTTTTATATGCACATTTATATTTTGCTTTAATTATTATACCATAAGCTAAACACAGATTAGTCTGCTGTACCTGTAATGTATTTTGTATGTTGATACAAGTATTAATGTATTGTGTACTAACTGCGATCCATTGTTTGTTGATCGAGTACATATTAAAAATACTGTAATAGAAAATTGGTGGATTTATATAATTTAGTAAATGTATATACGTTGGTTTTATAAAACCACTTTTATAGCAGTGGTGTTGCATGATAGGGAAATAAATAATTAGATATCGGCTATTGCATTATGGGACATTATTTGCCATTGGTACAATAAGCAGAATCTTGAATTGATGAAACTGGAGCTACATAAAAACGCCTAATAAATCAATTATTGATGCTCCCCAAGTAGTAGACTCCATTTCCTTTAGATTTTCTTTAGATTCCTGCTTCTTGACATCCCAGTGTTTTCAAATCAGTAATTTGCTAATTTAATCAAACAAATCAAATGAATCTTTCTACTTTTCAGTAGTAATATCCTTCGGCATGTAATTTTAGATTTATATAAATTTAAATGTTATTTCATATGATTCTTTTGGTGGCTGGTATATAAGAGCACCCCATCACAAGTTTTGCTACTTTCCAATACTATAACATGATACACAACTTTGTGTTTTCATGTGACCATTGTATTTTAATATATTAGTGGAATATTTGCTTGGAAACTGTGCATGTAATTGTTTTGGCAAAGCTGGGTATGAATGTTTACATTATTAAATTGATTTACTTTGATTCAAGTAAGTAAGTAAGATGTTTTGGATTGACGTGTGTGATTCCTGGCTGTTCATACAGCGGAGCAAACCGTACGTTGCCACGTCGCCACGTCATATATTAGGATTTCCTTAGATGTGTTTTTCTTAGATGAACTGCTGAGTACTAAAAAGAATAATACTGGTCTAACTAGATTTTTTTACAAGAGAAAGTAAAATATTTATGTAAAGTTCCATTGAACGTTTTGCAGTGTTGTTGACATGTAGTTGCAAAAGTATGTACATGATCTTACTTTGATCTCAGTTTATTAAATTGCGTTTGTTAGTTTTACTAGCAGCACTGACCACGAACTACACATAGCTTAATGGGGAGCCAGGATAATGCGGTCAACAAGTTCATCATTAAACTACAGCCATACAGTCATCTGCTTTACTTAGACATATCCTGTGCTTTCACTTAATCTCGACCCAGATTAATCCTTATTTAGACCGAATGGATTTCAGTCTAATCAGACAGGATACTTTAATTTAGGTTTTGAGCTAATTTAGGCACCCTGGATTTAAATGCTTGTCTGGTGATTGGCTTTTCTAAGAGGTTTCCCCCAGCTTAGTTGTGCTTGTTGTGAGTTGTGTTTTTTTTTTGTAAGATGCCATTAGTGAGCTGTCTTCTTAACAGCTGCTTACATTTGTAAGGATCGCCTTCCTCAGGACTATTAGTGCTCACCTAATGATAACACGAAGTCTGAACGTTTAGACAAGCTAATGCCCTGATTGTTCTGACTAAGCTGAGTATAGAAAATAGCCACCAAGCTATTCTGCATGTCTTGCTTTGTGCACAATAAATCTTGGACAGTAAAGAGCCCTTTTTAAAACAGTTATGTTATATATGTATAGATATGTATAGATAACACAATTAAAAAATAATTCCTATGTGTTAATTGGAATTGTGGTTAAAATATGTAAATGTTTGGCTTAATAACCCTCAACATACATTAATGTGGAATGCTGCTTTTTATGATTTCAATTGAAGATTCGCTGTAGGATCTATGAATCAATCGAATGACAATATAATTTATGGCCATTACAGGTACATGTACAGGTACATAAAAAGCGATTTGTTCATGCTATATTAATCCTTGTATGCAGACATGGAAAATGATTAAGTCAATACCCACTAAGTTCAGGTGAGTACAACATTATAATGTCTAATGTTGTCTCTAAATGCTATAAAAGTTGTTCTAGACTATATGATTTTATGTGCTGATGACATAAAGGTTTATCATCTAGTACATAACGTAACTAGGTGTAGTGCTGCCATGAGGACATGAGTCTATAACCGTTCTGTAGAGATTTGGCCTCAGGTGAGGTTTGTAAAGACCAGTGTGTACTATTTGCATTGGTCATTTAGCATACCACTGACCCATCAGGCTGCTTGTATTGACATGTAAATTTAACGGAGGCACCGACTGAGCCTCCTAAAAGCTCAATTTGTTTTGATGTGACTTCAAACTGCCCACTTTTTATTCAGCAATCCAGTTTTATTGAGGCAGCGTCTGCCTAACGTCTCTGCTCTCCAGTCCTTCTGTAACGGACTTCTTTTGCATGTCAAATTCATCCTGGGAAAACCACCTAAGACTTTAAACTAATTATCTAGTGGAAATTCAAAATTCATGTAAAATAGTGCATAGAAATCTGTGTTTTGGCAGCCAATTAATGAAACTGAATCTTTTTTTAAAGGTGAATGGATATATTAAAAGCAGCTAAACAATCCAACCTATGCACAACTTTTAAACATAGCTGTTAAAATTTGCTTTAAAAAGACAAATGTATTTTTTAAATGGTGGTATTGTGGTATTTTGTTTAGTTTTTATTTGTTAAAAACTGTAGATGGCAAACAAGATTGTCTTTCTACGTCAATTTCAACAAATGCCCCTATGGATTTATTGGGTTTGCTAATGAAATAAACCTAACACTACTTCCAACAAACAAACACAATCCATCGTTCTACAGCCATTATTTACATAAAATGTCTGTAGAAATGTGCTTAAGGAACTTGTCTTGAAGACTCAAGTAAAGACCCTCTGACAAGTGTCCATTTAATGGCCTGAATATGTAAATATTTGGCTGAGTGGGAAAGACGAACAGAAAAAAGTTCTTTGAAGACATCAAAACATCACCCGGAACCATGTCCTCATGATGGTCCCCTCTCCAAACATTTAGGCTCAAGCAATGTTAAGGTTTAGATATAAATCTGTTTCAACAGGACAGCAATAATACTGGGAATGTTTGAGTCTGGTTATAACTCTTTAACCTTGAATGTCATCCTCTTCTCTTTAAAGGGATATTTTGTTTATATTGCGTATCTGAGCAGTTAAGGTTTCCAGGGTGGAAAAAAGGACTTACTCTACAAGGTTAGCTAGTATAATCCTTGGTCAAAAGTAAATTCTCGAGTTACTTAGCTTGTATAGACCTCATAGCATTTCATGTTCATTCGGGCACTTGACTGAGGACAGATCTGGTGAACTATAGACAGTGTGGTTGTAAGCACTTAACAGGATCCTTCATATACGTTGACAGCATGAACCTTCCCTGGAGAACTTAGCCAAAGATTGCAGAACAATGTTGGCTTTTAGGCTTTTAGCTTTAGCCACTGACCCCTAGTTGCTAAAACCCGCTAAGTTTTGCTGCTTTAATGGAATTGGATTCATCTGACCCACCAAACAAGGCCAGGCCTGACCAGCAGCTTTTGACACTTGTGATCAAGTGTGACTGATCTGTTAAAGTGTGTACAGATGTAAAGATACAAGGGTTAAGGGGAGCCAAAATGTCTAACTGGTTGCTGTTGGTGAATTGCTGTATTACCTTATTGATAAGTATGCATACATGGTGGTGTTTCCTTTTTACCCATGCCGAATTTAAAATAGATTAAAACGGCTGGAGAGTGTTTGAAATTGCAAATAAGCGATTTTATCTTGCATAAACGTGTACCTATAAAATATACTAAATCTAAAGATGAAACTACAGCTGAAAAGTTACCTATTGTTTGCTGATTTTTATTCTCATTTATACAGTCACCAGATATTTTCAGCAGTGACCGTAATTGATGCAAGCCATGAATTTTGCAGTTTGTTCCCCAATCCTATCTTTTCGTCCATGCTCACTTAATTTAAATCGTGACTGAATTTCAAGACGGCGGCAACCAGACAACTACCTCATGGCCCTGTCTATATAAACACCGTCTTTTAGCAGCGCTGTTTTTTGAAATGCTAATGGCGAACCGAGGTCGACTATTCCATAAAAGATTTCACTCGTTATGCCGTTTTGATACACAGTAATTTTAGTGTATTGTACTTTGTCTGACATTTACAGTACTACTCATTAAAGGAATTTAAACGATCACTTTAGTGAGTACCATTGTTGATGTAAATGTAGAGCTAAGTACAACTGACTAGACCTGATACTGCATTGTTTGGATCAGTTCTAAATCTTTAATAAGTTTATGAAAGACTTTATCGTTCAGCCATTGTTCATGCTTTTTAACAGTTGGGTTTCAATAGGCCTGAATAATGGACAGCGTAGATTGACAACAAAGTCAAATTTTCTTAATGAATGTAAAGAATTGTCTGAGGAAAAAGACAGGTGGTGAAGGTGGAGGGAAGCAAGGGAGTTACCTATATAAAGGTTGCGTGCTTTAGACTAATACTGGTTTTCACTGAAGCAGATTTGGCTCCTGGCTTTGGAAGCCTCTTATCTTTTTTTCTTTTCTTTTCCTTCTCTTCTTTTTAAATGGTGATACACACCCGTTTGTCAGCCATAGCCCCAGGCTTCTTGCTGCAGTATAATATGTTTGTATTGAGAGTACAGAGCCCCTGGATTAAGGCATTGGAAGAAGAGAAGTCTGTGTTGCCTAGCTTCTGAAATGCATCACCCTTTCGTTTATATCTATTTTACATTTTTAACTATATACGTGTTTACGTGAATGTTATTAGATGGAAATTTACTTTGGGATGTCTAATAATCAAGTCGAAAGTTACCTGCTAAATGAACTTACCAAAACAAAAGTTAACTTGATTTAATTCATGTACATGATACTTTTAATCCAGTTTGGACTTTTAGACAAGCAGGTCGATGCTGTCACTAATCATTTGCATTACACTGTTATAGAAAGAACCCCAAAAACTAGTCCAACAGTTTTTCAATTTATCAAATTGAAACTTTGCTGAGTTTAAGATAATCAAACAGCCTTTACACTCCCATAATTATTATATGCATCCTTTAAATATACCCCACTTAGATTTTAGGAAGAAGGTTTACGTGAGTGTACAATGGTGTGCAATGATATGATTTCTAACCCTCTTCTTCTTCTTTTTGAAAGCAATAAACTGCAGGTACAACACAATGTTTTATGTATACGGCAATTTGTTTTTTACAATACTAACATAACCTGGAGATTAGGCTTTTAATTAATAAATTCTAGTTAAAGCTGGATTCCTACTTTTCATCAATAACACTTAAATCTGATCTTTTATTAAAAGTCAAGATCATGCCATGAACATATCCGATCTGCCGAAAATAATGTTAAACAAATCGATGAACCCATTACAAAAATAACTGAATTTAGACACAATCTTTAAATGCATTAATAATATAATTTGTATAAATATATTTGTTATTAACAGTGTAACATTAACATTAAAACAAATGCATGTTTCAATTTTGATATATTGAATAAAGATGAAACTACAAAACTTCTTTAACAATGTTTCACCATGATCATTGTGCAAATTTACTACAGACAATGCCATACACTGTGCAGACTTCCTAAACAAAAAGTTATAAACATTTAAACTATTACCTTATTACATATTCAACAAGCCTCATCAGTTAACTTGGCTATCTTGGCAACGTCTTATAGTCATGACTGTGCTTATATATTGTATGTTGTAAATGTGGAGCTGTTTTAGGACAGCTTGTGATTGCTCTGGAATGCCACACCTCACTTAGTAATTATATGTAGGGTGTGGTTCAGCTACAAAATAATCAGGCTGCCTGCAGTGGTCTTAACTAAGAAGTTTCAAATCATTATCTCGGGAGTGACATTTAAGCCATTTATTTTTTGAGTTGCTTCTCTTTTGTGCCAGATTAGCATGATCAGGCAGGTTAACAGAGATGATTTTGTTTATTCTCTTTAGTAGCTTTGGTAGAATAGGAAACAAAGGATTCTGTTACTTCCTCACTAAGCCTAAACTGTTGGATTTCCAAAGAAACTGTTGCTTTCTGTAGGATTAGCCAAATTAAATCATTACTGAACATGTATTTCCGTTAAAGATCCTAATACAAAAATTTAAATGTTTTAAAACCAGCTGATAAAGTAAATATCTGTTTACTTTAGAGACCACACCACAATTTGATGAAATGATTTATGACTGTTGCTGCACTGTTATTGTTCCAGATGCATGATTGGTCTTACTGGAATTACTGTCTGTAGATGGTTTACTACACTTCCCAGGTGAATGTTAACTAATTGTTTGAACCAAATGTCAGTTTTAGGAATACTAAGAGAAGGAGTAATTGAGACAAACGTTGCATAACAGAAGCACAGATTAATCAAGAAAACATTCAAGCTAATTCATGCAATTACAATTAAATTAGACCAATGAGAAATTACATATGGATGTGATACGGGATTAATGATTTACTAACTGCTATACCGAGTAAGTTGCATTTGACAGTTGTTGAATTCTTAATCGTGTACGTTCTTAATCACTGTTACATTCTGAGTTACATGTTTACATTCTAAATTCTTGTATTTAAATTGGTTATGACATTGTACTTTTCATCTTTTTATTATGTGGCTGAGGAGTTATACAAGCAATTCATTGCCGATTGTACTGCATATATTATTATGCATGCAACAAATAAACCTTAATTTTGATTTGGAATGGAATACTTCCTAAGCAATCTTTATGCAGCGATTCTTAATAAAGAGTTCTATATACGCATTGAAATCTATATGCTGATGTACTTTGGACTAGTAATGTTTTAACATCTTCTTGTATCCATTATTTACGCAATGAATTGCAACTGCCCTTTGAGTAAATTATTTGGATAAATTATGTTTGTGTGTTGGACCCATGACTACTTGTCTGATATCAACAGTGGATGTTTAATTATGTTTAGGAACTAATGTGGACAGCTTGGGTGTTTTCAGACATACTGACTGTCCATTTGGGGCAATTAATTTAAGTGGCATGTTCGTCTCCTGCAATCGAGGAGGGGTGTGGACCATCAGATGCATTTGATCTGTATTTGTTCCATTATGATGTAAAATTACTTGATTACTTGACACTAAAAGGTCAGAATGATACAGGCAATGTGTCTCACTCACCTTATTGAAAACATATTTGAAGCATTTTGAAGCATACAGGAAGACACTGGAGTGTCTAGTAGGATACAAAGACATGAAGTGGCATTATTGCCACTTTGCCGCCCATGTGTTTATATTTAAACTACACACTTCAAGGTTTCCTTTAAACAGAACAATTGCTTGTAGCTTGAGTAAGTCATGACCTCAAGCAGTCTCAACTTCTGTACAGGGTTTTCTACTATTTCTGTGATACACCAGGGTCTTATCACCAAAACCCCTATTTATCAGTAAGCGTTTACTAACATTAATTGAATACTTTATATAACTTCTGTTCCATTGTACCATAGTGAATAATGTCTACGTATAATGCTAAACTAAAACACCAATGTCTATGACATTAATTCGATTTACAGATAATACCTTTCTGTTCTGTTGTAAGCTATTATAGTAGCACTCTTGCTCAAGCTAAAACGGAAATCTAATCCAAGATTACAGTAATGCTTTAACTAAGTAACATCTGCTTGCAAAAGAAACACATGGTTTTCCATGCAATTGAACATATAGCAGTTCTGCCTTGGGCTGAAAGTTTAATAATTATATTGACACAAGCTAAATTGGCTGTCAGATTTAGGTTTTCTTGTCAACTTTTTAATTTATATTTAAATTCAAGCTCAAAAGGTGAATAAGTCAGTCTGTATTTAAGTATACATATGTGTTATATACATTACTAACATTTAAAGCATTATGGACCTTAAATCATTAGGTCACATTTTTAGGTGCCTGCTATTTGTTTCCCTTTGGGCACAGAACGAATGAGTAGATTTACATTTTTGTAATGCAGTATGGTGAAAGTATGAATTGTAAACTGACTGTATGTCATGTTTATTCTAAACTAATTATGTGTATGCATCTGAGAGTCTTTAAGAGAAGAATGAATGCATGTTTATGTATACATGGGTATAATGTGTATATATAAAACTGAGTAAGGCAGAAGGAAGTTGTTGGCAGAACTTAAAGCTCATTATGCTATCAGGTTACCAGTGGGGGAGGCGAAAAAAGAAAACTTTTTAAATTGTTGCTTTTTCAGTTTGTCTTCTCATTTATTTCCTGTACATTTAGTTCTCCGCTCTCCGTTTACTGGAGCAATGGATTCTGATATGTAGGTTTTGTTGAAGTCTTTTGTAAAATCGCAAAACACTAAGGAATTAAGGATTTGATGTAATCAAATCTTTTGGTTTTACAAAAGATCGCTGGTTCAAGCGCCACCACTGCCAGGCTGCTGCTGTTGGGCTTTTGAACAAGCTTCTTAGAGTTAGAAATTTTAATTGATCCTAATAGAAATTCATTGATCCTTGAGGGAAATTAAGAAGTGTACACCACAAAGCCCATTGCTGTTCTGAATCTATTTTTTGCAGGGTACAAACAATAGAATTGTATTAATTGTTTTCAAAAAGCCTTCGCGCAATTTTAAATGTGAATGGTAATGATCAGTGATTATTCTTTTATTTAATGAAATAATCTAATTTGTCTCAAGAGGGTTACAAACTTTGTGCAACTGTGTTTACTTGGTTTCAGGCATCCACAGCATGTGGTTCTAAACCTAATCCGTAGGCATACAAAGTCTAAGTCGATGAATTTAGTCAGCAGGCACGGTGCCTCGTGTGGAATGGCATGTTTCATTATCCAAGCCATGAAGTTTGGAAGTGGTTTGAGCTTAATGCTGCGCTGTTATATCAACCTAAGTGCTGAGCAGTAGGGAGCTGGCGTCATTTATTTTGAGTGACTGGTAAAATTAGCTCCCCTTTTACTCTAAAAGACCCTCACCCCTCTTTAAAGAAACCAAACTTTAATAAGGCTGTCTGAGTGCCTCTTAATCACCCAGTTCACGATCCACACTCAGCAGTAACGTGGGGTGATAGTTTTATCCAGACTGACATGAAGCTGGGTGCTGATGAGATGAGGTAGAGGAAAAGTATAACATTTTTTTAAACATCACCACAGCGTTTAACCAGGCAGACAGACCACACAGTGGTTATGTTTTATAGAGGTGCACTCCTGCTATTTTTATTCTTTTTTTCCTGGTAATTTATTTTTTAAATTGTTATTGTTATATAAATTATATGTTGCAACTCATTTAAAAGAGCTCCAAGATAATCATCACGCTTATTGATCAGAAGGTTCGCTACTGTGGCCCTCACATTGTGTTCAGTTGCAAGTGCTAGGAATGTCTTTGTGCTTTCGTGGTCCTTTTCTGTAGCTGTACTCCTACGATGTCTGTGGTTAGCACTGTTATGTGACTGCAGGAGGGTCCTGGGTTCAATTCTCAGGTTGACTAGTTTTGGCTCTTTCTGTGAGAACCTGCATGTTCTCCTTATGTCTGTGCAATTTTCTTTTAGGGATTGTTCCCCCAAAGATCTTTTGTGAAACAACTGTAGCAACAACATTTTGTTTTTGGTTTTCTGAGCAGCTCACCCCCCAAAAACAGTGACAGAATTTTGGGTTAACTGTAATCAATGATTACTTGGGTGGTTGATTAAGATGTACCAATGGGTTCCCTAAAACTAAGTTTAAATCTATCTAGGCTTCTTCCCAAGAAACTTCACAATGCCTGATTAGTTGGTTATTTGAGATAAATACAGCTGCAGTTCTTATCTATGCCATACAGTCAGAATATCTGGGGAACACAATGTTTCACTAAACAAGCAAAAATTCCCCTAACCAAAATATTTTACTTGAACAAACCATTTAGTCAAAACATCATTGCAACTTAGGCAATGGTTATTGATAGAAACCCAATGGAATAGTGTCAAAAATCCATTTATTTAATCAAACTAGGGATTTGGGGGTTGATTTTGTGGTTTAAGACAGTATTATGATTGGTTATGTCAGCAAGAACTGGGAGGTTTGGAAATTGTAACCTTAAATTATGAATCATTGCAAAGGCTTTCACACTGAATTATAATATTTGCTCAAGCCTACTGTTTAGGTCAAAGTGATGCTGACTGCAATCTAAAATAACATTTTAAGTAAGTATAATTAGCCTTTTGTCAACAGACCTGAACCAGCCTAAACACGCCCTTCTCTGTCAGAAACTGGAACACACATCTTGAAAGACAATAATTAAGGCAACAATTGGTTGGGACACACCCAATTACTGGTTCTGAGTACTAAAGCTGTGCTGTGATATAAAATTTGTAGGATCAATGATTATATCTGTCATGACTTTTAATCAAATTTGACTGAAATGCTTTATTAGATGTTAGATTGTTAGATACCATTTCCAGAGAATGTTATTAGTGTTATTAGAGCTAACAATGGGTTTTTATGTTACAGTGGACCCTTGAATTACAAACATAATTGTTTCTAATTGGATGTTTCAAAGTGAAAATGTTGCTAGACCTTCCAAACTACCACATATCCTATCCCATGTCTAATAATTACATTATCTTTTGTCTAATAAATAATAGTAATTATAACTACATTTCCATTCAATCATACATTACTGTAATAAACATTAAAGTAAAATTGGGGAAGCCGTGGCCGCCAATGAGTGAGTTAAAGAACTGTGCCTAACTGTTCCTCGCACCAGGCACTGTGTGTAAATGTGTGTTTCACTGCATTGATTGGATTAAATATGGAGGAATAATTCTTATATGTGTAAAAGCACAGGGGTGAAAAAAACTATTCTTATATGAGAGAATAGATAAAATCACATGACTTTTTACTACAGTACTACTACTTCCCCATTAGTTAGCACTATGCATTCTCTGCACCGTCTTGTCTCATGTACCCTTGTGCTCTTTTCAGACAGATGCATGTGGATGTACTCACTGCTTTGAATCTACAAACTAAAGCCAGCTTGAGATTACATCATACTCAACATCTGATTATTTGAAACCGGTATGTTTTAAGTGACAGAAGAAGAAATGAAATTGCATGATAAGAATACTGTATAGTATGTACACTGTCCAAACAGAATAAGCGAGACCAATAGGGATGATTTAGCAAGCCAGTGGAATGTCCACCACTGACCGCCATGCACTGTTCATTCCTTACACCCACCTCTTAAATTCATAAACAGGTGTTCTTCCAAGTTACTGTCACAGCCTGGTTGTACAGTGTTTACATAAGCGTTAACCATTTCTCACTATATTAACTGTGAATAGGCGACACGGCTGCAAGCCAAAAAATGCCCAAAGCAAACAGTTTATTGACAGCCAGGCCTTATCAGCACTGAGAAAGGCTTCGTGAAACAAGGGCCATAAACGAGTATTAAATATCCAGTGTTTTTAAAGGCATCTACCTTGTGTACCAACATCTGAGATGATATAGAATTATATAGGTCTGAATGTATGTGTAAAAATCCATCACTGGTTTAGACGGCACATGTAATACATCTGAGTCTATTTGTTTTGTGGATATTATAATCAAAAAATTAAGCCATTTCTTATCTATAACCATATCACATGTGAATTGATGTGTTAGATAGAAATCCATGCCACTGTTCTTCGTAGACATACTAAATTTAGCAAAATAGTATCATTCTTTAGTTGGAATGTATGACAGCATTGTTTATTAAGTTATACTTTTTGGTGGACACACACTTCAGAAAGATCCTGGGTGTAGGAAATATAGATTCAGCCAAAAATAACCAATAATAAAATGTTAAGATGGGGCTCAATTGTTGTATATAATGACATCAATTCTTAAAAAAAAAAACTTTTTTAGGCTTTTGTTCGCACATCTTGTTTAAAACTTGTTCTGCAAATGTGGAACAGTTAATAATTAAGCTTGACGTTTTAGTCTTTTATTAAAAAATTTGATTGTCATTGTGAGACTGGCTGAATTCCACACATAGTTTACAAAATGTCAAATATTCATGCCACCAAGTATGTTAATATGATACTTGTTAAGGTACTGGAATTCTTTGGAATTCTATTAGTGTTTCTGGTTTCTTATTTCATGTTCCTATAATTTGTTGCTGGTCTGTTTTATGTGATTAAAAGTTCAAGTTTGTTTTTAAGTAGATTAAAAAAAAACTGGGGTGTGCTTTATAATCCAGACCGATTAAGGCATGGTGTTCTGTCTGGAAACTTGATTACTTTGGATGGGATCGTGCCATCCTGAGAAAACATTCCAGACACTGTGTAACAAAAGACAAACTCCAGACTTCCTGTTTCTTTTAAAAAAGGGGTGTGAGTATATTTCCTTAATAACTTCCTGAGCTACAAGGGCATTTTGCTCTTTGAGTCAAGATCATAATGTGTCTGTGGCACATTTGGAAAACTTGCAATTACATCTGAATGTTGATCATGAAAACGCTATAATCCTGTCTTAGTCAAGAATGGTTACTAGTCGGAGTAGGATGTGCACAATGACCAGTGGTTTATCTCATTTCAGTGATAAGCATTTATTTGGAAAGTCAAGTGCTCCACCCTGTGCATGCAAGCTCACGACTGGCAGGTCAGAGTGTGTGAAGGGAGTGGACGTCGTCCCCAGAGCTTATCACTCTTTGCATGCCTGTCTGGAGATAAGAAAGCACTCCCCCCCCACACGTTTCTATATCCTAGTATCTCCTTCACCTTCTTCCCTTTCTTTCCTTTTCCTTCCTTAAAACCCAGAGCTTATTTTTGTCATGTACTACATGCCTCATGTTTACTCCTGAAGTAATTAGTTTGTTAGTATTCCAGTTTAATTTTACTCACTTCAATTTATAATATCAATTATTTTACTCTTTAATACTTAACACAAAGATTGGTTAGATATACTAGGCTAGAGATTGCCACAGGTTACAGCCCCACTAACACTGTTGGACTCCAAAGCAAAGCTTTTAACTTTTTGTCACTTATAATACTGTTTAATTGTAATAGAATGTAGCTTTGGATGAAGGCGTCTGCTTAATACGGAAACTGTAAATGTCAATTTTTACCAACACAGTTTGGCAAAGTGTTTCACGCTATTTTTATTATTTTTTAATGTCTTTTGTGCTTTGTTTGTGTTGCAACATACCCCTCTTGTGTATTCCTTTATCCAGTAGCTTTTTAAGAGCTGGCAGACCAAACAAATATACTCTCAGACCAGGACGGACGCAAGATGGGGGAAAGAATGTTTGTTTAGCGATATCACAAGTTTAACTCTCATCTCTCACTTAGTAAAAACGAGAACATGAACAGAGGCTTTGGCTTAACTGGAATTTACGACATTCTGTTCTCCATTAAAGTTAATTTATCTATGAAAGAAAAATATTATGAAGACTTGTAATCAGGAAAGGGATTTTCCACTTAAATTGGCTTTCCAAAAACTCTGTATTCTAATGATCATCTTGTCTCTTCTATTTTTTCTAATCACTTCCTGATCTTTTTTTCCCTCTCATAATGTCTGATTATTCTTTTGTTGAACTATTCATGGGTTATTGTTATGAGTTGCTATAACCTTCTAACTACATGATTATATTAATATATGATTTTGCTTTTTTATTCTTTTTCAGTCATCAAATTCTTTTTGTCTCAAATTGTATCTTTTAACTTGACCAGGTTCTTGTACTTTGTTTTGTTAATTTCCTCCGTGCTGTTATGATATTGGGGCATTTGGTCATTTTAGAAAAACTACTAAACTATTTTTAAAATTGTACTTGAATTCTACTGAAATCTGCTGTTTAAATTTAATATAAAAATGTACCTTGTGTTCTATTATTAAAATACGTACATTGTTGAAATGAAGTTAAGGGAATATTAGTCCTGGCATCAACATGTCTTCTGTTTTGCTGAAATCACACTGTCAGTTCCCTACTGGTAAATTATCTTCAGTCAGTGTAACTGGTAAATAAAATATGTAAATAAACATTCAATTATATAAAATCATTTTTTAAATGTTTTAAATGCATTAACAGTTAATAGATGCAAGTACATGTGAAGTCATTTTACCTCACCTCTGCCTTTGACCTATGTCTTACCTCTTCACTGTGTATGAACCCTGGACTCCTAAAGGAAAGTTCTTCCCAATAATGAGATCATTATCACCAGTTAGTTAAATGCGATGTCTGCTCAAATGTTTTCCCATATTGCATTATGCTTCAACAATCATTCCCTTTGTGTACCTCCTGAAAATAAAAAGAGAAAAGTGAAGAGAGCAGCACATTGTCTTTTCTTCTTCAATGAACACTTTGTGTTTATTATTTTTTTCTTATTTTTAATTCCTTTTTTGCTTCTGGTTCATTACCAAGATTCGATGCCGTGATGAAGACATGCTGCCATGGTGAGATTTGATGTAAAGATCAAATTTAAAGTGCAGAGACTGAACGATATGAGACGTATGACGCTACTTATATATGCTAAACTACTTTAAATATTTGTTTAAAGGTACCACACATGAAACTGCAAATGTCACTTACTACAGGTCTACATAATGGTCTCTACAGGTTATACAATGCAGCCAACCATAAACAAATTCAACCCACTGAAAAGTATCAGCATTTTAGTTTATAGTCTATTTAAATTAAAAAATCAAGATGTAAGGGGCAGGAAAAAACACAAAACTAGACACATTGGATCAGTATTAGAGACTCAAAATCTAGAAATTGGTTATTTCATTATTTTTAAAGTTAGGGAAAAGAAATCATGTTTTAATTGTAACTTCTGTTACAAGGTTCAAATGTCTGTATTTTAATTTCATGTACAGATGAAAAGATAACATTAATGTTATTATGAATGTTTGACCAATTTAAGATGTTCTTGTGTTCTACCACACAAATGTTTATATTTTTGGGTATTGAACTAGTCCTCTTTACTTATCCAGTATAATTATATTTTTTTCGGATCTTTTTTGTTATTTTTGTATACATCAGTGTGTCTGGAAAATATACTGACAAGTTTGTCAAGTGGACCTTTATCAGGAGTGTATCATCATGCGTGTATCTGTGTTTGTGTGCTCATGCATGCACAATCATAGAATCATTTTTCCATATCTTGGAAAGTACATTCCAGACAAGTATGTTATCAGTGTTTCTGGTGCCATGTGCTTATCTGAAATAGTGGTGTCTATACAGCTTGTCTATGAGTGAAAAGAATAAAAAATGAATAAAGACATAGCTTTTTATTTATTTTACACTAAATCAAATAGGATACTGAAAATTGTCCTGAATCTAAAACCCTCAAAGCGAGCTTCAAAAGTTCAGCTGTGTTTAGCTGTTTAGATTTTCAAAACAACATTTGCAATATAGCTAAATTTGATTATTGCACAATATAATATAATTGGCTTATGTTTGGCACATTTACAACTGAACTGACTGTAGATCGTAAGCATCTACACAATGTATTTAAAGAAAGCTGTACACCACGTTCACTTGTGCTTAACAATGAAGGCAGCTGCAGTTTCATCGCATCATCTACAACACTAGAGGTAAACTGGAGATACTAAATAATCCAGGACTGTGTTTGATGTAATCTTGTTAAATGAATAACCATTTCCTTTCATAAATGTATTAAATAGTGTAAAACGGCCTGTAAAAATGTGCGATTTGAAAAACCATATGGGCATTATTTGTCTTTTGCCACCATAAAACCATCACATTACATCGTTACACATTCATCCGGTCCAGCGTGGTTTCTGTGAGGTGCTCATGTGTCTCTCTCAATCTAATGACAACAGTTTACTTGACATTTAGTTGTTTCCTCCTTTTGTCTTCAGAAGCTTCTTTTTGTGGTTAAGTAAGTTCTCTTTCAGTGTATCCTATTTAAAAAATTCTAATTCAGATATTCATGATGTCTCATGAAAGAGTCATTCCAAATTAAAACCCCTTTATACACAGTAATCTATTGGCTGAACCATCTGGTTGTAATGTACAAAATGCTGGGTACTTCATGTTTTAATTTAGAATTGAAGAAGCAAAATATTCTCTTATTTTTGCCAAAGTGGTGGTGACATAACATTAAAGCATTTGCTATACTCACTGTCAGTTACAATTAAAACATGATGTAACTTAAAAATAACAAAATAAACAAAATCTAGACTTTGAGTCTAATACTAATCCAACGTGTCTAGTTTTGTGATCTTTCTGCCATTTATATCTTGATTTTGTACATCAGGTTTATACAATTCTTGCTGTAAAGAAGCCTCAGGTGTTGAAACCTTTAGTTATGTCCTACATCACGTGTCTTTAAAGTTGTATCCTTTGTTCAGAAGACAGACGTTTTTCATTATGTTGTGTGTAAACACTGCAATCATCTGAGCTGGGGGTTGATGTTTGGTGGACTTTTTTCTACTCTTGAATTGGATGCCTCTGGCTCTTTGGATGTAATTTAGAAGGTAAATGAAAGAGCACCAATGTTCTTTGCTATTTGACACAGGTGGTGAGGGGGATCATGTAAAATGTGCTGTTCTGAAATAGTGTCTAACTGAGAGGAATAAAGAATGTATAAAAGGAAGCTGACTAATACTTTTATTAATTTTATACTAACTCAAATAAGACCAAAATGCCGGAATCTATGCCAAATCAAATCAAAGTTTATTTGTCACATACATAGTTATACACAGTAACAACCGGCAGTGAAATGCTTTATAACTACTCCATCCTAACAGTCGAAATTACGGTTAACAAGCTACAAAAATAGAAAACAATAATTGTAAACATTAAAGTAAACTTTTTTTAACAATATAAAAAGTAAAAATTGGAAAGATAAGTTATAAAGGGAGAAAAAACTGTAAATATATATTAAAATAAAGTGACTGTTGTTAAAGTGACATAGTGACCATGAAGTATCTAAATAAGACCTTAACAGTCAAAGCTCAACTTTTTTGATTGTTTACATTTTCAAAATAAGAATTGCAAAATAGTTACATGTGATATCAGGCATTAAAATCCTTTTTCAAAACTACATTTTAAAATGCATATTCATGAACAGTAAATGTTTTTAATGTCAAGTCAAAACATTTAAAAAACATTCAAATTATGGCATTCAAAAAGTTTGTATGGATACTAGTGCCCATTCGACTATATTCAATATACATAGATCTAAACTGGAAATATATTTTAATTATACTGACCAGAATGTGTATATGAAATCATATTAAAATCATTTTAAATAATTGCAGCAAGAAAAGATGATTGTGTTAACATGAACACGGGTAAAAGTGTGTAAGACAATAATAATCAGGGAATTCAATCGTAAGTGGTTGGCAAGACAGAACAATAGTGTCTGCCTTCAAATATTAAACCATGCACTTTCCATTGTGTTATAGAGTTTACTTTAGCATGTGGCATGCAAACGATTTTGGCGCAAAGTCGAGTAAATGTGCTCTTATGTAACAAATGGCAAGGAAATGATGTCACTTGTTGATACTAATAGAAACTTTCTCATCAAAATCACATTGCAATGTTATATATTTGAACTCTCTGTATTAATGCCATCTATCTGGTTTTGTAAAAAGTGGGCCACTATTTAGAAACCCAAGTTTGTCCATCGTGTCCGATCAGCGCTTTAGTTCACTGGACAAAAGGACAGAAACTATTGCATGTGATCCAGCAGGTTTAAGTCCCTGACATCTGTAAAGAGTATCGTTAGGTCAGTCTGCCTTACTGGCTCCACACACACACAGCGGCCTCTCCCTGTCATGAGCACAGGTAATAACAGTGAGCAGTCAGACAGTGATTAGGCTGCTAAGGCGCACACTAAATTACAGGACAGAGTGCTGCAGGCAGCCATGACAGGCTCTTTTTCTTTTATTTATTCCTGGTGGAGACTGTCTGAAAATGACCCAAACAGCCTGAAACCACCTGTTATTAAACCCCAACTAAGTACACTCGTTCTGTTAATGCCATTCCACACAAAAACATAACAATCCAGATTTGGTTTGATCTGAAACTTTAAGGATCTAGTCCATAATGTTAAAGTCATTGTAATCTTAGTATAAACCGTTGCCAAATCCCTAAACTGTAGATTCTTTTGTATTGTGTGTGTGTGTTTTTTTTTTTTTTCAATTTTTTTCCACTGACCAATGTAATGATAACATTGTAATGACAAAAAAAGAAAAGTAAAAGACTATTGGCTATGAAAGCCACCGACACCAAACCATCAAGTGTTTTATGGGGGTTCTTTTATAATGCGCTTGTTATGCACAGGTAAGTGTAGATGGTGCTGGTGAACAATAGACTATGTAACTTAAACTCTGGGTGTTACAACACACTTTACCTCCTTAATGCTGAACAAAGAAGGAGCTAAGTTGGGCCATTTTGCTCAGGTGTGATAAATGACATTGGGTCAAGGCTCGGTTGACATGACCTCAGAATATGAGCCAGAATACTGGTACAGCTTTATTCAATTCAGCATATATGTATTTGAGAGATAAATACAGATCAGACTCAGAGGATTTGTTATAAAAAACAAAATACTTGTGGCTGCAGTTAAGTTTTTAGTACAGGCAGTATAGTTATTGCACAGGTAAAAGCTCTTCGACAGTATCTAACTATTGTTAGTAATTAACAGTATTTGACTTTCAGGTACAAAGGCAACTACTCTTACACAGTGTATGTAATACCAGAACTAAATGGTTAAAGAAATGTTTTTCCATATATTTCCTTAGTTATTATGCGCCTCCTTGTCTGCCATGTAAATGAATATGCTTCTTGTATACAGTGTGATTTGATGCTAAACTATAGTGTGCAGTAGCAGAATGAGAGAAGCTATAATTTACCTTTTACACTAGGCTTAAATGCAGCTCTGCTAGGACTTCATTTAATGAAGAAAAAATGAAGCGAGGGCAGGGTGTGTCATTTGGACCTTATTATGGCTGGTAAAAATTATAGGGTTAAGGATGCGTATGATACAAAGAAAGAAATTGTGAAAATGTCCAAGTATCTACAGTATACAGTTCAGCAGTGTTACGTATGGTCAACAGTATTCCTAACCTCTCTATATAAACCATAATAACACACTGCTAAATATGAGTATTATGTGTTATTACTGTGTATACTATGTAGTATTACTGTATATATATATATATATATATATATATATATATATATATATAAGGGCTGCCCACAATAAAT
>JAOUQU010000040.1:1992391-2003190 GCA_028566735.1 Ammoglanis amapaensis | reverse complement strand
CGACTATTAGTCGATTAGTTGAAGTAAATGATGACCACTGGTCGACCAGCAAAATCCTTGGTTGTGGACAGCCCTATTGTGGTGACAGTGGTGACAGAATAAACTGCATCAGTATTTAGAAGAAAGCGTTTCTTGTCCATGCATGGGTAAATAATAAGGTTTATTATTAATTAATTAAATTTTAGTTTATTATTAAAATTTAATAATTCTTAGGAAATGTTTTTCCTTTTCGTGTTTTGTGTATTTTTATCCCATTTCTCCCAGTTTAGTGTAGTCACTTTGTCTACAGCTGCTGGGGGATCGAGATGGTTGTAGGAAATTGGAATTGTAAATATTAGTATTTGTGTAAATCTCATAAAGAAAATAAAATAAAAATAAAACCACTTATATGCTACAATAAATGTTACAATTGTTCAACCTACCTACTTAGCTGTTCCTTTTTGCCAGATTGTCAACAGCAACACAAACAATAGATTTGACTTCAACAGTCTTAATTTTATATGCTCCATTACACTGGAAGCGGCAAGAATGAGACTGTTGTGAGTATTGTGTGTTTTGCTAGGTGTGTTTTGAATATGAATGTGTTTGTCTGGCTGTGTGAGAGGGAGAGAACGGAAAGGAAAAAGCCTGCTCCACCAGAAAATAGATAAAAGTCTGGACATTGTGCTTACTGACTGACTGGAGCTAATGCTGCCAGGTATAATTATGGGTAATTGGTAGTGACACAATGAAGTGATGATGGAGACGAGTGCATACACATACACACGGTCAGACAGGCAAACAGAAGTCTTTGGTTACTGTTTCGTCTGGCCTCTGACCTGCAAACTCATTCCAAAACTTAACATTCATTTGCAATCCATATCTTATACTGGAACTTAGGTTTGAGTATCTTTACATAATTACCTTAAATTAGATCTAAAGAGAACTGACCTGTCTTTGCACTAGTTTGTCCAGGAACCAAGAATGTTATTAGTGTTATATATTTAGTTATATATAGTATATATAATAATATATAGTGTTATATTATTAGTTATTAGTAAGAGTGCATAGTGGAAGTAGAGCTTGGCTAATGCATATATAATTAATAAGCCTTCACATCGTTAGTAAATCCAGATAGCAAGTGTAAAGTCATTCAGGTTGACAATATTGCAGTGTAACTTCGTATAACGATATCAGTAATGAAACAAAACACTACCACTCTCACACCATTCTCAAAGAGAAACAGCTTTCTTTGACATAATTTCATATTGTATGCATACTTGCCCGAATAAAGATTGAAATGGTGATAATTGAAACATTTAGTGTCTCAGTTGTTGTATTTGTTTTAATTAGGATTATTTGGGGAATACAAACCTTGAGAGCAAGGTCAGGCCTGACTGATTTGCTGTTATCTGTATCTGTCTGGGTGTCTTTGCTCAGCGAAGTCCGTGGGAAAGTCAGTGAAGGACTGCCCCCTTCATTCAGTTACACAAATGGATAACACACTCACGCACACGCAATGCCATGAAGTAGGTTTGTTGGCACACTCACATGAACTGTCATTTAGCTTTATCATATACAGATTGTTTTACATGTTGACGTCAGGAAGTCTGTACAATTTAAATTGTGTAAAAATGCCAAAACTTTATCACATCATATTTATTACATCATATATTAATTATAATAATTCTTCATGCACAATAATTCTCAAAACTGCTGGTAAATAAAGTACATGTCTAGTGAAATGTTGTGTAACTCTAGTTTTCACCTTGTCATGTTCTCTCTTGCAGGCCCATTCAAATGATGACACAGAATTTTCAAAATCAATGTTTGAGAGTCGAACAAAAAGAGTTTTGTTGTTTGATTACATATTTAATGGTAAACTGTACTGAACACACACACACACACACACACACACACACACACACACACACACACACACACACACACACACACACACACACACATCAGCTCTTCTGTGTGTTCGCTTCGACATGGCTGAATGGCCAGTGAGTTAATCATCTAATGAGGCCAAAGGACACGTCCACTCAACTAAACACACAGTCACTGTGACCCCTTCTTTTTTACTTTGCCTTTGTTTCTGTTGAACTAAATGTATAAACTTGCCTGGATTTAATAAATTATGAATTACTTAATTAACAAACTGGTTAACTGATTGAGTTCTATTGATGCTAGATATACAGAACTTGTATCTAAAATTTAACGTGAAAATGCTAAAGATTTAACTCACTTAAAATAAAAGCCAGTTCAGATTACTGTATTTCTCATTGGGTAACAATGCTGACAAACAGCAGAAAGGTCCTGGGTTTGAGTTCCTGGTGCAGCAGCCTTGGTCCTGTCTGAGAGTTCATGTTTAAGTATCTATAAAGGTTTACTCCCAGAGCTGTAGTTTCATCCCACAGTTCCACAGAGCAAGTGAGATACAAAATTGACCATGTCTGTGTTTGAAATTGTGTAATGAGTAATTTCTGTGGCCTATAGAGAATGAAATGTAAAACAAAATGTTATAATTCTAAAAAATAAATTCATCTATCCAATATTGTTCCACTGCCATCAAACTCCATCTCATAATTCATTGTGAAAAAGTGAATGCTTTAAAAAACATCATCAAAGGATCCATGACGAAATTCAAATGAGACGCTTCCTTAAAAAACAATATAAAGGTTAAATATCCCTTATAAGAGAGTGTACATTTTTATTTAAATGTCATGCCTTCTAATAAACAGTAAATAAAGTCGGTCTAAAATAAAGCCTTTAAATTTATTGAATGAAACAGAAGTGGACCACAGTCTGGCCATGAAGAAGGCACACCTGAGAAGGTGAATGACCCGAGACCCAAAGGCCAGGAGTGGGAATGAGATGAGATGTTGAGATTAGCTTCCTATGGAAAGAGTCGCTGCCGAAATTCTGTGATCTTAC
Organism: Ammoglanis amapaensis; assembly: GCA_028566735.1. NCBI lineage: Eukaryota > Metazoa > Chordata > Actinopteri > Siluriformes > Trichomycteridae > Ammoglanis > Ammoglanis amapaensis. Next base: position 2,000,271 of record JAOUQU010000040.1, on the reverse strand, counting down.
TGCCAAACGGCAGCGCTGGGACAGACAGAGGGGGAGGAGAGGTTGAGGGCTCACCTTTGAATGATGGCCAGAGAGAAAGAATCAGAGCAGAGGATGAAGAATAAAAGGGCAGTGGATGAGAGATAAGAGGAGGAAAAGGAGGACGATTATTGAAAGACATTCCTTTAATAAAGCATGCTTGGGTTTCACAAAGAGAGAGAAGGAATATTAAGCCCTGTGTTGGCATCCGAAAATTAACTGTCTTTTGCATGTTACTCATAGTCAGTTCTTTTCTTCTAAATGTTCTTCTAAATTTTTTTATCTTACTTCTGTACAATACTTTGTGGGCTAGTGTTTAGAAAGTCAGCAAGAAAGGATGCTTAATGACCGGTAAAGATGCCACCCTTTGACCCTGACTTGTTCCAGTCTCCAGTGGTGCAAGCTTTCCTCTGCCCTCAGTTTTATTGAGTAACTTTTCCCCAAAGTAACACCACTACTGGCACGGAAAATATGTTGTTTAATTAGATTGGGTTTAACCTGCTGTTAGACACCATGCTAATGCATACAGCTGTCTGATTAAATCTTGGTATGTTTTGGACGGCAGGGAATTGGTCATTGTTTCTTAGTCCTTTCTGTTCTAAAACCTTAATTTGACCCCAAATCCACCCCATCGGCGTATGCCAGACCTCATCAGCTCATATCAGCATGAGTTTGCAGCTCCTGTAGCTCTTAATTCTGTCTGATGGCGAGACAAAAGCGGACTGAAATGCTGGAGGGGATGTGAGGACTTGACGGTACATTTTCAGTTATGGCAAAAATGTGTTAGATGACAAAGGTTCACAAAGTACTTGAGGGCGAAAATGAACAAACTCAATCAGTGAAAAGTTCCTGCAGCTTGACTTAGAAAACCACATTTACCCAAATACAGAAAATGACCGAGCCATGCGATCAGATTTCTCGTTTCTGGAATCTTTCCAAACTCTGGTAATAGTGAAGTTGCGCTTAAATTTGACCTCAATGAATGATGGATTGAGGGGGAAGCACCAAGCCCATTATTTTTGATGAATTGGGCTGCTGGTTTTTGCCGTCCCAAAGCTTTTTTAAGTATGCATTACATATAATATCTACATTTGGCAAAATACTTTTAAAAGGTTTTAAGAAAGATGATCAGAAATCCATCCATCCAATATCTAGTTTGACCAGTGCTTTATTCCTATTTAGGGTCATGGTGGGACACAGACTGGGTGAATACACTTAACACCTGATCATGTTGCCAGTGTGTCACAGGGCACAGAAACATACTCTAAATTAATTCTAAAAAACCTTGAAAAATGCCAATTATTAAACAGCATTCTAAGATTTTTATTCTTTTATTTTAAGACCTTCAGTTAATTGTAATGAAATATTTAAATATTGCATTGTGAAAATATTTAAATAAAATTGAGAAAACATTGTCGTCAAAGTTAGTGTTTGAGAAAGAAATTTGATTAGTGTGCAAACTGTTAAAATAAACTAATTCAACATTCCATTCTACCCATCCTGCCCTGAACAAAACTGTGCTGGCATTTAGTGCTTATTCTACACCCAGTCTGAACTCTGAACGCTTCACTTTATGTGCATTAAATTGTAGACAGGAGCGTGGGCACTAAGGCTACCCTGCATATTGGCTCCATACACATACAGGTTTGATGCACTGTGTTGTCACACCAGTATTAAATTATCTGCAATATGAGCCACAGTAGCCCTTTTGTTGGCCTGTACCACACATTTCTTTTATGTCCTCTGGCTTCAATAAGTCTTGGCCGCCTTGCAATCTGGTGGTTTGTGGCTTGTCAGAACACTTTTAGTAGGTACTCACTACAGCTGCCTGATAGTTGTTGCAGAGATGCTTCAAAGCAGAATCAGTCTAAATGACTCAATTTCATGGCTGTTTTTACGCTTTTGAATATATTTGTCATATTTACAAGTACAATCTACAATGTAGTTATTTTCTGCATATTAGATATTATTTGAAAGCCAGACTAAGGGTGTAGGATCTGTTTTATGGCACAGCTGGAGCTGAAAGGTTAGAAGGCTCAACACTAACTGCATGTCAATGATTAGATTAGCATTTACATGTTTTGTCTATTAGCTGTCTGAGTAACTGATTGTGGTAATTATTTGTCATTTATTGTATAACCTTGACCATCACATGTAAGATCAACTTACTTTTATTCCATTTTTAAACTTCCATTCTTAAACTATCGACACGCAAAGCATCTTGAAGATGCTCATCTCACTAACTCAGTAATTCAGTACATACAAGAAGGTAAACCCCCCCCCACACACAAAAAAAGATCTTTTGTGTGCATAAGCACAGGTTTGTTGTGTGTTACATTGTGTGTTAATTTATTGATTATGTACTGAAGGCTAAGATAAAGTAATAATATATTAAATATTTCAGAATGCTGGTACAGCATAGATCTGATTAGTTGCTCTATTAATGGACCTCAGCTAATGCTTAAAGACATCCAAAACGTTTTAACAGCATAAAACAGACTGTATAGATCTGAGCAAGCTTAAACCATTAATAATCTGGATTAAGCTAAGGTTCATGTATCTTCATGGTAATTAGCCTAAAACATCAGTGCCCCAGCCTCAGGCATCCATACCACCTAAATACAAAAAAAGCACAACTCTGACCTCTCTTATCTCACTGCCTACAGCTAAATAACCCTCATACCTTACACTGACTTCAAAAACTGTATACAATTCAAACGGACACCTTAACAAACCCTAGAATTGTATTTATTCATTATAATTATGTGTTACCTTGTACAGCCTTCTACTTGTAGTCACAAAGGTATTAAATGCAATTTAACTAAACTTAAACTTAAAACGTAAAATCGTACTAGTGCATAATGGATTGCACAAAACCCATCAAAATGGTGCAGTAAATCTACCAAAAGAATGTTTATTAGAGAGAACCTTTAATAATCATTGTTTAACTTCATGTGACATTTGTGCAAGATTAAAATTTAGTTTCTACATTTAAAACGTGCATTTTTGTTTACATGCTTGTTTTAGTCTCCTCATATCTCAGTCAAAAAGATTGAGAACTCTACCCCTATCTATCCCTTACGATAGACATCCCCACATTCAATACAACAGACGCCAGAGCTTTCAGTGATCAATGAGAGCAGGATCCAGGTCTGGCCAGCGTCTGTAGAAGCATCAGAGATATAACTTATAATAATATAAATGATTAAAATGAAAATACTGTACAAGAAAACTAAATCCAGTACGGAAAATGTTACATACATACTTCTAATAACATTGCCCATTAATTGATATACTCAATCCTGATTTATTTAAACAAGTCAGCTATTGACTAGAATATTAAACTACCTAACTTGCATCAATATGGCAGTCTCGCTGTGTGTTTAATTGATTTAAACAGGAGGTCTAAAAGAAGAAAGGTACTGACAGAAACCGATACCCATGAACTGATACTAATATCTATAAAAATACTCACTTGATCTTACTTGTCTTGGTTAGGGAAAATGCTGCAGTGCTCATGATTAGTATCTGTGATCATAAAAAGTACTCTTCTTGTTCCGTTGGCTTGTAATGTGCACTGGATGCTATTCTTGTACTTCTTATTTAAAACATATAATTTTATTCTTGGTCTGACCTAGTTTTGAACTATGCAGATGATGGTCATGATGTTAACACTATTTTTTATCACATGCACACACTTTTTTAAGAACTACAAAAAAACTGTGGAAACCTTGTCGGTAAACATGTGCTATTATTTGAAATACTAGAGTTTTAAACCCAATTCAACCATATAACCGGTTGCACCCTTGAAATATAAATGACATGTTCGTTATACAGAATTTGGTGGTTAATTACACACTTTTAATAGGTTATATTATTTACACAATTCATTAAATTTACAATTAATACATCATCATTGCAAAAGGTGTCAATTTTCTTAACAAATAAGGTAATAAATAAGTTAATAAATAACTGCACACAATCCCTCGCCACTAAAATATTAGTAAAAAATAAAAGCAGTGTCGATGTGTCCTGTGATTTATAGTGTCCAAGCTCCAGCACAACGTTGATAAGGTTTATCTGGAGTTTGAAAGGTAAGCTTTACAGTCTGATGTTCAGCGTTATTACCCAGCATCAGACAAAAAGCAGTCCTTATTACAACAGTTCTGCTTCTAAAGGTGGTTTAAATTTAGCTTTTATGTCTTAGAACATATGATTTTTATTTAGTACTAAATGCATCAAGAGGTTATAGTAAGCTACAATATCCATTTCATTAAATTAGCATTTACCACAGTTTTTTCCTTATTGAAAAATTCAGTTCCTTATGTCACATGTACTGGAAGTGCCCCAAAGCCAGATCAAAACCCCTTTAGCTTTTTATTTTCCCAACATAAAAACTCTTTGTCAAGACTATTAGGATAAATTACATCATAATTACTTTAGTATTACATGATTTAAACTTTTTTCCAATGCAATGTTTTAATGTATTCCTACAACAAATAGCAACTCAATTTGGCATCTGTGGGCTCCATATAAAACACTATTGTGTGTCTGCTTTAAAGTAATGAAGCTTGTGATGAGAGACAGTTTATTACTCCCTGAAAGAGCTAGTGACCAGTTTCTCCAAGTTTAAAACAGAGCGCTTTCAGAGTGCCTTGACTCCACGGTGATGAGAAGAAACGTTTACTGATCAACTGCCAATGTCAGGATGGTGGAGACAAGACGGCCTATTTCAGAGAGACTTATAGCTTCAGGACACATGGCACATTACACCGTGGTTTACAAAAGCTGGTTTATAAGTTTTAAACTGATTTTTAATCAGTTTGTTGTAATGTAAAACATTCAGAATTTGAACAGAATTTGATTATGATTAGAAAGTTCTGAATGACTTAAGACACTCAAGTCTGTATAAATAAATCATCACACGCTGTAAGCTATTTTCACAAGTTTTGATCATGCTGATTGTAACATAAAAATGAAAGAGGTGTGTGCTTGATTAAAAATATAATATCTATAGATTATGAAATCTTCATAAATAAACATCATCAGTATCAGTAAGCCAATTAAAGAGCTAGAAAGATGTCAAACTGGCACTTCAACACAATCAGTTAATTTTAATAGTATTCTACTCCTCCACATCTTTGCAAGGTTATTATGCCAACTGAAAATATGCCAGAAGAGTTGAAGTTATGCCAATAGTGGGCCAGCCAAGTGAATACTGTTGATTAGGATAATGTAAAAGACGCCGGTTCAAACCTCACTGATGGTAGGTTGCTGCTGTTGGGCCTTGATGCAACCCTCTTAACCGGCAATTTCTCAAACTGTAACTAATTCTGTAATAATTCTGTAACTAATGTAATTGTTAGTTGCCGTGGAAAAAAGCATGTGCTAAATGCTGTAAATGCCTAAAACAATGTTGTTGCTGCCATTGTACTATTTGAAAATTTTGGTAAAGGATAAATAATGATGCTTTTATTCTCCATTATTACTGAAGCATTAACTTATTCTGAGTATCTGTGCTTTTAACATTGTGGCTGTAGGCCGCCAGGAAAATGACCTTTTCTGTGTAGCATTGAAATATTTTGGTGGGAGACCGCATGACTAGATTGCAGGGATATTTAACTTCCCCTTTATTGCTTTAAATAATTAACAGAAGTATTTCACTGTGTCTTGTTGACTATATTCACTTCATCTGTATTAACATACACGTCACGGCGGGCATTAAAAGTTAGGGACTGTTAAGGAACTTAAGGTAATTACAATGTTTATTCTTGCATGACCAAGTATTACGTTATAGCTGTACTTTTAGTGACTGTTTACACTGTATGGTCAAGTATTGGGACAACTTGTACATTCAGGGGCCAGTTTTAAATCCACATGCATTAATATGGAGTTTGTCCCCTGTTTGCTGTACCCTTTTGGTGGAGGGGAGAACATCACCAAGACTAGGTTTGCTGTGTATTTAACCAAGCTGAGGTTCCTATTTGTAAAATAAAATGTATCTTAAACTATTGGGCTAAGTGTGAACCAATTATCTCCACTAAACTGCAGGCGTAACAGAAGTTGCAGTCCTTTTCAATTCCAAATCTCATGTTGTGTGCTATTTAGCATTTTTGTATTTTGTCTTTTATTTTTAGATTTAGCTACCACACACACACACACGCACGCACGCACGCACGCACGCACGCACGCACGCACGCACACGCACACACACACACACACACACACAGGATGCTAGGATGAAGTAGACAGTGTAATAAGTTAGTGATGTTTGTATATCCTATTGTAATCAACGTTTGAGAAACTAATACACATGTTTACATTTTATGTTTAGCTATTATAAAATTCATCTCTTGTTCAAAGCAGCCATGGGTGGGTACAAGATTCTATTTCAAATTCTGAACTTTTTCTTTATTAAAGTGGTAAATTAAAGACCCTTGACAATTTTGACAATTGAGAAAAGACATTTATATACAACCTTTGCTGCAAACTTTTTTTGGAGCCAACCGTTCAAGTATACTCCAATGCAAACTTTTATGCCTTAAATTGTCCTCACGCAAATGTCATAATACGGCATTCTTAACTTGGTTTTTTTTTTTTTCGTTTTTTGTTTGTACTTCAGATCTTGCATTTCGAATATGAGATGTTATCGACTCTGTAATGCACTGTGTGTGTTGGGAGGATCAGATGGCAGTGAATGCTTAGAGCAGTGTGTAATGTCTCTTTCATTCGAGCATCCTGTCGCCTAGGCCTGGTGTCTCTCTATGCTCAGGGGGAAACAAGAATCTCCTGCAACTGCTGTGTCTAATCTAGTGACTAACCACACAACACGCACGCATTACATGCATACACAGACACACACGCACACATGCTGCGTGTTGGGGCTGGTCCGGACGCTCGGTAGCCAGAATGCTTCTTGACGTCTTATCTCGCTTAGCCATCAGTCCTCTCTTGGAAGCAATCTGTTGTGGAGATAGAAAGAGGAGAGGTGGGGATTTAGACGGCTGTTAACTAGCAGGGGACAGAACCCGACACACAAACTTTTAACTTTTTATGTTGTGGAACAATAATGTATCAACTAGTCGTCAATCCTTCTACACAAAATTGAAGTCTAATGCAACAGTGATAGTCCATAGCACAAGCCTGAGCGGTCATACAGTGAGTGAATCACCCAGTTTAACCGTCAACCTGTTTCTTAAGGAGTATTAAGAACACAGACATGGCACTATGTGATGGGTCAGGAGTGTAAATGACCGTGTGACCAGAATCTTCATGACCTGACACTCATGTGCTCATGTTTTGAACATGGTCTGATGCATGAGTTTAAATTGTTTGTTATTCTGCTAGATGTGTCTGCACTGAATACAAATGATTTCTAACACTTATTAAGAAAAGAATTACAGGGAGATTATTTACTCCATGTTGGTATTTCTGTTGCTCACAGAATAAAACCAGATACATCTGGTGGGAGCTACTGTTTCCTCCTTAATCTATATGCTTCAAGTTTATGTTCTGACAGTATTGCTAAATAGAAGCATACACAATTAGTTGAACGTTTCTTTACATAAAAGTTTACACGGTATTATATAAAACTATATAACTATATAAACTATAAATAATAATAATTACACTGGAACATGACCTGCCATGTAGTAAGTAAGAGTAATAAGTGTGGCCACCATGTGTTTTTGTGTTTATGGTTCTACTACACGGCCACTGTTGGGTCCTTGAGCGAGACCCTTAATCCTGTCTGCTCCAGGGGCGCCGTACGTTGGCTGACCCTTTCACTCTGACCCCAACTTCCAGACAAGTTGAGATATGCGAAGAGAAACATTTCGTTGTACTGTACATCTGTATATGTG
>JAOUQU010000040.1:1975638-1986127 GCA_028566735.1 Ammoglanis amapaensis | reverse complement strand
AACTTCCAGACAAGTTGAGATATGCGAAGAGAAACATTTCGTTGTACTGTACATCTGTATATGTGTAATGACAAATACAACTTGAATTTGAATTACTGAAACATGTCTAAGGAATCACATCAAATGCAGCTTTGCAAATGCAAAAAATTGTGTTATTTTAAAATGTTCATGACTGCTTTATTTTAAAAATTTACTTTTTGTTTTACCTCACTGAGCAGTCAATAACCCAGTATCCATGATTACTAGTTAGCCTGACAGATATATCTTTAGAGACTGAAATTTATATATCTAAACAGTAAGTGTTACATTGCAACATTCTTGCTTTACAGCAAGAATGAAACCCCCCGAACGCGGTGGTCTGGGTCTTTTCTGTGTGAAGTTTGTATGTTCGCACAATGACTGTTTGGGTTTCCTTTGGGAGCTCTGGTTTCCTTTCAGACTACAAACATACGCAGTGAGGTTAACTACCGATTAAACAATTGTCAATGACTGTGACATTAAACTTATAAACTAAAGTATCTTGTAAAGTTAGTAACTACCGTTTCTGTCATAGATGTAATCACACTGTTATAATCATAATTTACAAAATCATTTACTGCTAACATTTTCTTTTATTCTTACAATCAAATAGTTTTGGCTATTTGGTTATTTTGTCTCTGGTTGCCTGTTTTTTAGACTTATTCTTACTGAGTTTAGCTCACTCAAGCAGCATTTGCATTGAGCCATAACATTTAGCTAATAAGCTTAATAGAGCAACATATAAGCATGCTAACATATTAATACTGGCCGCCGGTTTCCTTCTCTTACATGACTACATATATAGAGCTATTTTACTTGGGCATTTGTATAAGGGAGACTTTGATGGTGAACTGAGGAATGTATTTGGTAAATAAATGTAATTTTGTTAGGCCACAGTAATCAGCATGAAACATGACCTGCCTACTGGGAATTCTTCCAAATGTCCCACTACTTCTCAGGCACTGTTGTGATCTGTCATAATGACACTTTCTAACACATACCTTCTCTAATTCATCATTCTTTGTTACACATAAACCCAGCAAACCATTTTTTTGCTGGTAATTTTAAAAGTTTTTTTCACTTAAGGTATACATAGATCAAACATAGAAGACATAGAAGTGATTTGGTCTCTCAAGTCAAAAAAATTAAATATAAATTCAATAAATATACTTGAACTTACTAAGCAGTAAATATTAGAAACAAGAGAGACAGTTATGGCAGATATTTTTGTGTTAATTGGTTTATTTAACTAGTTATTTCCCAATTTGAACACAATGATTTAAACAGAGTTTGTGTAACACTGTGGCTTTGTGGGTAGCACTGTCACCTCACAGCAAAATGGTCCTGGGATCGATCCACAAGTTGGCCCATCAGGGTTCTTCCATGTGGATGTTGCATGCTCTCTGCATGTGGGTTTACTCCATGTATTCTTTATAACCTGTGTACTGATGAAACTTAATATGATACATTTCTATTAATAATGATAAATAACCCTTTTCTGTCATGAATGTAAGCAAAGTGTAAAACATGTTAAAATTCCAATACAAAAACAGAAAGATGTCTCATTTATATACACAAATTTGGGATATCCTAGGTTACAAATTTATCAAATGATAACTTGTGATGGACTATAATTACTTGATGATGACTTCAGTTTTAGTGCATCTTTTAACACACGTTTATACTTGGCAGTAATTTTTCTTAAGCTGATGAAGTGCTAAAAGTGTACATGTCAATTTTTTGCCATATTGCTATTTGATGCATCATCGTAGGTACACATACACATTTGAAGAACAATGCATTCAGTATTCTGCCATGAGTAAGCTGCCCTAAAGCCTGGTGTACTTAAATTAAATCGCACCGTTGTTACAACAACATCTAACTGCACTCAAGCTGTTAGGTAGAGTTGTGTGGTGAACATGGAGAGGGGAATCAGGGAGGAGACACTGTGGCTTTCTCAGGCTGAATCAGCATGCTACCTAAATAGAGACCCCCATCCCCTTTCTCTTGCTCACTGGGTAAAGTCAGAGGAAGTTTGCGGTGGTAAACAGCAGACACACAGACGTCAGCGTGGCTTGGACGCTTGCTTTGGAATGCTGGGAATTGTAGCCTCTACCATTGCTTCTCCTCAGACCAATGCATCTGTGTGTGTGTGTGTGTGTGTCCACAAAGTCCCACACATGGTTTTGTGTTTAAGCCTTTCTAGTCCCTCACGATTATGAATGAATGAAGTTTTTTCAGAGAAATAGTAAAAGTCTGCTTCTACAACTTTTACTTGTAAAATGCAGCTTATTCCTCCTTAACCACAAATGCTGACCTATATTTGCTTGCTAGTTTATTCTTAAATTATGACTAATAATGTAAAGTTGGCTGTGTTATTTACTTCCACCGTACAACAACCTTCACTTATGTGGGAATATTTTTACTGTATTTTTAAATGTAGGTGTGGACAGTTCGTTTCTTTTAGCAAATAAAAAGCACACACATGTTCAAGTATAATGATGCATGTTTAGTTTTTTTCGTTGTAATACTCTAATACTCTAATGTAATGGTTGTAATATCTGTTTTTCACATGATTTCTTTATGGGTATTGTTGGTATCCATGTACCTGTTTTCAGAAATTAGATTGTTCCTGGCCAAAGCCCCCCCCCCCCCAAAAAAAAGGTCTCTACCAGTTTTGTTCTCCTTTCATGAACACAAGAGGCCAGGATCCACAGTATTATTCCACTCCTGCCATCTGTTGAAACTTTTGAACTATTTAATTAGGTACGTTTCTCATCTGTATCACAAATCCTAGACATTGGACCTTTCTATGCATGGAACACATCTCCAACTTTTGATATTGCACATGATGAAGCTTGTGTGAAGCTAGACCGTCAATTCAGGCTATACATCATACTAATGCTGTAGTCACAAACACTTCACCGTTTAGTTTTTTATACTTGTTTGTACTTAAATGATTTACAGCAGACAATTCGCTCCAGGCTGCTTTCATTATCCAATAATAGCTGACCAGAACAACTCTGGTCAGGTAGAAATGTGATTAAATTCATAAAGTGGGATCCAAAAGACAGCAACATGATAAGTCTCTGAGCTTTTCAATATCATCCATTCTATTCCATGCCTGGCCTGATTTTTAATGTATGAAATATATGAATAAATGTATGAATTAGTAATGCAAACAGAATAAGTTAAAGAATATATGCAGAAGCACATTCAAGTTTTTATTCAATATTTCATTTAGTTTATTCTGTGTGGCCGATCTAATACCACTTTTAATCAGTGTAGGCGTCCGCTTCCACTTTGTTTGCCAAGTAAAATATTGTAAACCACAACCATCATGCTAAGCTGATTTCCTTCCAATATCTTTGCTGTAGGGCTTTCCACAAACCAGAACCACTACTCCCAAGATGCATAGCAAGAATGTAAACTAAAAAAACCTTTTGAGAAAGTATGAGGTACAGTGTCATGAAGTACTAATCAATCATGTTTAAAGCAACATTAATTTATTAATGCAAACTCAGTCCTGCAGTTGCTGGGAAAGTTAATAAATTAAATTGAGATTTCCTCTTAATAACAACTTTAAATTCATATGCAATATGAATTTACTTCACCTTTATTTTTTATATTGTTGATGAATACTGAAGACATGACAACTGTGCAGGAACACATGCAAAATTACATATTTTCAACAAAAAAGGATTAAACATATCAGTCTTTTATTGTAGATACTTCTAGAGGTAGTAACTTTTTGCTTAGACGACAGCTTTGCTCGTTGCACTTGGTTTTCTCATTGGTGATCCCAGTCATCTGGAATGGTTTTCCAACAATCTTTTGTTGACCTTGAGCTCCCTTTTTGACCAGTTTGCATTTACACTGCAGTCTACCACCGCCCTCTTACCAAGAAGATTTTACCCCTTAACTTTGGCAGAAGATTACCATTTCATGCAATGGTAAAGAATCATTATTAACTGTAGTTAATTACTATATTACTTTTAACAGTGTTGTAGCTATGACATTAAATCACATTAAAACTTTTTAGTACCAGGTTTCTGTCTCAGTATCCCAAAAAGGGGGATTTAACATTAGTTTTTTTGGTTGAAATCTTGAACTAATTTTGTAGGTTTTATACAAAATGTATCATTTAGTCAGAAATCTTATTAAAGTCATTGAAATCTGAAAGATTGGTATGTCCCTTGAGATTGGATTTAAACTGTCATTAAATGCAGGCACATTAGAATTATTGGGGGGGGGGGAGAGACAGTTCATAGAACATAATCCCTAAATAACTAAACCGTGAAACAGTTTTGCCATGTCTGCTCTGTAATCCAGCCCACTGAATTTAAAACAGAACAATGGGTACGTGGTTAAAGCATTGAATGTCAGCTTTAATTTGAGGGTAAAAACATGTAGAAATTATAGCCTTTACCAAATGTTACAAAGTTCATGTTTATTCTTTTTGTAGCCTTTATATATTTAACATCTTTGCTGGATTCTGTCACTGTTAGTTGGTTGGTTTACTTTTACTATTTAAGGTTTTTGTATTTTCCTGTGGGTCTCTACTGCTCCTAGATTAGTGAAAGATTCACCGTTTGGATGCAGGATTTATATTCATCGTGCAGGAGATATCAAGGTTACAAGTAAATTCTCATAGGACATGTTGTGTTTTGTTGGCTGCAATACAACAGTTTATAGGGAACTATTAAGGGAGGTTGTGTAGATGAACGTGTGCATTAACAATCACTAAACGACAGACTGAATGTACTTATTGAGTTTTTCAAATAATTACTTTTGTGTTTTTGTCGCTGTATGACAATTATGTGTTTTAGTGTTTGTATTTGATCTAGTCATATTATAGATCGATCATTTGAAAGTAATGTGTGTTAAAAACTTCGGTTTCCAAACATTTTTCTGATAAATGCTGAAAATATATCAACACATTAGAGATGAAGCGGAAAAGCTCTAGCAAAAGTTAATCAGCATATGAGACGCAGCTCAAAATGGATCCTTTATAATCGGCCTCGCGCTGGAGCGAAGTCAACTAATAATATCTCTTTATGTGAGACTGATTATAAGCTAAGAACTTCATGGTTACGTTTATATAGCCCATAGACCTATTGAAACTTGTGTTCTTCAAAGAGGCATAATTTGAACCCTTTTAAATCAGTCAAATTTTTCTTTATTTTTATATGTTCCTTTCTTTATATTTATTGCTGCATTAAGGGTCATAATGTGAATTTGAGCAAAACATTTGTTAAGACATGTTAAATGTGTTTTAAAATCCATCTTTGAAAATGAACAATGAACATAAACAATGAACAAAAAAAATATCTTGTCAGGTACAGGAATGCCTAGTTTTTTTATAAAAGTGTGTAGGTCATCAGTCATAGCTTTTCTTTGTGGAGGAAATGGTTTAAGTGATGGATAGATAAGTGAGTGAAGAGCTTCTAAAGAGACTTCATACATACTTCATACATCCGCAAAGCTAAAAATTATTGCACTTACATCACAGGATGCTATAGAAGCAAGTATGGAAGAGAAGAGAAGAGTTTTATTAAGTCCAGGAAATGCTATTAATGCTATTGATGTATCTTTATACGTATCTTTATATGTCAAACCATAATACACAAAAGTTATCATTGTCGTCTGCTTATCATCATCATAATAGTCTTGATTTCAAAATTTACCCATGAGTGACATTGTACAGTGAGGTGGTTTTGCTGGATAAACTACTTTATATGTTGACTTGTATTTATAACAGAATACTTACATGTTGCCTCATACTAATAATGCATTTCTAATCCAATCTAATCTTATAACTCTAATTTCAATCAATAATCAAGCCCAAAAATAAAGATGTGATGATATTAGCAATGAAACAATTGATGAACTGGCAAAAATGAAACTAATACAGTCCCAAGACCTTGACTCATTTCTCACTGTGGGTCATTTTGATATTTAATATTTCAACAGGGAATATGTTTGCAAAAAGTTTGCACAAAGTTGTAGATGTTTCTACCTTTAGCAATTTTATACTCATACAAAGACGTTTTAGGTGAATCATTATTTTAAATTGTATTTTCAAGGCATCACTATAATCTAGATTGCTGAATTACATTAATTACAGCTTTAGAGCGTTTTAGAGAAATTTTACCCACATGGACAAGAAGGAACCAGGTTAAAGGTCACTGGATTACAGGCTAGTGCATGTCCGCTTAATTGTAGCCTCTGAAAGCTGGTTACAAAATCTTGACATTTCCTTGAACTCTGAACCACTTTGTGAGGCCTGCTTCTTTTTCTACACTGTCATGAAATCTCAAATCTCTACACAAACCAGTTTAGCTAAACCGAATCACTCCCCTGCTGATCTGTTCTGACAGATACACTATAGAACAGCATTTATCCGCTGAACACTGAGACCTATCAAGAGCGACGCAGCCCAAATGGAGCCAGGCGCTGTAAACAGTGGGTGCAATGGTCCAATCACAGGCTGTAATTTCACCGCATTTATCTCATTTCCTGCTTTTCTTGGTTTTATCCTAGAATAACTAGGCAAGAAATAGGAATGGATTATATATGATAGGGTAGTTCCAACACTGATTCATAAACTGGTGATTTGTGGTGACACTGCAGAAAACTTCGGTGAAAAAAAGCTTGTGGTTCATTAAAAACAAGACAGTAAACGTGGTAATATTGTGGCTGGGCAATGCCATACTCGAATCACACAGACAGAAATCACTGCATGGGAAAAACTAACGCAATAATGTATGATGTTGTAAAATGCTAAACCGTTAAACCAAAATAGGTCAACAATTTTTTTGTCTAGATGCTTTAATGTGTGTGACATTAAACTTAATCTAATTAATGCCGTTTAAATTTTATTACAATTCTAATTACCACATTAAGAATAACAACCATTTGTGGCTGTTTTGGCTATTTGCTATGTAATAAGCTATTTATAGTTAAATGTATAAATTAAAACTTTATTAAATGTGCATACATAGTGCAGTGTTCAAGTTCATTAGGTTTACTTGATAATTTGCACTATGAACAAGCCCTGGCAACATTAGGTGTCCAGTGATGGCTAGTAGGTGTCCTGTTAGGACTAGTAATCTAAAGCTTGCTAGTTCAAGCCTCACCACTGCCCAGCCACTGTTGGCCATTAACCCTTTAATAGCACATTCAGTCAGAATTGCTTTCAGAAGTCGTTTCAGATGAAAGGATCTGCTAAATGATGCAAATGTAAATTAAAATTGAAAATGTAGTTTGCAATTGGTTAGTCAAAATGTTCACGTGTAAAGCAGCACAAAACACATAACTGAGTTTGGGAAAACATCCACTCAGCTGTGGTGGAACTAGTTTTGAAGGTGAGTAAAAATACACACATTTTGCAAAAGACTAGTAAAAAAATAAACACATGAATATATTTAATTATATTTGATTTCGTAGCTTACTGTATATGGTATGTAGTAGATATTCTAGGCTTTGTAACTGTGGTTTTTATTATCATGATTTAGCCTCAATATAGAACATCCGCAAAGCTAAAAATTATTGCACTTACATCACAGGATGCTATAGAAGCAACATTTTAGGCTTTATGTATAGTGCTTTAAAAACAAAACAGCAATCATGACCGAACATCTGTAGTCAAAAACGCAGAATAAGATTTAGATTGGATTTTCTAGACAATCAATGGGTATTTCAGTTTATTTTCAGTGATAGTTAAAACATAGCAGATCAAATATATGGATATTCTTGGAGTTTATGATTTGTGATCTGTAGCCACTTTTTTTTCTAATAATCCCAAACTTTGTTCTGCACGTTTAAAGCTGGCTAAAATGAATAGCAGAGACCAGACGGTGCCTGCATTATGATACATATGAAGCCATCTTTTTTTAATCAATATGCACATATACATTGTGTCTTTCATCAAGACCAAACATTTCCTCCCACAGCACTATTTTTGGAGAGCTGAGCTTGGAAGGAACTTTGGAAGAGTTTGAATACTATACAATTACTGCCGTCTTTTTTTTTTTTGCATGGTCTGACATTACAGTAACACGTCCCTGTTTCCAGTCTGTCCATTACATATTTTTTCTCAGTATTCACTGGAGACATTAAGAATGTGTGGTATCATATTTCGTAAATGTTATCTTGTTATTATTTGCTTTGACTCAAGTCATGCTGTCTCTTTGAAGATGCTTGAGAAGGGAACAAACACATGAGAACTTGGGTAGCGTGGCTAAGATTGTATGTTTAATTAATAATTCATTCATCGTTTTACCTGCTATATTGCTGACAAAATAGGCTCAAGATAATATTAAAATGTAATACATTTCTTTTTTGATTTCTCCCTCCACCATAACAGCATAAAAGGTACAGCATAACATTTACCAAGATATTTAACTGTATTTAATAAATCTCTACATTAGGTTTTAGTACAGTTAAGGTGATCGATTGCAGTGTTGTTTCATTGTGGCTTTTTGTACAGTGACAGTAAAAGCATCTTCAGTCTTCTATATAAATGTAGATTTAAATTCTTTTGACATGGGGTGACATGTTGGCTCAGGACTCTAGTCTGGGACCTTTCTTTGTGTAGTTTTCATGCTCTTACCATATCTCGGAGGGTTTTCTCTTCGATCTCTGGTTTTCTCCCACAGTTCATAGATATCCAAGTTAAGTGAATTGATGATGCTACAGACTTGAACTACTAAATGTAGTGTAAGCTGTAACTGTAACTAATGTAACCTAGTTACAGTTACTGTCACGAATGGAACATGAATTTGATCTTTATCTATATTCTTTAATTGCTTACACACTTTGAGAGTAACTTCTTGTTGTTAAAATAATTTTGCTGATATTTTTATTGCTACCCAGGTACTTAAAAACTGGTTTCTATTATTATGATCATTCTTCTTATTATTATTTATATTAAAGGAAAAATGGGATGTCCTTTTCATTCAACTTGTTCACAGTCCATTGTTTTACATTTTGGAGGTACGTGACAGCATGGGTGTTGTACAGAATTGTAATCGTACTACTCTGTTTGTTAAGTAAAATGGTTTAAATATGAAAAATATGAATTATTTGTGAGTTTACTTTGATGTTTTCCTTAACACAACTGGTAGTGTAAGTTAAAAGATGTTGTATTGAATTTTTCTTCACAGACAGATTCCACATATTTTGCAAAGATTGAATAAAAGTTACTTTTGCATTAAAATAAAATAAAAAACTTCAATCATGCTTTCTGTTTTCATACGTATACATCATATGTTTGTTCTTACTATATTAGAATAAATTGTAGACTTGACACAAAGATATAAACATACAGAAAGTCCATGATGGCCATGACGTATTATATACACAAGTATATACACATTATATAGTACACAATAAATGTGTGTATTGTATTTTATACATTATATGTGTGTATTGTATTATATACATTATATGTGTGTATTGTATTATATACATTATATGTGTGTATTGTATTATACACACAAGTATGTGTGTTTAACTTTATGCATTAATGTGCTTTTTTACGTTCAGTCAACGATGGTATTTTTATACACACAATGGCTCGATAGATCGATAGAATTTTCGTACTTTTTTACTTTCCTGCATTGTTGGGCAGATTAAAGTCTTTTCGAGGGCCTCCGGGGCCTTGACACAGAGAGAGCGAGATCAAAGTTGTGTTTATTTAACCTGATTGATCAAACTTTGCTATCAGACACAGAGACAGTGGGAGAGAAAAAAGCGAACAAAAAAAGAAACCAGAAGAGAATAGAAGGGATGACAGCATTTCATCCGATGTTTCAGCAGGTATCCTAGTTTACCTGTTCCATCCTTTCAGCGCTCCACAGGGGGCATTTCTCACCCCCTTTTTATCTTGCAGCTTGCTCAGATCATTTTGTGCTTATATCTATGGCAAGATGTGCATGTGTCATTGTGTTTGTTGGGAGTGTGTTAAAATATCATTCTTTCAACTTAAACACAAAACGACATGTTACACAATAATATTTGTGCACAGTTCATAGAAGTATCTTAACGCCACCAACAGGCTACCTTTAGTAAGTGCAGCTTATAAATGTTCCCAACCAACAAAATCGAATGTTTAAGTACATTGACCAAGCTATCACACCTACAACCCTGCAAGATGCATGTAGACTATACAACCAAATGTATATGGACACCTTCCCTTAGTGAATTTTTGTAACATTTTAAGTTATTATATTTAAATTTTAGGCAAATTATAATTGCTTTTCTACAGTAAAACTAGGCATAACACATGATTCTATTGTTTCTAAATATAAAGCGATATATCATATACATACTACTTAAAAAATAAACTTAAAAAATATTTTAAACATTATTTCTAGGGCTGTCCACAACCGAGGATTTTGTTGGTCGACCAGTGGTCGTCATTTACTTCAACTAATCAACTAGTAGTCGACTAAAAATACCATTTAGA
>JAOUQU010000040.1:1823177-1837632 GCA_028566735.1 Ammoglanis amapaensis | reverse complement strand
TACTGGTATGGAGTGTCACATCTTCCTTTGTGACGCCGTTCAAATTAAAAGTCCCAGAAGTCCTTTGACAAAACGCAGCTTTTTTTCTTTCCTGCGACAAATCGACCAATAGAATTTGTCTGACTAGTAATTTTTTCGGTCGACCAACGAATAATCGATTAATTGCGGTCAGCCCTAATTTCAAGTATACATTTTAGTATAGTACTTGTATCACTTCTGATATAAAAGGGGGGTCCCACCATCATGGTGCCATTTGCTAGAAATGTACGTCATACTGCTTCACCGTCATTTTCACATAATTATATGAAAATCTCCTTAATGCTTTTTGAGCATCCACGAAAGGGGAAGTTAAATGGCACTAAATCAGGTTTATAAGCTCTCTCATACAAAATTAATTGATGATCCTTGGTACATTACAGTTTGTTCCGTGGCTCTGGCTTCCATCATGTATTTGTTTTCAGACAAACATTTTAAATGACCCTTTGGGTTGTATTTCAGGTGAATGGTGTGAGTGTTCTGGGCATGCAGCATTCTGAAGTGGTGGCTACGATTAAGGCAGGAGGAGACGAGCTGCGTTTGCTGGTGGTGGATCCTGAAACGGAATCATTTTTCAGTAGCTGTCAGGTTGAACCTTCTGAGCAACACCTCACTGGTAAACCACAGCGTAGAACAATTATTTACACAATATAATAGATTAACTTACATCATCTGGGCACAATACACAGAATATGATTCGTCAACATAACACATGCATACAAATGTCTGTTTAAAAGTCGGGTAGTTTAGGAATCATTGGCCTTGATACAAGGCCTCATACGAGACAGGATTTTGCAGCACATACTTCAACACCTCGACACAGTTACATCACCACATTTTTTCTTACTAGGGTTAGCTTTTCTTAGCAAGGTAGAGTCTTCCAGACAAGTGAACAATTATTTGAAACACCAACAGGCAGTGGTCTAATGGTGGATGATAGATTAAAATATAAAAACATAAATCCACTGAGGAGTTGATATGTAACTAGTACAGCTATCAAAATAAATCTTTGTCAGATTTAGTACTGACACTGTCATTTCTCTAGAACTTGCACTAGACATGCTGCTGTTTAAACATTAACTCACAGCTATCTAACATAAGCATATTAGTCAAAGTCAACAGAGTTCCTTTAGCTGGTCGTCTAGACAACTGTAGCCGTAGCAACAGGGGGTCAAAGAGCAAACACCCAAACCTATGTGGTAGATGACATTGAAAACAGCATAATTATTATATGACAGTTTGAGATGAATAAATGAAACTCTGATTTCTCAGAACACTGCTGATTATCACACAAGCAGCTGTTAATATATAGCACTTCTAACTTTCCTGGACTTTGCTTATTGACCGGTTGGTTTTAAGCATGCTTATTTATTGAGCGCTTAGTTAATAGATGTCAGTTTTGCATTGTTTCACAGACACTGAATGATTTACTTGAAAATGTAATTTATTTATTCACTAACTCTCATATATTACTGAGTAAAATGTAAAACTTTACTAGGACAGTGTGATAAAACATCTGTAGTGTGCACAGCCTGTAAAAAAAAAACCAACATGCCCCAGTAAGACAGGATTCTCTGGACAAATTTGAATTCCAGTTGTTCCAGATGTACCAGGCACATGCACACACACACATAGGCATAACTGGATGTGTCTGAAAAAAGTGTTGAATACATCTTTTGCTGCTTTACCCCTGCCATAAAAATGTCAATGTAAATATGTAAATATCAGACCGTTGTACATAAGAGGCTTTTCTAAATTCTTCTTTTCTTTTTTCTACATCGTTTGTTATTGCGTTTGCATCTGTATAGCCAACATTTTATAGTAGACTACTCGCTAATCTCTATTCTGTTTTCTTCTTAGGTCTTCTTCCTACACCTTCTACCAGTAACGATGGAAATGTGGAGAAGGTGATTTCAATTATTTTCATTTATTTTTCATAGATAAAGTCTCCATAATTATGCATTATCTCCGATATCCTTGTTTGTTAAGTGTTTTAACTTGATCACTTCTTATGTATACATACATATACAAACATACTCAATACAGACTGCATTTTCTCCTGTATGAGTCGAGTTCTATTATGCCGATCCAGCACTGTGAGCCACAGAGAGCCACACCCTGATCAGCATTTTTCCTCAACCCTGTGCAGACACCTTTAGTCAGCCAGCAGAGGTCGTTATAGAACAATACACATGCCCAGTTTGTGCAGTTACGCACACATTTACACGCACTAGTGAGCAGGGAGTAGTTAGTGGTTAGGTACCTTACTCAAGGGCAAATGTGGGCGCTCGAAATTGAAGCGACGACCTTTCAATCACAATCCTATTTCTCTACATACTTGGCCACGTGAGGATTGCAAACTGGTGTTACAGCGCTGGTTATGATCTGGCTTGGATCTAACACTGGATACGTACAGCGTACTGTTTTGAAAAACATCTGGTTTTCAAAAACCACTGAGCCACCTGAGTGGCATTTTAATCTGTGACATTTAATCTGTGACTGAATATGAAGTGCATCGTTCTGTATCAAACATGCAAATGTATACAGGTGAATGGCAGGATCAAGTAAAACATTCTTGACGTGTTTTAAAGCACCGTGGGCTTCTGTTTTCACTCATACCAACCTGCAGGAATTAGGGAGGGAGAGAAGACGATGAGTCTGGCCTTTTTTGCTGATAACACACTGCATATAAAGCAGTTCAGCTGCCGTCACGCTCACATAGCAGGGTGTGGTTAACACAGTCATTTGAACCTGCTACCAGTGTTTGTGTGTATCTGTACACGTTACAAAACCCCCTCCTGATCAGTGTAATGCTCGACAGGAAGTAGGTTGGCCTCAGACAGGATTTTCTTTTAGCTCCGCGATGTTAATAGTCATTTTAAACTCATGTGGAGTGGGTGTCACGCTGGCTTAGTAGTTAGCACTACTGCCTGACAGCAGGAAGTCCCGGGTTCCATTCGCTAAGGTGATCCGGTCCTTTAGTGTGTCGAGTTTGCGTGTTGTTTCCGCTTACAGTCCAAAGACATGCGGTCAAGTTCATTGAAAACAAAATGGACTTATAAGATTTCTACAACTTATAGATATTATTGAGCAATATGTTTTTGTCCTGCGCGGCCGAGTGTTAGCGTAGTCGTTAACACAGTCGCCCGACAGCAAGAAGCCCTTGGTTCAATTCCTGGGTAGTTTGCATGTTCGCCCCATGTCTGTGTGGGTTTACTGCAGGCATTCCGGTTTCCAACCACAGCCCAAAAACATGTAGGGCAGGCAAATTGAAGATACAAAATTATCCATAACCGTGTGTGTGTGTGTGTGTGTGTGTGATAAATGACCATTTCCTGTCATGTTACCTAAAGTGAAAAAACAAGACCACAAAAGCGAAATAAAGAAAAAATAAATAAACTCATGTCGAGTTTCACGTACAATTTTATTTACTTGTTTACACTTGTGAGCTTTTAAAACCGTCTGATACATTTTAGTGTCAGCAAAGTGGTTTTGAAATGATGGTGTGGCGCCGCTACACACTTCATGCTAACCTTACAGTGCGGTTAAAAACACACACGCGAGCCGAGTGTGTGTGTGTGTGTGTGTGTGTGGGCGTGTGAGCGCTTTATGTTTCCTATAAACCAATCAGACCCGAGTTGTGATATCTAGCTCAATACTGACCTCTAGTGGTTATATAATGAATTGGCTGCACAGTCACTGCATGTGTTCATTTCAACGTAAGATTTCCAATGTAGTAATAACAGGAGGTGGAAAGCTTTTCAATCTTGCTTGTTTATGATAGAGAGTTAATTTAGAATATATATATATATATATATATATATATATATATATATATATATATTACAAGCAAGATTACTTGTAGTACATAAGCAACTCACAAACCGGGTGGCACGGGGACTCATTTGCACTTTTTTTTCACAGTAAAAATCTCTGGCTTCTCCCTGTTTTGCTTGTGTTTGTGTGGTTTCCTCCTACAGCCCAAGGACCGGCCACCGGGTTGATTGGTGATATAGTTGTAGTATAGTACATATGGGTGTCTATAAGCTGGATGTAATGGAACCCGATGCACCAACAGGCAGTGGTCACATGTTATAAGAGAGGAACTGGGTATATCTGATGTGACGAGTAAACCATGTGTTAGTAGAACTGGTGCAACACGATGGAGGTTAACCACGAGGTTGTGATTTCTCAGGTAAAGGTGGAAGAAGCTTTGGAAACCAAACCAACAACACCTAGTCCGTCACCATCCAGTGCTTCCTCTACTGCATCTATTCCAGCTGAGGCCGCTGCCACCACTCTGTCTGAGGTTTGGCTACCACACACACACACACACACACACACACACACACACACACACACACACACACATTTTGTTACATTATCACCTGGCTTCATCTCAAACTAACTATAAATCACAATAAATTAGATCACATGAGAGCCGGCTTTTGTAGATGGGTGAAGTCTAGTCTATGGTGGTTTTTATTCTAACAAGATTTACAGGACCTTACAAAGAAAATAAAATCTAGTATCAAATGGGTTTTGGTACGGTGGTTTGTGTTTAGTCATTTGTGTGCAACACTACTAATGAATACATGTAATTACAGTGTTATTATATATTATTACCAGATTATTGCAATGTTTTATTATTTATAAATGTCTGATAATCAGGTGTGTATGAACAGGTACATTAAGTCATGAAGTAGTTACACATGGCAACCATACCCACACACATCTGACACACAGACAGGCAGCATTCGTATGCATTTTTCCATGCATGCAATTCTGAACAGTGTACGGAGAAACACACCTTGATTAATGCAATTACATATATTGTCATTGTCTGAATGATGGTGCTTGCAGAGATGAGGAGTGCATTGGTCATGAAAAAGTGACGCCATCTGCTTTAGGGAAAAAAACGTCTATTTCTTATAGTTCTTTCATAAGTATAACCTATTGTTATTATTATTATTATTATTATTATTTTGTGTACAATTACGGCTCTTGAATTAAATACGTAAGTTTCCTTCTTCTTATCATTTGTATTGAACCAGAAATCTGAAGAGAAGGACAAGAGTGATAAAGCAGCGCTGGATATGAACCTGTCCCTACAGCAGGCTAAAGAGCGAGCCCACCAGAAGAGATCCAATAGGAGAGCGCCACCTATGGACTGGAGCAAAAGAAGCGAGGTGTTCAGCAATCTGTAAACCGCCAGCAACATCGACTTCTGTGTCAAATCTTTACATTCCGTTTAAGTCTGAAGTGCACAAAGTTCTTCTGTTAAACCCGAGTCCTAACTTAAGTCTAGAAATACAGGGGTGAAGGAAAACGCAGAGAGAAAAAAGGAACACATTTTATTTCTAAATTATAAGACGAATCACATTTAAAATGGTTGCTGGTTTATTTCCTTCTTATCATTGTGTTATTTTAAGTTCATCTTATTTTACAGTTCATCGTTTAACTTTTAAACTCAGTGTTATTGTGCCAGTCGTGTGTTTTTCTCGCTATAGGTGTTTATGATCTTTATAGAAATCAAACATGTAATATACAGTGTAGGATAGGAAATGCTTTATTGTTTTTTTTAAAGATGCCACTATTCAATTTCACATTTAAAATTACTGAGTTTATTACACGTATTTGCACACAAACCTGTTCTGAACGATAAACTTCACCTTAAATGTAAAATTTTTAATAGAATGATTCAAAAACAGCTATATATCCACACACATATATTACTCCAAATGGCTTTTGAAAAACATCTGTATTGCATTTCTGACAAATGTTTGTTTCTTTTAGCTGTGCTAGCGTTACTCTGTAACATGGTTGTATACATGAATGTATTTCTATCTAGATGTACCACTTATTAAACATCAATTGTACGTATCTAGCTCATAAGCACAACGAGAAACAAATTCAGGTTGTTTTCAGATCACTGCTAAAAACAGGAGAACAGTACTGAGCCTATTATAAAACCACTAGTTTAAACTCAGGCTGTTTTATCCAATAAAAAATATTATTAATGTACTATTTGTTTATTTCACATCTGTGTCCTATAAAAATGTATACACTTATATAAGAGTATACTGCCTTTATTAACAAGTATAAGGCAGTATTAATAGTCTTATCAAATTATAATAATGACTTAATTATAAAGTTTTCTTAAAATATATTTAATTTTAAAGATTTTGTTTGTGACAGACAT
Source organism: Ammoglanis amapaensis (assembly GCA_028566735.1). NCBI lineage: Eukaryota > Metazoa > Chordata > Actinopteri > Siluriformes > Trichomycteridae > Ammoglanis > Ammoglanis amapaensis. The sequence continues at coordinate 1,831,394 of JAOUQU010000040.1, read as the reverse complement.
TTAATATTCTTCCACATTTACAAATATTCACAAGCACTACTGAAAACACACCCAGAGTGGTGAGAATTGAACTGACGGTCATCTGGATGTGCAGCACCTGAAAAGTTGTTAAAATGCTCCTTAGTAAAAGTCAAGCAGGCAGGTCCGGCGACTGAGCGCCCTCTAGTGGACACAATCGTCGCTGTCTGAACATTTACCCCACCGAAACAAGCTGCTAAAACTGTAAGGACCCCAATTTACTGTAATGCGGCCACCAGCCCCAGAACAGAAGTGAATAAAAAGACAATAGGAGAAAATTAAAACATAAAAATGATTAGATAATAAAGAACGATTTGAGACGTTTTTAAAAGCATTGTTTAATTCAGTGTAAAATGTTTCATCTTTCAAAATTTTTTTTACAGATACATTTTTCACAGCCATGCGGAATCAGTTTGCAATGCTTGTAAACAAATGAACATGTTCTCCACCAACAAAAAAAAAACAGTCCCACCCAACCCCCCCACCCCAAATACACAAACATCTGAATTATTTACATCATAGAAGCTATCAAATTGTATAACCACAACACAAAGGATCATAGGAACTGAAGGAAAGAACATGTACAGATTCTATGAAAAAAGTACAAACCCCCAAACCCTCGCCTTAAATGTACCATGAGGGCTGATGTTAGTTCAGTTTTTTTTATTATTATTCTTATTACAAATAAATCAGCTATTTGTATCCAAAATACAGTTTTTCATTTGTAATCACTTCGTTTTTTTAGTCTCCACCTTAAAATGATTTTACGACTTGATTTCATAGCTCAAGTGAATAACTTATCAAATATATAGCACCATGATGTCATTACTAAAGACAGGTGGGGGAGGGGAATATCACAAAAACCCGTGTTAGTACTGAAGACCGGAGCGGCTCTGGCTTTCCGGATTCCCATGCGGCTGCATGCATTGATGATCACCATCCGAATACGCTGCAGTATTTCCTTGGATTTAATAGTTCTCATTATTAGCTTATTAGCTATTATTAGCTAGACTTTGTTTAATTTTGGAAAAAGTAGATAAGGCATCACATTTGCTGACTAAAGATTTTAGCTTTAAAGGTGAAGTTGTGCGTTAGGGTTAGGGGGTGTTAGGATTGTGTGTAGCAGCAAGAATCGTTTGCCTTGAACAGTCCACGTCATATATTCATTCAGAAGTGTGAGTAGAAATACGTAAAGAATTCCATCAGTGTGGGCTGACATCAAACCAGTGTTGACCTTAATCTTGACGATAGCCTAGCTGGGAAAACTCAAAACTTTTCGAAAATGGAATAATAAGAATAAGAATAATCATATCGCCATGATAACAACAATTTTACAAAACACGTCTCAAGCACTAGACCAAGATCACCAACTTGTTGCACAAAATGTTATTGCTCGTTCAGACAGTGTGTGTAGCTAAAACTCTTAACTGAAATACACTAGCAATGTTGACTCTGTATAAATGTGTGTATAAATCTTGATCTGCTATATACAGATATGCCAAACAATGGAAACGAAGCCTACGGACTGAACATCGTGTTCATGATCATATCGTAGGACAAATAATCTGTAGTAAAAGGCCACAATAAAGCGGTAATAAACCACTCAGCAAGCTCTTTTTACTCAGGTTTGCCTAAAGACGACTGATTTCCCAGAACTACTGATAAAGCTGAGTGCCGAGCACCATGACTTTGTTCTTTCATGCTCACAATTTGAGGTTTCCCAAAAATTAGGCAGATACCGAAAGAATTTCAGAGCATTTCAGGCAGCCTGTAGTGACTGATTGTAAGTGATGGATGTAGGGGCGAGTGGCGAATACACTTTTTTTACTTTCAAAGTCAAGTAGAATGTGAGGATGATTTAAAAGCCAGTGAAATAGAAGATTTTCCTGAGAATGCACAGACAGCCTCACTGCTATGAAATGGATTCTTTTACTCTGATAAAACACTATGTAAATAATATTCTTTTATATCGATATATATCAAATACAGTATATAATATAGTCTTATAACAGAGAACACTCCAGCTTCTATAAAATCATCACAGTTTCTTTTTTAATTCTAGAACATCTGATTAAAATCTAGAATGGCATAAAATGTTAGTTTATATCTGTGTTCTTTCAGCTTTAAAGAATAAGACATTGTAAAACATGAGCTTTCTGAATTATTGCATATTTTCCGTCTTTAGGACTCTATGATATGTATGAAAGATCCATATATGATTTGCGCATTTTGCATACAATGATTTGTAGTCCTTAGAATTTTGAGTGAAACTACCTATTGCAGGACACCATTACATTCGAACCCTCAGCCAATGGAGATTTAAACTCATTTAAGAGGTAGTAAATAAACTCGCATGTTATTTAAAGTGAGATCGCTGATCGCTCTCAGGAGAGGTTTAATCACTCACTCGTCAGTACTGTACACATGGACACACACACACACACACACACACACACATGCTGGTAAACTGTTTAAATCGAATGAATATGGAAGGATGTTCACTGCGGTGTCGTTTAAAGGTTGTGTAGCGGCGTCTAGTCTTTTAATTCAGCGGCTCATCGAACACTTTAACCAGTTTATAAAAATGGCTCCACGTATGTAATCAAGAAATCAACACTGGCTTCATATCAAATAATTGTTCTTGCATATTGTAATGCTGATTCGATCGAACACGTCCCGCTCTCCATCGACTCATCAGCCACTATACATTTTGTACATTTGTTTGACGCGTAATACGATAAAGCTGTAACTTCAACATTTTCACAGGCTGATTATACGTTTATCCCTGTAGTGCAAAATGTGACAGTGTTTTCCATTCGGATATATGATTTCTGACCAGAAAGGTTCATTATGCAATAGAATAATATTAAACCCTCGACTCCACTATTCTACTAATTAGTTAAAATGTTATACATATATGGATATACTTTATTAATATAGATTTTTACTGCTCTTACAAAATCCACACCCATCCAAATAAAACTGCTTTTTAAAGAAATCAGCGCATGAGACACGGTACAGAAAATGAACAGGGAAAAAGAGAAAGAAAAAAAAACAGCTACAAAAACTTCAAGTACAATAATCACTGAGGAAAAAGTCCATCTGGCAAACTGATCGACAAGGTCAACAATGGAAATCCGAATCCTCCCCGTCCCATAAGGAGCTGCACAGAAATGTTCTCGTGAAACAGTTAATGAACTCTTCATCAGCTTTTCTTACCTGAAAAGGAAAGACCTGGTACGGAAGAGGGAAACAAAAGCATCAGTCTGTTCTTCCAGGTCGAGTGTGCATCGCTCTAAAGGGGATCTTCCAGTGCTGTTGGCAGTAAAGTAAGGCTCCAGCGCACCGACATCATTACGGCTCCTGTTTGATGTAATAACTTCCCGAGCCGTTGCTCTCCTGGTCCGACGTGCCCTGGAAAAAGCTGAACTCGTCCACCTCTGGGGTCTCGTCCTTTAACTGCAGCGAGGCCTCTGTCATCGGAGACATAAAAGCAAGGAGTGTTTATTATCAGTAAAGGTCAGGTGACCTGCACCAACACACTTAGACACTGTGTTACTCGGCTGTAGCGTGAGCCACCAACCCACAATACACTGTGTTACTCGGCTGTAGCGTGAGCTACCAACCCACAATATTCTGTCTTACTCGGGTGTAGCGTGAGCTACCAACCCACAATACACTGTGTTACTCGGGTGTAGCGTGAGCTACCAACCCACAATATTCTGTCTTACTCGGGTGTAGCGTGAGCTACCCACCCACAATATTCTGTCTTACTCGGGTGTAGCGTGAGCTACCTACCCACAATATTCTGTCTTACTCGGGTGTACCGTGAGCTTACGAGACACTCACGAAACACTGTGTTACTCGGCTGTAACTTGAGCTTCTAGCATCCCATGAGACACTGCCTTACTAGGCGGTAGCGTGAGCAGGTATCCCATGAGACACTGCGTTACTCAGCTGTAGCGTGAGCTAGCATCCTATAAAATACTGTGTTACTCGGTAGTATTGTGAGCCTCTAGCATCCCAAGAGAAACTGCATTTGCAGGATTTACCGTAGACTCCTAGCTTCCCACGAGACAGAACGTTACTCAGCTGTAGCGTGAGCCACCACCCACCGTGTTACTCGGCTGTAGTACACACGGACACTTCAGCAAGAGACCCGATGTAACCTGTCAGAAGTGTCTCCTCTGATACATGGAGACGATACCAGAACCGAAACAGATGAAATTACCTGAATTGAGAGAGCGATCTCGTTCCACACCAGGTGGGTGGGGCAGATAAAGAGATGGAGTCTGATCTTCATCTCCTGAGAAACTGCTCCTTCTGAGAGACCCACCAAACCCCAGAGGCCTCCTGCCAACCGGAATCTTCCTCTCTAATCAAACAAAATCATATTAGTAGTGATTAGTGATTAGTAGTAACAAAACACTCGATACACAAAAGCAATACATTCCCAATATGAATGTTTCATGATTATATTCTTTAAAACAAACTCGGCCAAGTGTTACATGACTATTAAAAGTGTCTTACTTTTCTTCTGTCCTTTGTATTGTTGAGCTTTCTTTTTCTGCTTGGTCACATTGGGTGGTGCTTCTCTTGCGGCTACGAGAGAAATAAAAAAATGTTAATTACTTAATTATTACACAACAATCATCCATCAGACAAGCTTCACTATTGTAACTTGTATTAAGCATGTTTACGAACTTAAAAGCCCATACACAGTAATGTAGTTTTAATTATTAACAATAGCACATGTAAAAGTAAGACCAGCTTGACCACTGTATGTAAAAGATGTAACAGGTAGAAGCTGCTTAGCAAGTTCTTCATAGTAATGGATTTCATTTAAGACAAGCAAAACACGCAACACATCGGTATAAAAACACACCAGAGAGAAAAGCAGAAGTACAAACACCATGCCCATACACACATGCATATACACATACTATAAATACACCTATATCTTGTTTAAATGGCGGCATGGTAGCTGAGTGGTTCAGCACTGTCGTCTCACAGCAAGAAGTCCCGGGTTCGATCCCCGGGTCGGGCTGGGGACTTTCTGTGCGGAGTTTGCATGTTCTCCCCGTGTCAGCGTGGGTTTCCTCCGGGTACTCCGGTTACCTCCCACAGTCCAAAAACATGCACTAAATTGATCGGAAATGTGAAATTGTCCAGTAGTTCCCACCACTTACTGGTGGTTGTCATCAGGAAGGGCATCCGACCCCAGGAACTGGGAAAAACGGACGATAAACGAATAGATAGAGAGAGAGACATAGAGACCAGATTGAACTTTACCTCGTGTCCTTCAGCTGGAGAGAATCGGCATGTTCCGGAAGACCATATGCATGAGTAAAACCATGAAAGCTGAGGTCAATACCCACTGAAGTGGGACCTGGAACACAATCAGTTACAATCATTTTTAGGAAACTTTAAAAAAGAACGTAATAAAACACAGACTAACCATTTACTTTAATGTCCTGAAACTGTCTAAATGTCTCTTTCCACAGCCCTAGATGATCTTCCTTATGCTAAAAAATAAAAACATATCTGATCACATTAAATAATATAGAAATAATTTATTGGTTTATTTGCATTTGTTTTACCTGATGTGAACTTAAGGGTTGCCTGTAACAGATAGAAATGAAAAAGTGCATAAAGATCACAGTTAATATTGACATTCACGGTTAAGAATCTTACTCAAGATTGGCCCAGCAGCAGCAACTTCGCAGGAAAGAAGTTGGAACTGGCAACCTTTGAATTACAAATCCTGTACCCCAACCATTAGGCTTCAGGTGGCCCTTTGAATTTGATATGTATGTATGTATTTACCCGTTTCAGTCGTTTCCGACTCTTGGGTCAATCTGCGGACTGCTAACGACTTGGTAGGTTGCCAGGTCTTTCTCTAACCCCATATCGCTACAGGGACCTTGCGAAACTGCAGGACAATTATTCCCATTTCCGATCAAACTAGTGCAAGTTTTTGGATTGTGGGAGGAAACCGGAGTACCCGGAGAAACCGGGGTACTGGCAAACTCCACACAGAAAGCCCCTGGCCCGACCCGGGGATCGAACTCAGGACTTCTTGCTGTGAGGCGACAGTGCCAACCACTCAGTCACTGTGCCGCCCTTCAATTTGATACTGTTACATAATATAAGTTATTATTGTGGAAAAGTGCTGCAAACGTTAATCATAATTTAGATCACAGACACGATCTCTAATGATCACACATCTCTGTAATATCTTTAAAACAAATACAGCATTTGCAGTTATAAGCCGTTTAATAAATAACTGCAATTCATTCAGTATTTAAAATTACGAAATAACTATATGAATCAACCCAATATATTCTAAAAAGATACGACATTATGACAGCATTCCTAATATTTTATTAGCTGCCCCATACACAAAGAAAATGTATCGATTATAAACACCCAGAACCTTTTCTTGTAGTTTTTAACTCTCTACTATACATTTACGACACATGTATAATGGCTGGATTAACAATTTATGAACTTACCTGGTTGTATCACTTAGTATCTCAAAACACAGTCTACTGTCACGATTAAATGTGACTAGCAACTCTTCCTTATACAGAAACTCAATGCTGAAGGGAGAAGCTAAAATATGGACATGGTGCAGTCCGGGACCCCACGTCAGTGAAACACGGTCAGTTCTCTTCCCCTCAATTCTCAATCTGTTAAATTCACACATGATATTTATATTACAGCATCGGTCATATCATCAAGATATAAAAATAGAATTCTACTCTTACGGCTCATATTCTGGATCTCTGGTCAGGACTTCTGGTACTTGATACCGTTCTTTAACAGGGTGCAGCTCATCGATTGTGACTCTGATGGCTCCATTAATTATTCTTAAAAGCACCAGCAGATGTTCCTATTCAATACAGATCAAGGAAATTTGGTGAACTGAACATAAAACTCATATCTTTATTTTGTAGGAAACAAAATATGTTTGGTAATAGTGGGACAGTTTTAGTTCAGTAGCTTCACATTTCCTTGCATTTTAACCTCGATTCAAATTCAATTGTATTTGTTATTACACATATACAGATGTTCAATACAATGAAATGTTTCTCTTCGCATATCTCAACTTGTCTGGAAGTTGGGGTCAGAGTGCAGGGTCAGCAACAGTACGGCGCCCCCTGGAGCAGACATGGTTGAGCCTTGCTCAAGAACCCAGAGGGTATCGGAGTGTAGCAGAGGCTGGATTTGAACCCCCAACCTTTGGGTTCCCAGCCCAACGCTCTACCCACTGTCTGTCATCACTATAGATTTTCATATTGCTACAGTCACATATTGATATATTTTCCTACCTAAATTTGCCATATAACGTTTTTAAAAACAAAACAACATTAAACTTTAATATAGAAGGGTTCATTTGTGATTATGCTAAAATAAATACACTATTAGTACAGTTTGACATGTTGTTTTCTCACTTTATATAAAAAGTTGAATGCATTTTCTCTTTAGAAAGCACTGATTGGAAAGTATTCCCTGGTATCTGGAAATAAATCTTGCCACAATCAAATAGTGTAGGATTACACAAATTATTTAGTGTAATTATTACGTTAATATGCAGATTAATCTGTATGTGCAATGAGGTGGTATAAATGAAATAAAAGATAATTACATTTAGGACTCAGTAAGTACACATTTGTTACAGATACACTGGTCAAAAATGTAACACTTCATGCTCAGTGATTAAATTTGTTTGCTTTGTTGAACAGAGCATTTAAAAATATGACATTTGGCAAGTATATACAACACAAACATCTTTAATAAAAGAAGACAGACAGAATTTAATAAACGAATAATGCTAAAACATATCGCAATATGAAAATCTATAGTGATGACAGACAGAAGGACCACAACAGTGTTATATAAGAGATGCTTTTGGACTTTTATTAAAGATGTTTGTGTTGTATATACTTGCTAAATGTGAACACATTATGCAATAGAGGTAAAAATGCAAGGAAATGTGAAGCTACTGAACTAAAACTATCCCACTAATACCAAACATTTTGTTTCATATAGAATAAAGATATAAGTTTTATGTTCAGTTCGGCTGGTCGGCCAATATATACGGTACTTCCATATGGTATTTGGACGGCACGGTGGCTGAGTGGTTATAACACTGTCGCCTCACAGCAAGAAGTCCCGGGTTCGATCCCCGGGTCG
>JAOUQU010000040.1:1774992-1790476 GCA_028566735.1 Ammoglanis amapaensis | reverse complement strand
TGCAGGTGTGTAGGGAGCGAGAGAGTTGTTGGGAGTGAACCGGTGTGTGTGTGTGTGTGTGTGTGTGTGTGTGTGTGCTCCGATGTTCCGGGCGATGCTACGAGGAAAATGACGGCGGAAATGTAACCACGATTTATCCGAAGGTGTTAATAAAACAGGACTTTTGTTTACATCTGTGTCGTCCTTTCCACGCAACCCACGGACATTACAATATATAATTATTAATAGTAACATGTAATTAAAGATTATAAATTTGTGATTTCATAAGTGTCTATCAAACTGGAAGCTCTTCACATTAGTTGGTAGCCAAAAAGTAGCTCTCAGTTTCAAAAAGGTTGGTGACCCCTGCTCTACATCATCATAATCATCATCGTTGCACCACTTACTCTATCAGACTTGGGCACGGTTCCTTGTTAACACTTTTGTTTGTGATCGTTCGATACGGTTGACCTGCTTGACATGGTGAGCCAGAGCTCGGTTCGGTTGGATACTCAGTGTGAGCACGATCCCAAGCGTAGAACTCGACATCTGTGATACGATGGTTCTGGTACATAAACGTCTTGTTATGGTCTACAGCAGAGGTGCCGTGTTTAGTAGAAATTTGGGCAGTGAACAACAATAGCCGGATGCAACACGCAAAATATAAATACTAAGATATTTGGTCAAATCTGTGGCTACCTTCAAGCTCGTGGACACCAAAGAACAATGGGGACCATCATGTTCCAGCATGGTACAAGGGAAGTTCTATCAGGGTAGAAATCACATGATGCTAAGTCTGAACTATAAGCTTGATCAGATGTTCTGTTATTACTGTTTCTGCTCGTATGGTTTCCAATCAAAACATTAAAGTGCAGGAAGATCCCTTGTCATTTCTAATTCGCACACAAATTAATTTTATGGTGCAGTTATGAAATTATATATGCAAATTTGTTCTGGAGCCGCTGTATCAATCAATGAATTATTCAACATCTACAAATCCAATCTTTGACGCAATGACATTAAGACTAGTGAGAACATGAAACGAATTGTTCTCTTCGAAACGAAAATAACTTCTGTTGGGAGAGAAGTCAAACGGACCGATTATTTGAGAATCATGTGACTGGAGAGGGCCTCGATGTAGAAGGAATTAGAGCCTGGTCATGCCTTTCTAAATAGAAGCATAAATTCAAAGCATGGGATTTTAAAGCTGTTCAGACATCATTTGACAAAAGAGCTCGTGAGGTATGAGCGCCGCACCGTCCTAGATTGAAACGAAACCCATTGGTGACCACAAACTGACAAAGAAGAGAGAAATGAGTGTAGAAAGTCGAGGGAATTTTGGGGATCTTTATCAGACTTTATTATCGGACTTTATGCTTGGAGAAGAGAAGATCTACAGATAAGAAGTGATGCTGGATGAAAGAAGCATGCTGATACAGGTTCACCACTTATTTTCTTTCTCATGCTAGACTTTCAGTATTTGGAGATGTTTCGGGTGATGAAACACAAATTTCAGTATGAATGTGGTTTTGGTTTCTCTTTAGAATTTTAGAACACTAATTTTTCTCTTTTTTTTGTCAGTTTGTGGTCACCAGTGGTTTCGGTTCAATCTAGGACGGTGCGACGCTCGTACCTCACGAGCTCTTTTGTCAAATGATGTCTGAACAGCTTTAAAATCCCATGCTTTGAATTTATGTTTCTATTTAGAAAGGCATGACCAGGCTCTAAATCCTTCTACCTTCAGGCCATCAGGGGAAGCAGATCGTAGATGAGACTAATTTAGTTGTTTATGTGTTCAAACCATTATCTTGCTACATAAGTGCACTGCGAATATAATATTTCTACATTATGTAGCCTGTGCTGAATACATTTTAGACATATTATATATATATATATTTTTTGATAATAAATAAGTAATGACATAAAACGTTCTTTGTTCTATTACATGTAATACTATAGATAGATTCGGGGGGGGGATCATCTATGGTCTATGTCCTTTCTGTGTAGTATTTGTATATTGTTCTCTTATTTGCATGGTTTTACTCGACTACTCTGGATTTCTCTGACAGTCCAAAAACTTGCAGGTTCAGTGAATCAGCAATGACAGCGATAGTGTGAGTTGATGGTTTATGGAATCTCAAACGTTAGGTTGGATGCCCCTGTGTCTGAGTAATGGCAGACTTTTTGGGATCAGTGTTTTTTTAGGTGCACACCTCGTACCCCTTTGACTCGGTCAAGCTCTCATCAGTTTGGTAGCATATTGTGGTGTGAACTTATTGGGGCTCATTTTGTTTGCGCCATGTCTGAGTGATTCCTGGCTTAGTCAAATGGTACAAAAACGGGAATCATGGGAATATTTTCAGGAGCGGTAAAATGTATCTGACAGAAAATAGAGATCATTTTCAAAAACATGTGTTATGAAATTTCTTTGTTTTAAATTGCTTAATCCCCATAGGAATAATATTACGGGCCTCTTTCAAGCGAATCTCTTTGTATATTATATACTTTATAAGATAACACAGATTGGTGCCTGCATGTGTACAGAACTGCTGTTAAAAATTGTATGTAATATATTGTTAATAAATACATTTCTTTACATTGCTGGAGGGAAACTGGTTACTTGCTGTAGGATCGGAGTAAATCGCAGGAGCTGAGTATAAAAACCAAACTATGTGCAGTGATTCCAGCTAAATTGATTAAAAAAAAACACTGAAAACATTAACAAATAGGAGGTAAACGCTGCACTGGTACCCAACTGTTACCCAATGGAGTAAAATGTTTACTTGTGCATTAAAACACTTAAAAGTAAATGAGATCAAATTGTAAAACTATTTCTGAAACATTAAACGTGTCACTGCTCATTAAACTTTATTGCTTTTTATGCTAGCTTTTAGGATTGTAGCCCCGCCATTCTGTTTTAGTTTAGCATCTTTAAAATTTTCTCAGATGAAATCTGAAGGTTATGAATGTCTACCTGACTTCAGCCTAGACACTGTCCTAATTATCATTACACGTACATTGGAGCACTATGGGTCCTTTTTGTTATTCATGTCCTTGCATGTAACATTTTATTCAAACCTCCTTCAAGTAGTGATTCTGTCTCTTACAAGCCAGCATGGTCAAACAAAAGTATGTGTTTCATTTATAGTAGTTTTCAAACAGCATTCATATTAACACACATATCTTAATGTCTGTCTATATGTATAATTATAATAACTACATCCATACATCTAATAGTTATAGAACTAAAATACAAAGAAACTTATCTAGAATTTGGGTAGAGGGGGATGAGAGGTGCTAGTGTATAGACAGGCTGGAGGCCATCACCATGATCAAAGGTATTAAGTGGCTCACAACAGGGGAGCGGGGGATTGGGAAGTACAAGTCACTTGCGCAAAAATGCGTAAGCATAGTCATTCTAGTGTTATGCAGTTTTTTTATAATCTGTTGGATTTGTAGTTTTTTTTTGCACGTGGCTGCTTTTGCCAACCAGGCTGATTTTGACAGCTTTATTTTTAAGTTTAATAATGGCTAATCATTCTTTAGATTTATCATATTGTCACTTGCTGTGGTTGATGTAAGGGTGCTATTTTTAGTACGTGCATGATGCTGAGTGTGCAGGTGCATAGTGTAGCACTACAGCATTACAGGTAATTGTTGTAAACGATACACTACGGTTGAGCTGATATCATTTTCTCCAACAGCTTTCAAATTTATACTTAATCCGTGCATATGTGTGAATTGGTATGTACATTTGTATACTATGTATGTATGTGTGTTATATATGTGTGTGTGTGTGTGTGTGTGTGTTCATATGTACATATACATGTATAAAATTCACTTTATTCACTTTGCATATGTTGCATGAACCAGGTTTAGTTCTTTGCACAACATTTTCTACTACTTGGACATCTTATACTGTTTTATTTCAGTAAACATTTTAAAATCTCTATTTTAATATCTATCTATCTATTTTACCCTTCAGTCCACTTCGACCCTGGGTTACTCTGTGGACCGTTACCGATCCCCAGAGTATCTCTGCAATTACATTTTACAGGGTAGGTTGCCAGGTCTTTCCCCAACCCTGTATCTCTACAGGGATCTTGTGTGTGACTACTGGACAATTTACACATTTCCGATCAACTTAGTGCATGTTTTTGGATTGTGGGAGGAAACCGGAGTGCCAGGAGGAAACCCACGCTGACACGGGGAGAACATGCAAACTCCACAAAGAAAGTCCCCAGCCTGACCCGGGGATCGAACCCGGGACTTCTTGCAGTGAGGCGACAGTGCTGTAACCACTCAGCCACCGTGCCGCCATAAATATATACACTGTTATACATTTTGTATGTTAGTAGTCTGTAATAATATGGTACAATAAAGTAGTAAAGCTTTAAGCTTCTCTCCACGGGTGGTGATTTAGTGGAACAGTCCTCTGCACCAAACCGTACCCCCATACTGACACAAGTGCAGACGCAAGTGGACATGTCATGTTAAGCTTGGAGAACCATCTCATGTAGATCCTGAAGTAATTGTATTATACTTGCATATATAATACCTACAAAAAGAAAAACAACACATAATAACATTTGTCAATTTGGTGAACAAATATCAAGTACAAGAATACTATTATTTTGTAATATTATTACTATACTAAAGACAAACGACAGTGTCCGGCTTGTACTGCTGTTGTATCCGCTAACCATAAATTCATGTTCTTAACTTCTGTCAGGAAAAAAAAAGAAACACAGGTCAGTCATGAATGCTTTATGGGTAATGCTGTTTAACTGTAGATGCAGAGCCAGCAGATCTCTTCCTGCCCATTTATCTTTGAATGCTTCAAATGAATGATTTAAAGGCTGAATATTTTACAGCATTTTGACATTTATCTGACATTTGATGTCTTCATTGCTCCCCTGAAAATATGCAAATGTGAAAGTGAATGCCATGCCCTATCGAGTCATAGTGTGTCATCCCTGATCTTTACAGAAAGGTTTGACAGGGTAGGGACAGATTTATATAATGCTTGCACAAAGGCAATTCCGAGCAGAATGCTAGTATGTATTTCGTCCTGTACCCGGATGCCCAGTGTCATGCTGGGTGACCGACCGTGAACATCAGCCTCGTGGTCATAGGCTGGAGTTAGACTGAGCAAATATGTGCCTTTGATTATGGGTGCTGAGAGAAAGGCAGCGTGGGAATCTCTCCATGGGGTATCAGCGGGCTGTTTCCATGGCAATAGTACCTTGTCATAAGACTGGGAAAGCAAAGGTGCTCTTTGCGCCTTTTTTTTGGAGCTGTCAGATGTGTGCTAAAGGTTTATATGATTTAACTCACCACTCGGCTCTGCTGAGGAGGTGCTTTCAATTTCCATATGGCTGACAAGTGTAAAATATTTGAGCAACATTTATTTCAATGGTTTATTTCGGTGCATTAGCAGATGCGAAACATGATTGTGTTTTTAAGTTAGCTTGTCCTAAACCGTTCTTTTATTGGACCTTCATATCAACCCACTGGTGACTTTAAACAACATGGCAAAATGCCCACTCAATCAAGTGTCAGGACGCTCTAGTGGTGTCCAAGATAGCAAAAAGACGTCGGATCAACGATAATTTGTGCTTTCTTTGGTCTGTTTTAATTGATTACCTAAATTAAATCAACCTCATTATAGAAGTTGAAGCCTTAAACGTTGTTTTATGTTGAAAACATGACGTGGAATTGACATTGAGATTCGTTATGAGCTACAACCCAACAAGGTAAATACAGCATTATTGTACCACCCCAATTAAACTGGCATATTAACTGGCAATTAACATGATTTACAGCTAATCCATGTTTATCTGACTGCCATCAGCTGAAACGTACCTCATTTAGTTACAGTACAGCTACTGCCAACTGAATAACATGTTTACGCTGCTGCTCATGAATCTCACTCCATTACTGTTCGGATCTGGTAAACGGTATCTAGTTTAATCTAAACTAATAATAATTAACCACAAATTGTATCTGAAAAGTCTGTGAATTATCCATGATGCTACAACCCAGGTAACCACGTTACAATGTCAAATCGAATCACTTTGTGCAGCATCAGTTTTTGATACCACACATAAAAAAGAGCAAATTTGATGAACAGGGTCTCACAAGGTTCCCCCATCAATGTGGGGGCAGAAGATTGTTGCGGGGTCTCTGATTAGATGCTTACTAAAGTAATCAGGGATGCTTTTCCAATGTAAGCAGTCTAGGGTGCCGTAGGGAGTACGCTGGAATTCACCCAGTGATATTCTAGTGGTTCTGGAAAGATTATAAGATGTTTTACTGACCTTATTCTACATTCTAATTCTGACATTCTGACAGAACTTGCCCCAGTACGAGACCATAGTTTGCATCATGTAGACATTTCCTTTATAGCTACGTGCAAGAATCACTTTCTATCACGTGAATGTTGTCATGTAGTCGATCCGTATGTGAGATTTGTCTCGACGGAGATAAATATATTCAGTGAGGCAATAGGCATGAATTTCAGGTGTGATTCCTTACCTGTGTCACAAATAAGAAGCCGATTTGTTAACCAATTAAAACGGTCTTGATGAGTGGTCACAGACTATGAAATCATGAGCTCTTTTTTTATCCCTGTAGTGGAGATAAGAGGAGAGAAGATGGGTGTGAATGTCATTAGTCAACGGCATGCAAAATATCACAGGTTTTTTCAAGCATACGAAAATATCTGCTCGATAAAATATAGAAAGATGTAAACAATATCAAGCAGAAACATGATTTCAAGTAGTAAAGGCATTCGATGAATTACATCAATCACTACCAAGATGGCAACACTTAAAACTAGTTAATTATTCTCTCAATCTAATAAGGAAGTAGCTCATGAAAATGACATCTTTCATTTCAGGAATGTGCACAATTTATTTCTAAACATGTTCATTTCACAGATTTACCTAATAAAATAATCTGAGCTAAGAAATAAGCAGAATTTATTATCTATTACTAGGTAATTCAGGGCATCCAAGTGTTTATTTTATCACTATACTCCACTACGTCTGAATATTTAATCGTCCAGTCGGGCATCCGCACAGGCAAGTACGAATAGTCGTGTCCTTGCTGTTTGGGAACTGGACTTGTAATTAGAAGGTTGCAGGATAGATTCAGAGAATCAACAGGTTATGATCGAAGTGCCCCTGAGTAAGCACTGATCTCCAACCACACCTGGACAACCCAGGCACCCCGGGCACCGTAGATAGGGCTGCCCACTATGCCGGCGTATCTGCTCACTGCTTCTTCCTAGTGTGTAAATGTGTCACTGCACAGATTGGGTTAAGTGTGGAGGATTAATCGTTAAATATGTAAAAAACACATCGAATAAAAGAGTTTTGTAAATTCTAAAGATTTATTATGTGTGTGTGTGGGGGGGGGATTCAAATATGCAAAGTTTAAATTATTTAAATCATTTTTTTGTTACTAACATTTTACACAAACATTCAAGAGCCCTGTAATGACTATCATCCTTACTGTTAAGATAATGTAGCATGACCACACCGAATGCCTAGCGAATATAAACTGTGCATCCCCCCCCCCCCCTTGATATTACAGTGGCATGACCTCTAACTGCAGGGAACCCTGATGACTTTCGGAAAAATGCTAAGAGGGAGTGTTTTTCATTTCTCAGTGTGGACCCAGTCCAACTCGACAGCTGGGAAAAATGACAATGGTTGTCCCTGACATCATTTATGAGGTCATTAAACATCCATTGCACTGTGATAATGACATGTGTTGTAGAGGACAGGGCTGTTTAACACCAGACCATGTGTGCTATTACATGTCTGCATATCACACATACAATAACCCAACAAACAGCTGAACTCATCTCGGTCACTGGATGCCTCATGAACCTTAACACATTTTGATGAACCAGCAATATACAAAGACTTAATATAGCAAAAAAGCAATGTCTGTGTTTTTGTAGGTACACCCAAAAGAATATTAGTTGCATTTTTTTGTTATTATATAAGGCAGTTAATGTACTGTAAACTTATAAATAGAAAATATATAATTGGGTCAGTGGTGGTAGACATATTGTAGTCTTATTCATTTATTTACTAGGATACAAACTTCATATTTAACACACTTTGGTTACCTTCAGGCAGAAACAGTAATCACACAGGATTGAATATCTCACAAGATAAATGACAAGAACAGCCATCGACAAATGTTTATCACCACTGTACTTTGTACTTCACTTGTATGTTTTTGGACTGTGGGAAAAATTGAAGCATCCATGAGAAAACTACAAAGACACAAGAACACAAAATCCACACATAAAGAACTCGAACCATCTCCCCCCGTTACTCTCCACTGAGCCCCAATGCAAACTTTTATTGATTTTACCTTTAAAAAGAGGTCCATGAAGAGAATAAATAAGGAATAATGAATTAGAACCATTATTTACTTCAAAACCAGCAATACAATTCATCCTTTACTCACGGATTTTTATACAAATATGAAAAAAATACCTAGTTTGTTTTTGTAGAGCTGGAAAATCCATAAAAAATAAAAAATAAGACATTTGATTTCAAATTTTGGAGTCAGTCAGCAGGTATAATTCTGAAGTGGAAAGGTTCGGGTTTAGCACTGTCGCCTGGGTTTGACTCTCGGGTAGACGCAGGGCTTTCTGTGGGTCTGCGTGGGTCTACTATGGGAATTCCGGTTTCCTCCAACAGTCCAAAAACATGCAGGTAAGGCAAAGTGAAGATACGAAATTATAAATCCATAACTGTTTAGATATGACTTGTGTAATTAATGACCGTTTCCTGTCTTGGCTGTAACCTAGAAATGGTAAAACATGACGTGAATAAATAAATAAATAAACAAAAACACTTATGGATCCCCGAGCACACTTAACTAAGTAGCTTAACTTATTTAAAAGTAGAAAAATACTGGTTTTCTTAAACCATGAACGTCAGTGTTTAGTATTGTGAAACGTATACTCCATGCATCTCTCCACATCATGTTCACAGTTCTTTACTGATTCTGTTTGTCAGTGTTTGATATACTCATGACTTTTGAGACTATTCCTCTTCAAATATTCAAGTATAGGTTTGTTTGTTTGTTGGTTCCTGATGCCAGTGATGAGAATAATGTTATGAAATATTTAATGTTGAGAAGCCTTGCAGCCTAGGGCTAGAAAAGTCGGACACTGTACCACTGTCGGACAGCAGGGTAGTAAAGAGCAAGAGTCATTTGTGCAAGTTCTCACCATGTGGATATCTGGTGGATATCGCATCTAAGGTAGCTAAGTCAGCTGTGATAAAGGGGAGAAAGCTTGTTGTAATAAGGTCATAACAATCAGATGGAAATGTCAGATTATTAATAACCCCGGCACATATCTTCAGAGACTCGGGATTGACCTTTGTCCACTAGGTGTAAATGTATGTGTTGCATTTAGTATTATTTTGCCTAGGACCTACTTGTTTGGGGTTGATGAAAATAGGCCCAGGTGGAGTAGTGGTCATCTGGGTGTGTGCTCCCCAAAGCGCAATGGGCTGGAACCCATCAAACATGAAACTCTTTGGATCAGGTTGGTCTAAAAAGTGCCCAACAGTCAGATTTAACTGAATGGGTAACCCTCCCCCCTATTTATCCAGGCAGTATACAAATAATGCAAAAAACAAACATTTTAATACTATGATACTTATAGAAGATTTTATTTTACAGGATTTCCTTCCTTTATGTTGCTTCATTGATCCAAGCTGGGCTAAATCCAATAATCAATAGTGAGTGGTCTATCCAAATAGACACAAGCAGTCATGCCAAGCTAATGCAAATTGCATCATTATTTAAAGCTTTGACTTTAGAAACACTTAAAGAATTGAAGCTACTTTTAAAAGGGAGCTGACTTGATGAAGAAGTATTTTATAATGCAGCACTTGTTAATGCACTAGATGAATGGAGGTCTAATGTTAGCCAAGTACAGATGTGGTATAGAATAGATGCTACAGGAAAGATGACAAAATACAAAAAATAAATGACCACAGTCATATATTTACAACATTTACATAATTCTTGGTTAATCCCACCATCTACAGCAGGGGTCACCTACCTTTTCGAAACTGAGAGCTACTTTCTGGGTACCAACTTTCTGGGTTTGATACACACTTGTGAAATCACAAATTTATAACCTTTAATTACATGGTACTATTAATAATGAATGATTTTCATTTATGTAAAGATGCTGATCATGTAAATGATTTCTTACAATCATTTTCAACATGAATTTAATAAGGTAGGAAACAAATAAATATCAATATGCAAAATATGCAGCTATTTTTAGAACATAAGGTCCTTTCGGGTGACCTGCTTGGTGAGCCCTGATCTACAGGATTCTAATGGCTTTGAAAATGGATTTTAATGCAAGATGAATTTCGAAATATGTTGTGTAAGCAGAATGCAATCTTCTTATATATTTGTGTCTTCCTCTTATTATGTTATTATTAATCATTTTGGTTTAATTTCAGGCTGCAGTAATATAAATAAAATATTGTTTTTTAGCTTGCCCTTGACCCCTTCATACAAATGTGCTGTGAGAATTACTTCCAGATTTGGGGTTATTTCAATAACAGGGAGCAGTGTTCATGAAGGTCATCTTCCCTAAGTCTGAACAAACCTGAATGATACTAAGCACTCTATTGTTAGAATATTGTAGGCACTGACCTTCCCATGTAATAAAACCATGATATATTATGTACTTTAGAAAGGATAAACAAGAGTGCACACTTTTCAAAATAACTCCTATGTTGTGTATTTTGTTTACTCTGATCTACGATCTGAGTGTCAATGAAAGGCTGTAAGTTCATAAAAGGCAGTACACATGTAAATACCCACAGTGAAATTGTGTACAACACATATCAGCACAAACAAATTAGCCAAGTAATATATTTTTTTTTTTGCTAGTTTGCAAACGTTTGAGTACAATTTTACTGACTCCAGAGGTGCATCTCAAATCGCCTACTTACACACTCTAAGCACCATGTTTTAGTTTGTCCGACAAACACAATAAAACTCCATAAGTACCCGGATCAAGCACTTCAAACAGCCAGAAAATAAAGCATAAAAATGCATTATATAAATAAAAACTGGCATATATTTAGGTAGGTAAGAGAACTGTGATCAAATTTTAGTTTGTCACTTCCTTGAAGTGTAGTGTTCCATTTGAGACAACACTTTTCCATGAAAGTGTACACTACACACTAAATTACAGTGCACTCATGCAAGTGTGCGGTTTAGGATGCATCTCAGGTATCACAGTTACACATTAAAAATGAAAATTGCTTTAGTGACTGTCATATAAGAGCAATAAAAAGCCGCATATAATCAACAACTTATTATTTTAGCTTACTAAAATAATAACAACTGTTTTACTGTTTACGGTTTTACTGACATTTTCTAACTCAGCTCTCATGACTTTAGATTTGTTACTCTGTTTGTACCCCAAGCTGAGTGAGTGTTAGTGAGAAAGTTGCATTATGTCATGTAATGGAATGCGAGCTGTTCCAAGTGAATTCCCAATGTTAGAATTGGCAAACATGATGTTGCCTAAAATAAAATGTCTGTTATAGATGAATGACAGTCACAATCTGATGCAAATCTCTGACTAGATGTAATCTGAAAGCAAATTGTAAAATTACAACCATCAACACCTTTTCTAAACACTTTTAAATGTAGAAGATTCAATAGGACTGCAATAAAAAACAAACACAACCAGACATTCTTACAAATTTCTGCTATTAGATCCCAAATCGGCATACTTCATGGGTCCAACAGTACCAACCTGGCAGTGAAGGGGCTTCATCTCCTGTATCTAAACCCTTAGGCTACGGCTTGTCCTTTTAATGTCCATATGGACCTATTTCGCTACATCAATGACGTTCTACTGAACACACTTGGCATGAATTGGAATGCTGCTTGTGAGCCAGACCAACTTCAGTACCTTCATGTAACAACTGAATTTGGTTCTCACGACCTTAAAATGTAATAAAAAGCATTTCCAGAAGAAGCTCACGGTCTCCATACTTTGAACTGTACTGTTTATGGATTATATAAGCAAAATATTAATAATGAGTTTGCATAACAAAGAGAAAAAAAACTATTTAAGAAAATGTTTGGTAAAAGTCCTACATGTTTAAACCGCATCGTCTTCGATTGCATATATAGTTTATTTAGCAATTATAGTTGTTAAGTATAGTATAAAAATAAATTGTGTTGAATTCTAGATAGTATGTGCGGCATGAATCTAACAAGGATGAACAAACAGGTAATATTATACACACTGTAAAATGTAACGGTAGAATGATGTTATTTCAGTGCCGCTGGGGAGAAGGTAATGCTTCTCAGGATTAATGGAACAAAATATTTTAAATAAGGAATTTTGCACCCAAGGCAAACCAGCAATGTAAAACGTATTTTTTCATTATATAAAAAAAGAAAGAAAAAAAAACAGTTTTTATTTAGTGTGCAAGCTAAAGTCTTGTTCATAGTCTGATCATTAAAATGTGTATGTCCTTTAAATTATCTGTACAATTCAACTAACCATTAATTCATTATAACGTTCCCGGTAGAAACAATAAAATATGTTGCGTAATAAAAAGTAACATTATGGAAGCTTTTTTGATCTGTTTCATTCAGGATCTGCGTCTACATACATCTTATAGAGCTGTGTTCAAAATCAAGTGATCTGTCTCATTCAAACAGACAGCTGTTGACCCTTGTGAGGGTCCTAGTGATGTCTTATAAGACTTTATAGATATATATCTAATAATGGTATCTGAAGACTGAGCGTTTCGTTACAAAGCTAGCACATGTAGCATCACACCTTTTAAAACAATAAGAAGTGGAACATGTTAGCATCTGAAGAAAACTTCACTTACACACCTGGACTTGAAGTAATTACTTGCTTGTACACTTTTATTCATATCAAACTTCAATAATAATAGTGTAAATATCCACACATTGTTTATTATTATTTTTTGTACATTGTTTAACCAGCATAATTAATATAATTGCTTATTATTGATATCATTACTTAACAAGCATACATGTATATGTTTGATGGCCAGTTGCTGTTTGTTTAAGTAAAGTAAATACAAAAATATAATTATATTTTTAATTTAATTATAATAATTAAATTTAATGTTAATTATAATAATAAAGCAATGCCTTTTGTCTCACAAAAAACTCGTCCCACAAAAAATATTTACTAATAGTGTAGATTGGTGTGTAATGCAAATCATGTATTTGTCTATTTCTGTCAGTTAATACAATTAGTTAACATTAAATTATTATTATAAATAGAATAATTGAATGTGCTCAACACTGGTGCATATAGATTTACATCTTCAGCTTTTAGCAGATGCCATAACCATAGTGACTTATAATTATAACGGAACACCATTTTCAAGCAATCGACTCTCTTGTTAGCTACCTGCCAGCTGAAAAGGACAATAAGAGCAGAAAGTGATTGTAAAGAGTGAGATTTGTTGATGTTCTGGCCTCCCGTAGAGCGGAAGACCTTTGGTGAATATCGAATGATTCTAATGTCAGGTTGCTTCTAAAAGTCATTCTCATTCTCTATGGAAGAAAGCAAGACAAAACAAAGCATGCGAGCAAAATTAGAGTGAAAACGAAATAAATGAGATTGCATAAAGCAAGGGTGTAGAAGCGTGAAATGCAGAAGTAACACTGGCCCAGATGTGCAGTGGGGGGAGTCGGTCGCGAGCTGATATTAAGGGTTCCTGCAGTGCTGCTTTGTCTTCCATTTTACAACACATTAGTCTCACTAAAGCACACTGAGCTTTCGGAACAAAAGTATTTACTTTTCAGTAATGTTTTGCTTACAGACATTACAGGTCAAGTAGTTAAGGCCACCGACTGGGTGCTAGCAACTAGCCTGATTAGTTGTTGGTGTCTGGCTGCTAAAGCACTGTGACGTCCTGTCTAAATAAAATCCAGTTATTCATAACAGTGAACAAACCAACCGCGACATTAAAGAAGAAAGCAACTGATAAAAAGGATTCAGTGATTGGAATAGTGAACTGATTATTAACAGATTAACAGATTCATATTTTGCTTTTAGAAAATCTTCTTTGTACAACCAGTTAGTTATATAGAAGATCTGGCTAATTACTTCATACTGACTCAACCCTCCCTATTTATCCAGGTATTAGACAGGCACCATAATGTGCTGGCGTGTTTTACCTGGAATTAGAATCAGTGAAGTTTTATTCTTATTTCAGCTACATAAAAGTACAATAAATACAAAAAACTTGTAATAAAAACGACAATATTTTTCAATTCTGAATAATTAAGTAATTAAGATTCAGGACTAGAGACGAGTGTTATTGGGCAAATAGTGCTACCCTTTATTTTGATTGTAGTTAAATATAGTTCATTATAAACCTATTTATTATGGACAATTTTGTTCGGGATACAATCGTAAAATGTAGTAAGTTAAAGTTTAATATTTGTATTGAGGTGCTGCCGTAAAATGAAATACAAAAATACAAAAAAAAAATACAGTCAAATGAAATTAGTTTCCTCAAATTCATTATGCTAGTTTACTCCCATGAAACCTTGTGTGTGTGTGTGTGTCTGTGTCCGTGTGTGTGTCTATACCTTGTAACAAACTGACACCTGTGAGTGTGTGTGTGTGTCTCACTGTGACCCTAAATATGATCAACCGGTGGTAAAATTAGATAATTGATTGATGGATAACCTAGTGGTTAACGTACTGGACTTGTAATCCAAAAAGTGCTGGTGTAATCTCCTAGTATGTTACCATTGGGCCCTTGAGCACGGATCCTAAATTGCTCAGACTGTATACTGTAACCGTAACAAGCTGTTTTGGATAAAGATGATTTCTTAATACTACATACGTATAATATAATATAACTAGCACATATGTGAGCAAGAAAGCTTGATAAATAGGAGCACTTCTACCTGGAATGATTAACACTTAGTGATGCACCGGTGAATGTCAGGTAAGATTAACCAAAATCAATCATCCGCACCTCCATGCCAACCCCACCTAGTGGTCATCAATGGCAAGGATGGCAGGAGCCAGCGATTACACACAGCACGCAAGCGAGACTGCGTTTTAGATCTATATCTGTAATGGTGGCTATTTGGAAAAGGAAATTGCACATGTAGAATTATTATTTCTATTGCATCATTACTGAAGCTTTGTTGCTCAGGTCTGGAACAGGAAGGGAAAGTCTCTGGAATATTGTTGTGTTAGGGCTCACTAATTAAGGCGGAATCGGTTATGCTTAGCCGAGTCGCACATCTGCTCCAAACTCCTCCCTGCCCGTCTAATGCACCACTGCCCACAAAGCTCAGGGCTCAAAACACTCATGGCTAATGTCCTAGTTAGTTAACACACACACACACACACACACACACACACACACACACACACACACACACACACACACACACACACACACAC
>JAOUQU010000040.1:1704105-1718351 GCA_028566735.1 Ammoglanis amapaensis | reverse complement strand
GGGGGGGGGGGGGGGGGGGGGCATCAACACCTTAGCTCAGCTTGCATGTCTGTTTCAATTTCAGCATGAGTAAGTTTGACCTTGGTTATTCTATATCAGCATAAATCTCCCGTGAGTCGAGCGGGCAGTATCTCATCCCCCTGGCATTTATCTCAGCACATTATGGTTTGTTATCAGCCAAATTTGGAGCAATTTTTTATAGTCTTGTTTCAGAACAATAGAAATGTTATAGTGTATTTTATCTTGTGATGGAAAACATTTGCTATGAGTTTCTGTTTTGAAACCACTGCAGTGAAGTTGACCTTTTTAAATGAATGAAATTCACTATTGTAGAAATGCCAAGCAC
Organism: Ammoglanis amapaensis; assembly: GCA_028566735.1. Taxonomy (NCBI): domain Eukaryota; kingdom Metazoa; phylum Chordata; class Actinopteri; order Siluriformes; family Trichomycteridae; genus Ammoglanis; species Ammoglanis amapaensis. The sequence continues at coordinate 1,718,005 of JAOUQU010000040.1, read as the reverse complement.
AACATTAAATCTACAGATGGGTGACGTAGGAAAACAGTCCCGTGGAACAAAAACAAGCCACCAAAACATCAATAATATGACCATATCAATTTTTTTCCAAGTCATTAGATCTTCCAAAATGTCTTTCCTCCACAATTTACTTGTGTTATTTATTTATTTTTGCATTTTGCATTTTGCACTTATAGATGAGATAAAAAACAGTATTTATCATATATACAGACAGAAATGTGCAGTATATCTTTCAGTAGTTTCTTTGGGGAATTTAGGTCATTTGGTATTATGTCTAGTTTATTTGCCTGGCCATTAAAATGTATATAAATTAAGTTATATTTTGAAAGTTTTTCATGTCATTCTTGTGGATACACAGATTTCAACAATAAAAGTGGATTAAAAAACGAAGGACAAATCTGGAAACAAAACATTCGGGAAGAATAAATGTAGGTTCTTTTGAAACATAAAAATATAAATAGTATTAAAATGCGCACTGTAAACTTTTAAATTCAGAAATGGAAAATAAGACAAAGAAAGATGTTGAGAGTCGTATGAATCCATGTATCACTCGTTCTTTCGATTTATCATCAAACTAATTATTAAAAAGTTACTTTGATATATTTTGATATCAAAAATGAAAAACTGTGTGCGTTTTATTTTTATTTTAGAAATATGAAACGACTCAATGGGTTGCCAGGTGGAATTTGATATTAATATTTATCTTTTGCATTTTATTTTAAATCTCATTTCGACAGTCTTTTAGCTGAATTGTAGTTCTTTTTTTTTTTGAAAAGGCATTGACACATGACCTTAAATCCTTAGACCTTAGACCCAGTAAAATGATTCACTATTAAAAATCTACTGACTAGCAAATAATACGTAATACAAATTTATTTCAAAGTTTCCAGAATATAAAATAAAAAACATTTATTGTGCTCAGCAAGTAAAATTTAAATCGGTCATTTTCAGTAAATCATACATGACATGACATGACCGCATAACACATGGTGAAAAGACCCCGTAGAGAATCAGACTCAGTTCTAGAATCCTTGTGACCCGTCAAAATGGTAGCGGTCAGCTCCAGTCTGTACCGCTGGGAACACTTTGGTTCTTATTCATTTCTAGTCTGCTGTCCTAAAGGGACTAAAGAAATTGTTTAACAATGGACCCTGTAAGATGATTATTCTTTCTATTTGACATTTATGGGGTCCATTTTGTCTCTTGACCTTTTCATTTTAATTTATAATCCAGTCGACATTAAAGATTATTTTATGTAATTAGAGTCAGATCTATGATGGTATGTAGTTGACCACATGCACCACGACTTAATTACCTGATCTGATATATATATCTATGTTTGTATAAATAATAAGGAGGATATTCAAATCCCAAGTATTTTAGATATTAAAATATTCTTATATTATAAAATAAAGAAATAGGATAAACTAACATACTAAAGAAATATTATTTCTTTATTAAATGATTAAGATATTAATACAAGTTTCTTGTATTTGCAGTACAGCTTGTTTTAAATAATTAGTATGAACACAAAAAACGATACTTCCATTCATCTATAATGTAGTTTTACCACCGATTAATCTTATTGGAGGTCATGGTAGGATACACACTGTGTGAATACACTTAACACTTGAACAGGTCACCAGTCTGTTACAGGATACAGAGATAAACATGCAGACACTTGTGATCTCCGCAATGAAAACTTCAGATTGACTTACCCGGGAACTGAATCTGGGACTTGTGCCGCCCTAAAAAATATAAAAGTATATAAAAGTAAAATAATCACAAATGTACAGTGATGTGTATGACATGATTTCTTCGTGTTTGAGGTCTCAAACCATTGAGTTTTTTTTTATTATTTATACATATTTAGTTCTAAAAACATTCATCGTTCATGCTTCTGGTAGATTTTCTTATATAGACGTTAAATCATCTTACATAATTGGATCTAATTGATTTGGGGACATGAGTTGGCGACCACTAAACTCTGCTTTAGGTGAAAACCTCGTCTCTTTAAACCTCTGGCTTGGCAATTAAGATTTTGTTTTGGAAACTCAGATCTAAGTGTTGGTGAGTTGTTCTGCACTATTTAACCTCCCTGTTACAAACTTACTCCATGTTCTGTCCAGTGTCAGCTACCCTAATTGATCATTTAAGCCAACAAATGAATCCTGTCAGAGCTGGTTAAACTTCTAAAGTCCTGAGCTATTTTGTCTCTGTGGGCACTTAACAAAACAAAAGATCAAGTTAAGTAGGAAAAGAACAATGCATTTAATTTATTGTTTGGATTTAAGTGTCTAAGTGATGCACAGCTTTTGACATTGATACTGGATTCTGTTAAATTAATGCAGATGTAATATTTCAAGCCATAGATGAACCATGTTTGTACATTTGTCTAAACATTATAATTAAAAAGTTAAGACAGCCCCTCCACATTCTGAAATACAGGCTAAAGCATATGAGCATAAGCACTACAAATAAATCATTATTATACACTGTTAACAAAGCCCAAAGTAGCTCCACACTTAATTTGTAGAATTCTGAGGGTCCTGACATTTAAAATGAGGCACTAAATCCTTAAAGTGCACAGTTATTATAGATGGTTTATTTAAAAGACATGTTTATACAGACTGTACCTCCAGGTGAGTGTCCAGTCGTCGCCATCTTGAAATTAAAAATAAAACTACTACGTCGATGGATGAATTACAGATACATCAGACAGCAGACAGATCGCGCATTGTTTGGTTGGTACAATGTATAAAATGCTCAATAATTAAATATGATTCGGGTATTTGAAAAGATATGCATAGCATCCAAAAAGCATAGATGGACTGATCCACTGAAGGAACTGAGGAACACCGATTATCTCTATTATGACATGAATCGTGTGGGGAGGGGGTTATAACAGACAACAATAGAAAGTGGACATTGACACATAATGCAGGCTAAGAGCGAGATATGCGAGTGTTAAGATAACCCGAGCACCCGGAGGAAACCCACACAGACACTGAAGATATATCCAAACACCCCACAGAAAGAGTCCTGCATCCTGACTTTTTCTTTTGTGTCCGGGGACAATGTTATACACTTAACAGGGCAGATTTGCCCGTTATCTTATCACATCATCAAATGAACAACTAGCTGGAAAAGATCAAGAATAAACTCTCGATTTCATGAACTTTCTTTCACTAATGAATCATTCGCCTTTTTGTTCATGCCACCGCATTGATTCATGGTCTTCTTTGAATGCCATTGTTCTAGCCTTCTTTATACTCTTGTCATGAATTGTTCTGAGCATGAATAATGCATTTTAACGACCTTAATGTCTTTCTTGACTTAAAGAAAAAAGAAAAAAAAGATTTTATGTATTTGTCAATCACTGTGATTTATGGAATTTTGCATAACGGATTCCATAATAAACGGCATAAAAAACTTTAACTTATTTTAATTCATAGTTCTAAAAACAATGTCTCAATTCCAATTTGTGAAAGTAGTTTCACATCTCATTTAATGCACCTTAGGAGTAAAAATATTTCTTATAATCGAGTCGAAATAACTTCTTCCTTTAATTTACTTTTCATGATAATTTAACACCTTGCCGTCCTAAAATAAGAACAAGAATGATCTTACGTGGAATAGCCCACATTCTTCACATCCTGAAATATATTTATCTGTGCTTTTAGCCCATGCTCCCAACAGGCTTAGAGCGGTACCATAGCATGAGAGAATAAGCACTACAAATGCAAATAAATCATTATTATACACCGTTAACAAGACCCGAAGTAGCTCCACAATTAATTTGTAGATTTTTGAGGGTCCTGACATTTAAAATGAGGCACTAAGACCTTAAAATGGACAGATAGTTTATTTAAAAAGACATGTTTATACAGACAGTACCTGGAGGTGAGTGTCCAGTCGTCGCCATCATGGTATAAAATAAACTACTGTGTCGATGGATGAACTGCTGATTAATCACGTGTTGTTGGGTGCCATTCATTCTTATGTCGAGAGTCACCAGATGTTTTCAGCAACAGCTGGAATCCATGTATCTCCAAGAATTTGATGTTTTTCTCAGTGCTCGTCAAACGACTTAGTTTCAAGATGGCGGTGATGGGACAACAACCTTTTACTAAACTATATTTGCACTTTTTAAAGTACTAAGTGTCTTGTTTTACATGTCAGGACCTTTGGAATTTTACCAATCAAGTGTGTAGTTACTTTTTTACCTTTTTAAAGGTGTAAAATAGTGATTAAAATGCATGGGCAGTGCTAAACCTTAAACCCGTAGTACCGTTGTAAGCCTGATGGCATCATCGGTTTAAATTGCTGCCTTTCAGAAAGCTGGGGGTGAATCAGGGTGGTCGATTCCACCAAAGATTCTCATTATTGTGTTTTAAAACCTCTCAAGTCCATTTCACACTGCATTACTGCTCCAGAACTGGAATAATTTCAGTTTCAGGTATAAATTTTAAGATGATACAGTGTTTGATACGTTTCGTGATGAGAAACCACTATTTACTTCAAGCCTGAAGAAGTCGGCTGGTGACTTCTTCAGTTGATTGTAGCCGATTCCTAAATATGTGCATTGTTCTAATCTTTTTTTTTCTTCTCGTTTTATTTGTATTTTTATTTATGAGACCAACGTGTGTTTTAATGGGCCAGGCGCAAAAGAAACACTGGAATTGCCATTTCAAACATTCATATGGAGAGACGTTGAAATTGCATCATTGGCTGTTAAGTTTACTCTCGTAGTTTAAAATACTTTATGCCGTTATCCTTTTTAAATACTGCCGAGTATAACTTGATGCGTTACTTTGTCTGAAGTTGACAAATGACTATTTAAATAAACATCAACACACGATAGGCCGTAGTATGTAAGGCTGGTTTCATTTTAAAGTAAAAAAGAAAAACTCTGACACGTTGCTCTCATTTCTTTTTCTTTTTTATTTAAAATGTGCTTTTTCCTTAATGCTCCTGAAAGCTCAACTTCTCTTCGAATTGCATATTTTTCAGCATCACTGAAAGCAAGAGACGGTAAACATCTGTCATATTTGTGATGCTTCTGAAAGCTTTCATGTCCCACAATGTCCCAAGCTTGAGTAATCCTGCACTTTAGTCATTAAAGCAATCACAGCCGTCAGTACTCAACAATTAACTTTGTGCTTGATCCTGAAGTCCAAACGCTCCCTTGAACGTTGTCTAAAAGATTCGGCTCGTTTGCTGATGCTGTACAATTTAGTTTGTGCTGTAAGAGTTCGAGAGTTTAATATCACAATGTAGCACTTGTGATGTCACACAGTTGTGAGCTTAATATTATGATTAACTAATGTGCTTTTACACATTTAGGAATTACCGTATTGGCCTGAGTATAAGCCAACGTCACCTCCTCTGGCCATTCCGTGTCTCCGTTCTTACCGAGGGCACCGCCCGCCTCATACCAAAGTTCTGGAAGCAACGCCTTGCGCCATCTAGTGACGATTGCCATGAGCTTTGAGCCTAGTATCCACCACACCAGTCCAAAGAGAATAAAATACTAGATCAAGTTTAATTCTCTCAATTTATATAATTTTTTCTGAATCCCTCTCAAAATTAAGGGTGCGGCCAATACGGTATTTTGCATCATTTATCCCAATCTGTGCAGTGAAACACACATTTACATTGACAATAGTGAAGACACACTAGGGGCGTGTTTAAAAAGTGTAGAAGTTCTTCTTTCAAGTTTTAGTTTAGTTTAGTTATTCTGATGAACCAATGCAATTTCTTTTTGACCTAAATCATGTAATATGTGTTTTATAGGGTTACACAAGAATTTGTTCTAACAACTTTTGTACTTACCGATTATTAAATATAAATATATTACAGAGTATAAAAGAAGTAAAAAAATGAAAACTTATTTAGTGTGTATTTGTTTTTCATTAAAATACCTGCCAACCAGATAACTGCCAACGATTACCCAGAAATTCCACCATCCTAAATAGTTTAAAGTCATCTACATTAATTTATGTCTATAACTTTTCCATTTCACTTGCTGACATTATGTCACTATCTCCGAATACCACTTCATCTGAAATCTCACACACGCCTCGCGTCTCGGTGTTCGTGCTTAATTTGTCTTCACAAATGGATTTAGCTGGACTATGCTTGAGTGAAATTGAAAGTGGTGAGGTATGGCCGAGGCTAGGAGGGGAAGAGGCGCTGAGAGAAAATAGGAAATCTGTTTGGTTTGACTGCTGACTTCGTCTTGAAGTAGAACTGGGGATATTGCAGTCATTTCTCACTGTGGTTTCAGGAGCTGCAGGATAGAGAAGAGAGATGCCGGTGTTCTGGGCCATTAGGGACTTGGACAACTACTGAGCCTGGGGGGCGTATGGGGGGTTTGGAAAGGGGGGGGGTAGCTTGGATGACACACTACACCCAGACATAGCCAGCAGCCAAAACAGTATGTGGTTATGGGTGTGTGTCTTCCCAAATGGCTCTTCACTATAGTGTCCATATACACAATGGCTAAATATTTAATGCTTTTGTAATTGACTTACCTTCACCTTTGGATGGTGGATGCACCGAAATGGATGATCGGGTACGAGTGACCTCTTCGCTGCTTTGCTTTAACAGGCAGAGATGTAATCCAAGGCTTTCGGTTGTTTTCTGCCTTGCCTTGGTTGTATTAGTACTGAGATGGAAGCTCATTTTCAGGCTCAAATGGCTTTCGTGAGTGGCAAGGTTGCAGGAGGAAGGACCTTACTGAAAAGCCTGTCAGCCGCATTAATAATGAATGACTCGGGTTGCTCGAACGAAGCTGCTGAGGAAAAAAAAAATCAATGAGCAAAAGGATTGGTGAAAGCTGTACTGTAAAGAGCCGAGGTTTATGTTCCTTATGTCCTTGGCATTTGGGTTGAGATCTCATAGTGGTACTTGTGCTACTCGTGTGAAGCGTTAAGACTCTTCGTAAAAAGAGTTGCTAAATAATTCACCTTGGACCGACACTGCTTCTTGTGGTCATTGTCTGTCTGAGATCTGATCTGTAGAAAGGTGGAAGCCTGGCTATCACCTAGATATGACTGGTAGCACGTGTTGAACGAAATCCTCCGTATCATCGTGACTCCATGCTGTTCCACAGGAATCAAAATATTGAGTCGCCACGATTCCGTAGCATGACTTGCTCTGTCCTTTTCTCCGGAGGTGGATTATGGGTTTTGTGCTGTGATCTGTATTATTCTAATAATGCTACTTGTATTATTCTTTATGACGTCTTTGTACCCCTGGAAATAGGGTTCGTCTCAGACTCGGTCTTTGTTACCGTGACAAAATTGCTCGACATGAATTCTTATGTTAAAATGATGACAGTTGTGATCAATTCTCTCAAAACGAGTGCCTCGTCATCATGCGCTTCTACCTCGGACCGGTCGGAAGAAAGACGCCGTTCGTCAAGAAGAACGGACGGTGGCGGCGGGAAGGAAACGAGGCTGCTGAGTTTTTGTTATCAAATTGATCATTATAAGCTTTATCTCACTTGCAGTGTGGTGTGGAAAACAAACGGCGCTGTCAGCCAATTCTCATCACCCATAACTCCTTGTCCTTTTTGCTCAATAAACAGTTGTTTCACCCGCACCGACCTTGGCGGGAGATAAATAAGTGGAATTAATTTGTTACCCGGGCAACTAGGCGGCGTAACGAAGAGCTGTTTTTAATGTGGGGCTGCCTGTTGTGGCATCCTGAGGACAATGGACCCTCCACGAGAAGGTTAGGAACAGGAGTCATAGTGATGGAAATGTGGCTGATGGGGTGGATGATGTTTTTTCTTCAACAATCTGGCTTAAAGACTTTCTGCTAAAACGTAATAGACTATTAATTAATATTTACTTATTATTAATTAATTAAATGAACTGCATGAAGTTTATTTAATGCTATGGTTCTTAGTATCTGTTTTGTCATGACTAATGGCTGGCAATTTGGAAAGCATACTTAATAGTGCTACACTATGTGCATGCTCTACAGGATTGTTCTCCCTGTATCTGCATGGGTTTACTCCTCCCACCCTCCAATAACATGCAGGTAAGGCGAAGATGCAAAATTGTCCTTTACCGTTTCCCGTCATGGGTGCTAATTAGAAGTGTAAAACATTTGTATTTAATGAATAAATACATAAATAAACACACAATCTTTCTGAGGATGGATAGATCTGGAACGTTGCGTGGTTTAAAACATTTTAAAAGACTTTTTTGGTATCGGACTTTGTAGGCATTTTAGTTTTGGTGGTAACAGCTCTCGGTATATGTGGTCTATAGAACATGGTCGGCTTTTAACCCGTATATCAGTTAGTTTTGGTGGTAACAGCTCCCGACATACGTGGTCGATAGTACGTGGTCGGCTTTTAACCCGTATATCATAGTTTGCACGATTCGGTAATTAGCTATAGGTGCTTATTTTTATATCTCGTCATTTAAATGAAGCCATCTCGTACCGCCTTTACCATTTTAAGCAGTAGGTGTTGCCGCACAAAGGAATGACTTAAGCAGTCGGTGACATTTTATTGGTTATTCGGGCGTACCGTGATAGCGACTAATGGAAAAGTCCATCAGACTTTACAACGTGAAACAGAAGCTTCGTCAATGAGACTAATTAGTCCATGTATGATGCCAGTGTCGACTCATAAACCACACGGTGACCACGAGGCTCAAACAGAGAACATGAGCGGAGGCAGTAATCATCCGTCCCACTTTTCCCTGGAGGAGGAGTACAACTCCACATACGGGCAAAAGCTGTATTGTTTTGCAGATGCATTTCAATGAATCACTTATTGCTGTAATTCGAGAAGAAAGTGTCTGCTGCTGTATGATTGTGGCGGGCGGGTCATTGATTAATTGCCTGCCTCGTTGAAATGGTGGAGGAGGCGCTATCTCTGCCACGCTAACATCTGGCGTTTAGAGACTAAGTACTAAGTGAGAGAAGGACGCTAATCCTGGTAATGTTTTAATAGAAATGATTGATAAAAGGGTACAAAATAAGAATTTACATATAAGAATATTTAGCTAACAGTCTTAGAGTCTAGTTAAGAAAAGGCATCATGGTGGCTAAAGACTTATAGCAATTTATACTTCTGCCTCCTTTACACCGTGCAGTAGTTTACTGCCACAACACCAGAGGGCGTTGACTTTCTGAGGGTTTTATTACGTTTGTGTTTACCCTCCGGTGCAGCCTCGATTTTAGATTTTAGTGGATCAATGTTGAACAATGTTGGATCATAAACCAAACATAGTAAACATCGAGGCACCACCGTGTGCAGTGAGTGACCACATTAAGGACAGTACAAGCTTGATCACGGCATTTGATGATTATAGCAATCCATATAGTGTAGTCGACTTTGCGGCGTTTTGCCGTGTAGTTAGAACATTTCCATAGAAGATGCACGTCGAGTAACGCGGAGGCTCTGTGGAGGGGGTTCGATTTGATGATGAAATGCATGCAGGCTTTGCTACGTAGTAACTGTTGGGTTCTTGAACACGACCCTTAACCCTGTAGGCTCCAGGGGGCGCCGTACGACAGCCGACCCAGTCTAGCGCTCTGACTCCGACTCTGGAGTTAGGATAGGTGAAGAATTTTTAGTTTTTTATCGTACTTAGAAATTTAATTTATGGCGCAAGGTACAGGAGCAGACAGGGTTAAGGGTCTTGCTCAAGGACCCAGCAGTGTAGCGGAGTGTAGCAGAGCCTGGATTTGAACCCCCAACCTTTTGGTTCCCAGCCCAACACTCTACCCACTAGGCTACACTGTCCCTATGCTATACTGCACATCTGTATATGAGTAATGGCATCTAAAAGCGTTCTGTGTTCTTGAAGGTTGGAAACATCTGCACTAACTGACACAAAGAGTAACGTCAGCCTTACACATTTCTTTACAGATCGTGCCTAATGAAGTATTAAAAGATTCTGACTAAAAACCTTTTCAGAATGTTCAGCTTGCTGACTGTATATCTGCTCGGATGTGCAATAAAAAAGGGTGATTCATGCTATTTCAAGCATCGAGAGGCTCAATGTATTTGTTCAGGAAGAAGGATTCATTCTGCTGTGGCGGCTGTGTCATTTTTCATTTCTGGTTCTAAACCTAAAGGCTTGGGGAGGCTTTGTTGCTCGGTGTAGCTGCTCTACAGAAGCATTAATTATCACAACTTTTAGCTTTTTCTTCTCTTCAGTGATTATTCTGAATATGTGCACAGCTCGTCTCTGTGCTATTTGTTGAAGTAGCTCCTCCACCGTTGTTCGGGCACCTGCTTCTTTTGTGAGAGCTATCATGCGCACAATAGCCACGGGTGCCACCGTGGATCAGTTCCCAATTCTGGCAAAGGATCCTTTTATAGCAGTACCAAACTGATTAAACCTAGAACGGTTTAAATCGAGAGTCAGCGTACTTGTTTGTATAAAAGAATGTAAAAGAAGACAAGCAGAATGGAAGTAATCAGTGATAATACGGGTTAAAATAGTTTGTGTTTTTAATGTTTGCATTTGTTGTATTTCTGGTTATAGGCCGAGGAGCGAGTTAAGTGAGTAGACGTAAGTGAGAGGAAATCGATGAACCAGTCTGTACAAATAAAGAACCTCATTGATATCATCTTATGAATGAACTGTGGAGATCACGATGCCGTTTTAAATGTGTGTTAGGAAATTATAGTCAACATGTTATTGTGATTTGACCTGTTAATTCTCGGAATTGATCCGACAACCTTCCGATCACAAGCCCAGTTTCTATTTTTATTTTATTTTAACAAGCCCAGTTTCTATTTTTGTTTTATTTTATTTTAACAAGCCCAGTTTCTATTTTTATTTTATTTTAACAAGCCCAGTTTCTATTTTTATTTTATTTTATTTTAACAAGCCCAGTTTCTATTTTTTTTATTTTATTTTAACAAGCCCAGTTTCTATTTTTTTTTTATTTTATTTTAACAAGCCCAGTTTCTATTTTTATTTTTTTATTTTAACAAGCCCAGTTTCTATTTTTATTTTATTTTATTTTAACAAGCCCAGTTTCTTTTTTTTTTTTAACAAGCCCAGTTTCTATTTTTATTTTATTTTAACAAGCCCAGTTTCTTATTTTATTTTATTTTAACAAGCCCAGTTTCTTATTTTATTTTATTTTAACAATCCCAGTTTCTATTTTTATTTTATTTTAACAAGCCCAGTTTCTATTTTTATTTTATTTTATTTTAACAATCCCAGTTTCTATTTTTATTTTATTTTATTTTAACAAGCCCAGTTTCTATTTATATTTTATATTTTATGATTTTTTAATCTTGTTTTTCACTGCTACATCTTAATTTAACATTTATAGCGTTTTATTGTTTTCATTGTGGCACTATGAGATTTACTTTCATGTAAGGTGCGTTACAAATAAAATGTATTATTATTATTATTATTATTTTCAAACCACGCAGGCTACGTCTGCCTTTTTATAATATTATAATATTGTTTTAAAAATGAACATGACATTCACATGGACCTTAGAGGGTTCTGATGCCTGATCTGGACATACCAGACACTTTTTTTATAGCTGCACCACCTAGCCATGGATGACACAAAGAATCAATGTGGCTTTGTTCCAAACGACCCAGGAGGTCACATGATCAGCTGTTTACTGCTGTGTGTTCTGATCAGGTTGGAATAAGAATCCAGCAGCAACACTGACTGTATGAGTATGTTGGTGACCGGTATTGTATGGTTGGGCTAAAAGCAAAAATGCAGCATTGTATATGATTAAATCAACAAGTAAATGTATTCCTTGTGAAATTCATAAGGGGTTTTAAAATGTTGCCGCGGTTACTGGGTGTATAAGTTAACAGCGGCGAGCTAAAGAAGGAAAGTGGATGCTTGTGTTGATGAATCTGTAAGTGTGAGAATTAATTACAGCGGGATGGAGATGAGAAAGTGGAGAGCTGCTTGTGTACGGCAGGCTAAGATGGATGCCGGTTAGTGAGTGAGTGTCTGACAGTGTGATGAAGTGGTGAGTGGATGACTGAGGCATGCAGCACGCCGGGATCGTATGCTAAGATGGAAAATGGCGTTTACAATGTGCGAGATGCTCACAGCTTTTGCCGTCATATCTGCTTTACGTCGTCTTCGGAAGGGGGTCCGAGGTAGTGGCTGTCGCCTGGCAACCCACCGAAATAGCCCGGGACGTGTCATGGGAGGGAGGGGATTACACCGTAATCAGGTTGCAAGGTTAGAATGAAAGAGGAACAGAGTGACGGTGATGGAGAAGTGGGGAAGGGAAATTTGCCGCAACGGGATCTAGTGTCTGACGCTACTGCAACGAGTTCATTCACTGTTATCTATGGGATGGAGAAGTTAGTGGAAGAATAGAGAGGGGTTAGAGGGCATGGAGGAGATAGGCCCTTAGTGGTAATTGCATTGGGAAAAGGATGCTCTAGAGTCAAAATGAGGCTTTAGAGGTTTTTTTTTACCCCAGTCTTCTCAACCGAAACCACAAAAGAAGGGTGGAGGTGCAAGACAAGCCTTCACAAGTGATTCAGGAGAGAATTTAATTCAAACAATTTAATCAAGCCCGTGTTTTGTATCGAAATAACACTTTCATCGAAGCTACTCCTCAGTTGATAGGTGCTCTTTAATTAGGATGAATTAGACTGAAATATGGAGTGAAGGAACAGCCCATTTTTATCTTATTTATTCATTTGTTTTGCTATTATTTTGACTCGAGTCTGTGAATGGGACTAATGAGCTATTGAAATGTAATTTAGCCGCGGCTGCGCTAGGAGTGGGAGGCAGACGGGATCTAGCAGGAAATGTGAAAGCAGACGTGGGTTTAAATAATGACGAATCGCCGTGGCTGATAGACCCGCGAGATTGCATTTAGTGATGGTGGAAAGAAGAAATAACAGCCTCCTCTTTAGGGAATTGAAAAGGTATAAATAAATCATCGCAACGGAGAGAAAGAAGACGTCATTGCGAGGCGACCGGCTGAAAAAAAAAACTGGAGTGAGTGAGGAAGAGATCTGGGCTAATATAGAGATGGGGGTGATAGCACTGAAGGAGAAAAGAGAGAGAGAGTGGGGGAAATAGATGTGACAGACGCAACCTCAATTGATCAAGTGGTTACATGACTGTGCTGATAATGGAGAATGCAGACAGACAGGATGATTAACTGATTAAAACTTCATTTGATGTTGACGTACCAGTCCCGCCATGCTATTTACAGCATCGCCTCATTCTTAAAGTCTTTATTGTCTTCGCGTGTCCTATACATAAATGCTTTTAGCCTGTCTATATCCACACCAACATTACTGTTACACCGATGCTAGCCTTAGTGATGCTAGACGTAATGCTAGATGTATTATTCTGGAATTCCAGCTGCTTTTCATACCCCGTCCCAACATTTTCGGTGACCCCGATGTGACCCCGGTGAGGTGTAGCGTTTGATAGTGATATTGAACAAACCATTGATTATACAAAATGAAAAGCAGTTCGTTTTTCCAAGGACATGATAGGGAGTAACAGATACCTACCTACTCACCTACCTACGTACTCACCTCCCTCCCTACCCACATACCTACCTACCCATGCACCTACCTACCTACCTACCTACCTACGTACTCACCTCCCTACCTACCTACCTACTCACCTACCTACATACTCACCTCCCTACCTACCTACCTACCCACCTAACTACCCATGCACCTACCTACCTACTCACCTACCTACGTACTCACCTCCCTACCTACCTACCTACCTACCTACCTACCCATGCACCTACCTACCTACTCACCTACCTACGTACTCACCTCCCTACCTACCTACCTACCTACCTACCTACCCATGCACCTACCTACCTACTCACCTACCTACGTACTCACCTCCCTACCTACCTACCTACCTACCTACCTACC
>JAOUQU010000040.1:1646741-1660120 GCA_028566735.1 Ammoglanis amapaensis | reverse complement strand
TAGGTAGGTAGGTAGGTAGGTAGGTGGGTAGGTTTGATAGGTAGGTGGATGAGTGGGTGGGTGGGTGGGCTGGTAGGTAGGTACTTAAACAGATACCCTCCGCCTCCCAACTAACCTTTCCCAACCCTGCACCAAAATGCAAATTTCTTGGTTCTTTAGTTGGAAAAAGGTGCTGCGATATAATAATTCAAACAATTACATCTTGACTAATGTTCAATATACGTATGACCTTGCCCAATATATCATTTTATATCAATTTTCTTTACCAGATCCGATCACAAATGTGTTTAGTGTCAAAGCTACACTTGACTTGTACATAAATGTGAGATGAAGGTTCTCTGTAGTGAAAACGTTCAGCCACTCTGGTATAAGATTAAACAATTTTGCCTTCAGTGTGAAAGATAATTTCCGCTTGAATAAGCTGGACCTCGCCTTTAAGGTTTAGCGTAAAAGATACATTGACCGTTATTAAAAAACCCAGAAGTCCAAAAGATTCATGAAGTCATGTGATCAGAAAATGATGTCAAATGATGAGGTGCAAAATGAGGGCTGGGAGCTTTTGGATCTTTAGGTGTAATGGCTGGATTTTATTGTAAAACTGCGGTCTGTGGACTGTTTTATTAGAAGCAGTCAAAAGATAATGACTGCTGGGTGAAGGAAGAGAAACATCCTAAAATGCATAAAATGCATCCAGTTTTATGGCAGATGGGACAAAGTACAAAATAACACAATAGGTTCCATTTCTTTTGTCAAAGGTTTATTGGAATTTATTGTGTAAAATTGTGTCTGCAGCAACGTGCTTATGGATCCAATTTTGGTAAAAGAATAATTTTCGGGATCCAGTTTGGTTTGGATCTCACACCGATAAGGCTGGTTGTATTATAATAGTGTATGTGGAACAAAATCTTGCTAAACACTGATGCTGAACATGTGCTTTCCTTTTTGCTAAAGATTTCATATTCATAATTTGCCATCGTCACCCCAGCTAACAGAAAACATTATGACAAGTTATGAGCCAACATTCTCACTATAAGCTTAATAGAACCTTCTATAAATGTAACATGGCCTTGATAAAATGGTAACAATGTTAGTCTGAAAGGTTTAAGTGTACCATTATAGAAATATTCTTCTAACTCTTGTAAACTAAAGATTTTTCACAGAATAACTGAAGGAACGTTCTGATAAAACATCACAAGAGTCAACTTTGAGCAGTCAGTGTAAATCATTTTAAATAACTTTAATATATTACAATATAACATCCTTCGAATCTTAAATTACAATGGGTTTATGTCATGTTCTTTAAACATTTACTTAACCGAAAGCAAAAAAAAACATTCTGATAAAGTCTTATAAAATTCCTCCAAAATTAACAAATGAAATGAATTTAAAATGTAACATTACTCTTTTTTACCACCAGCTTTTTAAAAACATAGGAATTATTCCTCTGATTTAAATCCTGTCAATCATCATGAATTCTTATGATTTAAGAATTTAAAATTAAAGATACTTTTCCTGGAAACAACTTTTATTTCCAGATAAAGATGATAAATATAATTTTGAGATTAAAAAAGAAATTATACATCATGTACAGTCACATCACGTTATTAAACACTAAAATGAGTTTTAATATAAGCTGACAAAGAGATTTCAGGTTCCAAAGTGTGCTTAATCTAGATTCATTATCATTATACTTTACAGTCTATAGTCCAACAGTAACATGTTTCTGCTGAAATGTTATTTAAATCAGACCGAGTCGTCTTTAATAGACTTTGTCCTGTCATTTTCATCCTAGCACAGCTTTGCAATTATGCAAAAAAATAAATTAACATCAGCCAGTCTGATGAGTTCCACAAGGCAACTGGATCATTCCGTTGATCATTGTATTGTTCCTTGGTTTAATTTTATAAGATGACCAGGCAAATAATTTTACATCAGATCCAGATGTTTGAACTGTAGTAATAATATTAGAACAAATGGATTTGAGAACAATAATATTGAAAAGCAAATCCACCTCCCTCATAGGTTACAAAATACCTTCCATTTTCCATATGTTTAAAAGATATATTTAAAAAATCATATTTTTAAACATGCCTCTTGAGTAACTTGATCAGGTTTGCTGGTCCTTAGATCACTAAAAAGAATTGACAACCGTGTAAGACTAAGATCCTAAGTATTTAATAACATATTGTGTCGATTTATAGCAGCTCGTTTTGTGATATTGTTGCTGTGGTACACTGTACACCAAGTGTGCAGTATATAACACTTAACCTGTAGATGTGTTATAGTGAAAGTCTGTCTGTTTGTGTGGTCCTTGGATTGCTTTAATCATTGCTCTCATTACCATGAAATTTGACATATATACTCTTTGGGTGTGTTTATTTACTCTTTTCAGCCCTCAAGCTGCAACTAATACAACCCTGCGTATAAACGTATGCTTGTTGTGAGTATACGGCTATATGCACTAGGGGGCGGTATGCAGCCCTGCTACATCTCATTCAGAATGATTAAAGTAGGCAACTGAGCAATGATAGAACTACATGTTTACACTTTACTTAATGTCCATTTATACACAATGTAAAGAATTGCAAAAGGAAACAGAGACAGGTGGAGCGTTCCGCCCATCCGGTCCAGTAATCATGTCCAGACAACTTATGATTACGGAAGACATGGAGTGGTACCAGCAAAAATAATAAGGGCAGTATCGAGTTTAAAGTTTCAATCGGTTGCCATGACCGTTCGGACTCGATGAGCTGCTTTGGAATTATGCACACAAATATGATGTATCCGGTCCAGGACAGAGGGATGGAGGTATGAAGGATATTTACAGAGGGTATAAATGGAATTTATGCCCTCCAACCATCTGTGTGCTGTGCAGGAAACATCCTCACAGCCCCGGGCAGCTCCATGCCAAAAAGCAACAACATGTAGACTTATTTTTGAGGGCAGAAATCATCCGTGTGCCATCTTATAAATGAATGAATGTAAAAATTGTAACTGTACTGAACTATAACTATAATAAAAAAGCTATGAGTTGAAATACTTAATAATGTATGACTTTCAATTACTCCGCGGCGCGGAGCAGGACAATGTGGTCAGTAAGGTCATTATATATCTACAATTTGAGTAAGAACAGTGAATAGCACACAAGAGAACAACAATCCTGGGTCATGTAGAGGCTGCCAGCACTTCAAGGGAAAGTCCCACAATAAATATGATAATCCAGCTGTTACACAGCAGTCATACTTCCATCCGTCTTTGTTCTCAACAGATTAGGTGACAGAAAATGACAGAAACCTGCTGTTGGTAGTAAACTGTCTTCTGATTAGCATGTAATGTTTCACCGTGATTTATTATTTATTATTTTATTTCTATTTTCTATATAGACACAGTAATGCATATTTTGTTAATACTGCGATCATTCAACACTGCTCACTAAAAGATCTACTTCTGATCCCCATGGCCTCGAGTTGGATTACAACTTTAGCATAATTAAACCACTTGGATGTTCCAGGTAATGTAGGATGTGATGAAAGCATGAACCAGCATCTTGTTTACCACCTGTAGTCTGGGCCTGAGTCTAGTAAACTCATACCAGATCATCAATGTGTAGCTTAACCTCTAGAGACTCTGCGTCCTTTCAAACACTTTTGTTCTTTGTTAGCCAATTGTTTATTTATTTTAGACCCACTGTCTCCATACGAGGACATTGTTTTTTTTCCAAAAACGGCTTCATGTACAAAAACAAAATTAAATTTTTATGCTTGTTAGGTCCTACTAATCCCAAATAGCTAGACGAAATAAAAAACGCACATCAGGGAAAAGTCTGGGTCTCGGGAGGTTAAATGAAAGTAAATAATGAAAAAGTACACCCAGGTTATTTACTAGTTAGTTTACATAGTATAGACTTTGGATCAGAGAGTAAAACTTTTTGTTTCCGGAAGATTTTTGCTCATAAACTGTTTAAGATCTTGAATACAGGACAGAAGAGCTTGAGGTGGTAACGTAGCAGAAGCTTTAGTGCCGATATAAATCTGGGTGTCATCAGCATAACAATCAGAAATTATAACTATGAATGATCTGACTTATAGAGGTAAAATATGAATAATTAAAGCAGAGGGCCAAAGACTGACCTCTGGGGTAATAGAACATATCGTAATAACATATAACAAAGAAAAAATAAACCATGTGCGTTTAGAACATTGTTCCATTGAAACAAAGCAGAGGAAGTGTAAATCTTATTCAATGTCAAGGTTTAAAAACTTAATATTGTTCAGTAAGCTTTGTATTAGGGCAATAGAAAAAAGGGAGATGAATCATTTTATTTATATAATAGCAAAAAAAAATCACACATGAAAGGTTAATTCCTTCACCAAAACGTCACCGTCTAGTCAGGAAATAGAATTTCATTATTTTTAAACAAGCACACAGAAAGAGAATAAAACTTATTAACCAGCCACTCATGTGTGTCATTAATCAGACATCAAGCAGTAAATAGTTTTTAAACAACTGTGTCAGTTGTGGCATTTTATCTAGTACGTTACTTTGTACAAAAACAAGTCGATAAGACGGCATGACAACAGCATCATCCGTCGTTGTTATGGCTATAACATCAAACATATTAGTATTGTGGAGAATGAGGACGTCAAAAACCTTCTGACAGTTCATGCTCATCCCAATTACACTGGTTCGATCCTCACCAACGGTAGGTACTGTGTACTGTAACTACTGTACGTCACTTTGGATAAAGGCGTTCGCTAAATGCTGATAATGCAAATGTATAGAACGTTTTAATTGAAATGCGGAGATGGAGGTGTCAAAACGTGTCTTTATGGGTCCAGAGGGGTGGTCAAACTCATTGATATGGGTATGGGGGGTGGGGGTCATCAAAACTTGTCTTTATGGGTCCGGGGGGGTCAAACTCATTGATATGGGTATGGGGTGGTGGAGGTCATCAAAACTTGTCTTTTTGAAAAAAAGTGTTCTTCTTCACAATGGTTTACAAGGATGTCCTTGCCACTGTCACCTCGTCTTGCTCAATAGAGGTTCTTGGATCTAGATTTTGTTAAGTTGCTATGAGACGAGACTAAAAAACTTTATATAAATCGATTCCACTTGAATATTTTGAACATCTGTAAAGGCTAAAATTGGTGTATAGATAAATCACAAACGGGCAGGTTAAACTGGTGAGAATCTGAGTAGCTACATTAATATTTTCACAAAGTAGTCGATTATTATTATCACTGGCTTTAATTAACTGTGGCGAGTCCTGTTTCTATTTAATTAAGTTCTTCGCCATCTGTTCAAGGGCTCTCTGACACACGTCTTATCATTCCTCACCAGCAGTGCGCATGAAATATTTTCCTCTACCTCAATGATGGCGAATAACAGGCCAGGTAGTGATGTGGTGCACCTTTTCGTTGACGACTTCAAGTAACTCAGCAGATTATAAGCCGACTGAGAAAAAAACAGTTGACTTTCCTCTGCCTTACCTGTCAAAACAACAGAAAAAAAATGAGAAGTTCGCTTTCATTCTCTATCTCCTCCCCGGGCCTGATGACAGCTCTATAAATCATTATGAAATAATTATGTACTTTTAATTAAATGCGAGATGGCATGCTATCTGCACGTTGGCGTGGCGGTTTTGTATAGTGTTGGAGGGGCGGTGGAGGGGGTGGGTGTGTGAATGAGTGTGACGCTGATCTGTGCTGTATTGTTCTGGGTAGAAGCCCATAACTCAGACCAGGGGGGGAACAGATATAGGACTGGTGTATATACGGCACACCTGCCTCTGGGAGAAAGACCTTGGCAAAGGCAGGTTGTAATTGAACGCTCTGTGTGTTGTGTTATTACAGGCTGCAGAGTCATAATTCAGATGAGTCTAGTGCACTGGGATGAAGTTGATGTCCTTATCTGAGATGGGATTGAGGGTCTCAGGAGGGTGCATGAGCTTTAGTGCTCTCGTGAGGTTGGTATTTCAACCGTCCAAACTTATTGACAACTGTTTGGATTGTTCATTAGTCCCAAGATTAATCTTTACATGTTACACTGATGAGATACATTAAGACCAGTTACCTAATACACTGGCAAAATAATAATGGTATTTGTTAGCAATTTAAATCATAAACATGTTTATATTTTGCAGTGAATTGTCCTACTGTGCATAGTTATATCATGTTTTATTGTTAACAAGGCTTCCACACCCTGTCGTACATGTTCATAGAGCAAACATGATTTCATTGTAGGTCCCCCTAACGATATTATTACTAGTTCAAGCATGAAAGTTTGGCAGGAGGAAATTGAGGAAATACACAATGTTTGCACGTTCTCCGAGTGTCTGCATGGATTTCCTCCAGGTACGCCGGTTTCCTCCCACAATCCAAAGTCATGGCAAAGACAGGTTACTAAAGATAATGAGCTTTGTGTGTTTGCGTGTTTGTCTCTGTATCCTGCAACAAACTGCCGACCTGTTCAGGTGTTTAGTGTATGTATTCGCCCAGTGTGTCCCACCGTGACCCTAAATAAGATTATTTACAAGTAAAAGTAGATAGTACTGGTGGTAAGCACTGTCGTGTCACAGCAAAAAGTACCAGATTCAATTCCCGAGTCGGCACAGAGACTTTGCATGTCCTAAATCATAGTTTTACTCTGGAGGCTAAGATTTCCTCCCACAGCCCCCAAAAAACACGCACTAGGTTGATTGGAGATGTGAAATTGGCCTGTAGTTTCCCTAAAGCACTATGTATTGGGGTTTTAGAGAACAACCTGCAACCTACTCTGTAAAAAAAACACTGCCGAGATACTCTGGGGGGGATCCGTAGTGGTCCGGAGTGCATCCGAGGGTCGGGTGCAACCGGATAGAAATGGATGGATTTATAACAAAAGCCTGAGATGTTAAGACATAGCTGAAGGGTGTGCATGAAATAATGTTTTTGACTAGTGGAAAGAATAGTCAGATTAGTCGACTACCTAAATAATCATTAATTGCAGCCCTAGGCAGACAGAAAGAAACCTCCATCTGACCTGATACATCACAAACACTACCGACTGTACCATGTCCATGATAAATGCCTCACAAAAGCTCTAATAGTGTCTCTTACACACATAGCTGATATTTCAGTTGTATTTATTTAAGAAGCTCATGATCGTTTAGTATTTGAACTCACCTGAGGTTCTCTCAAGGCTTTAAATCTGTTCCCATGCAGCAACTGCATGACTGTATAACATTGTGAAACGTCGACCTTGGATTCGTTGATGTCCTTGACTAGAATGTGAAAGCGTGAGTAAGCGGGAGGAAGAACTGAGACTTCATTGTCTTTGTAGTTGTAAGTCTAATTGGAAAATGATTAGCGTTCCTGTGAGCTGTCAGTTTCTTTGCTAAATACCGTGAAGATTAATCCTATAAAAAGCTACTTTAGAATTTAGAGTCGGATCATTTTAGTCCTCAGTTGCTCTACATTGCAGCGGATTCGGGAGAACGATATTTTCTACATCATGTATCAAACATTACACATTTGCATAGCGAGCTGGTGTAATGGGAAAAAAATACATTCAACTGCAACACAATGCATACAACTTCTGAAATGTAAATTATAATGGAGCTTTGGTTATTTATCTGTAGATCAGATTTAAAATAAGTTTAGTTTTATAAAACAGATTTTTAAAATATGTTTTCAATAATTGATTTTGCACAATGAGTTCATTAGCTGTAGTTTTTGTAATCATCAGTGCAGTTTAGTTTAGATAAATATTTGTCATGTCCAGACAAATTTGTATTATTTCAGTATATTATTTGAGCTGAGACTAAGGCTAGGTTCGAGCAAAGGTTAGGGTTTGCATTAGGGTTGGGGCTGGGTTAAGCATTAATGCTGGAGTTAGGGCTAGAGATGAAAGTTAAAGACTGAGCTAGAGTTAGACTAGGACTAGGGTTAGAGTTTGAGCTAAGGAGTGAGTTTGGGCCAGGGTTAGGGCTAGAGCTAGGGTTATACTGGGACTAGGGTTAGATTGGCACTAAGGTTGGAGGTGAAGTTAAGGATTGAGCTATGATTACTGCTTTGGTTAGGGTAAGGCAGACCAGAAAAACCATGCATGTATAAAAAAGTAAAGCTGATGTATTTATGTATTTATTTATATTGTGTGATATATTGATTAGCATGAAAAGGTTGCTCAATAGGAATGATGTAAACCTGCTATAGATACTGTATCTATTATCACAACAGTCGGCACGGTTACAGATGCTACCCAACATAAATAAGTGGTAGATTTTAACCAATTATACTGTCTTCATTGCTTGTAAAATTGGGCACCACTGGAGGTCCCCAACACAATACAGACTAAACAGAATTCAAATTAAAAAGTCACAAAGAGAAATAAAGACAATTAAATCAAATGCCAGTGGATTTGAGGGGATGTAATCTGATGATTTCTATAACATTTTGAGCTTGAGCAACATTAGCTCCTACGTTGGAAACAGACAACAACCTGCTACTCTTTGACCTGTCTACCTCTTTGTCCATTCATGTAGCCATGATAATTTGTCAAACTCACTCAGATCCTTCGACATGTCCAGTGTTGTGCTACGTCTGATCGGCATTTTGATCCTGGAAAATTGCATTTTCCTGTTCACCTGGAAACAGGTCTGTTAAATTCTGCCTCTGCTTGTCTACCAATTCTGTTCACAAGCAATTTCGTCCCTCTCTTGCTTCGTCAGATTCTCATGCTTTGGCACAACAGAGCTTTTATCCTCTCTTCAGTTCTTTCCATTTCTTTTTTAGTGCTTATTTGGTGATCGCCTTTCCTCTTTTATCTTTTACCTCACACCTCATTGTGTCTAAAATGAATCTTCTTGCCGGTCTGACATACCCGTGTAGGTTAGATACACAAAATGAAGCGTAATGGCCTGCTTCTTGAAAACATCTGTATTGCATTTGTATTTGAAGTGCTACGCAACACTTAAACAAAAAAGTAGTGCATTCCAGTCGGTGCGCTGAACCCCACAGGCACTCAGAACGATCGTATTTTTGGACTGAAACACTCGACCTATGTGGACGATTTGATGTGTGATCATATTGAGAGTTCGGTGCTTAAAGTTGAGCAAAAAAAATAAATGTTAGGCCTAATTGCAACCAGTCTCTTAGTCTTATTTAAATGGTCTAGGGGTCCGTGCACTGATTTGTTCTCTGTAATCAGAGCTGAAACTGAAACAGGATTTGTTTGTTTGTATTTATTTCGTTTTATTATGCAGGATTTAGCCATTCCGAGGTGGTATATTGTGTCCATAAAAAGATACACATGGTCAGTAACAATAATTAGAAAGGTTGTGGCTTTTTAAATGATGCTCGATGGTAATATGTACCTTCTGTGTGCCAGACAAACATTTCCCACATCATTAAACCAGCAACAGTAGCAGCAGCAGCATGAACTGTTAACATATGGCTGGTTGGGTCGATAGATTCATGCTGTTTATACTAAATTTGCCTCTGCCATCTGCAAATTATTAATACAATATGATAAAACTGTGAACGCTGAACATTTATCAAAATGTACATTCATTTTAATTGCAACTGTAAAGCTTACAAACAAATGATATAAGATTTATAATAGGATTTAGAACATATTCAGGCCTGTAGAAGGCCTTTTTGTCCTTTATTGTGGCACTGTTTGTGGTAAAGCTTTGGTAAATTAATCTAAATTAATCATTTGCTAAATGCACAACTATATATGCAACACTTTTGTGTAAGTAAATTTAAAGAACATATGATGCCACTTAAAGTTTGATAAGTTACACGTAAACATCCTGCACATGACTTTGTATACCTGAAGTCAAATCTCCCCGATTAATAGGTGCTTCTTAGTAGCTAAGAAATTATGACATTTCTTAGTTATGGCATTATATGTCAATGTTTTGTCTAAATTGAGTTATTCAAATATTCTTATTTTGTGACAAAGTTGTGCTATGTAAGCGACTCTTACTTAAAGGGGACAGTGTAGCCTAGTGGGTCGAGCGTTGGGCTGGGAACCCAAAGGTTGGTGGTTCAAATCCAGGCTCTGCTAAACTCCGCTACACTGCTGGATCCTTGAGCAAGACCCTTAACCCTGTCAGCTCCAGGGGGCGCTGTACGTTGGCTGACCCTGCGCTCTGACCCCCAACTTCCAGACAAGTTGGGATATGCGAAGAGAAACATTTCATTGTACTGTACATCTGTATATGTGTAATGACAAATAAATTTGAATTTGAAATAGAGATGGGCTATTCCACAAAATATTGTGATGTTTTAATACACAAATTTCATACCAGATCTCCTTTAAGGCTATTTTTATCAGTTTAATTGGGAAAAGCATAAAAGTAATTTTACAAACAATATGACTACTAATAATCTTACAAATATATATGAATGTTCAGTCACAGTTTGTAATCTGTAGCGACAATTAAAACACATTTTGACGATGTCAACTAACTTTTATAGCATTTAAATATGTTGATTACAAAGCTTACATTGTTCCGTTTTTTAAATATTTGATCCGATCCATCAAAAATTAAATAGTTGTGCACCAAATATCACCTGTTGTGCTAAATATATGCTTAAAGAAACATCAATTTGCCAAGCCCTCTATGATAAACCCTTTAGTTTTATTGTTTCCTCTGTAATCGTTTTGGTTTCCCTTCTACCGTTTTGGCTTTATTATTAGCATTTTAAAATATTTTCCTTGTTCATCCAGCAGTATTTAAACATTCCCTAAAATCGCTCACCATGTTTTATCAACTGGATCCATGTCATGTCCTGACAATAGCCTGTCTCCCAATTACAGATGTGCACACTTCTGGTATTAACTTCCCCCTGTGTGTGAGTCCACTCTCCAGCGATAATAACATTGGGCCATATTTAAAGTTGCTATCAGACAACAGACAATCCAACCTCATTTCAAACCTCACTTAACAATCTCATTTCCAGTGCTCTTAGTGTTATTACTGGAAGTCTGCAGGATGCCAATGGCCTATTTTATGATGTCCCTGTATATAAAACGGGTTAGCGTGGGTCCCATCACACCTAAGTACACAATAAAAGCATTCACTTGATAGTGAAGTGTTTGGTTTTACAGCAGGAGATCGACGTGGTTTGTTTGTTTTATTCTGATTACATTGCTCTGTTTTGAATCAGTACACACATCTATTCTGGCTTATTTAATGAAATGATGTTTCGGAACAGAAGTATTGTGACTATGTGAGTACATACAGATGGATTCCACTTTACAGGTATTGACCTCTACCATAATCATAGTTGATAACAAAAGTACTCTATTGGGTGTTTAGGTCAGGTAGGTTTTGTGTATTTTACTAGAGTTCTTCTATAAAGTAGTTTCATGTGTTGTCATCAAACCAAAATCTGCCATATTTGAAGCACTGAAGGTATTTTAATCCACTTGAGTGCTTGGATAAGCATCAACAAATTATTGCTCAGTAGACAAAAGCCACAATCATGAATCCTTTCTGTGTCTAAAACACATTTTCAAAAAAAAAATCTCAATAAAATTGGATTATATGAAAGATTTTAATATTATTTGTTCAAAATTTAAATCAGTTAACCAGCTCACGACCAAAAAGTTTGTGCTCATATGCAGGACGTCTCTGATACGTACATGTTCCTCATGATATCTCATAACAAGAGCAATCCAATAAGATAATAAGGCCAATCTGAACGCAATGCAGATCGCAGACGTAAGTGTACTATCAGGGTCGGTCAACTATCAGGGTCACACACATAACTCAGTGCTACGTTTAGGAAAGATCGAAACATCTTAAATGCTCACTGCTGCTCCCTAGTGTGTGTTTCACTGCATGGAGTGGGTTAAATGTGGTTTAAAAGTGTTACCAAATACCATAAGTTGTAAAGTTAGTCAATACCTAGCCCAATAATAAAACCTATTATTAAAAATGTAACATTTTTATTTTGTATTTTTTCTAATCGTCTATGGCAAGCGATTAATCTGACACTATTAATCTATAAATGGTTATCTACAACCCACACTTAGCAATGATTTACTCCACATGACTTGTAAATCTGCTGTCTAAAAGAACCATTCTCATCTGAGTATGTTACTGATGGCAACAGTTTGTCGTCATTTCTCTAAATATAAATCTGTACGTACCTCTTGGTAGCTTCATCCTCCCTTGTGCTGCTTACTATGGCCACTGCCATTGATACGTTTTGTTTATTAACCAGTGTCTCCAAAATCTGTGCATCTGTGCATTTCATTATTTATTGTCCTTGTGTTGTGCACACGAGTACATTTATGCTGAAACACGAAGGAAATCTTAACCAACAGTACAAAATCAAATTTTGTTTTACTGATCCTAGCAACACGTGTGGCTGAAACACCAGAATGTGCCAGGATGGGCCGATTAATGCCATTACCACAAGGCCACTGGTGACGAAAGATTGTGGTTAATACTGAATATAAAGTTTTTATTATAAACTGATTCATTATAGCTGCCGTGATTACAGAACAGCCTTTACACAAAACAGTTGTACCACACTAATGTTCCACTTGCAGATATTGCATAATTAAGTAATAAATCTTCACTGGTTTCTCTGTTATGTCACATTAACGCTGACAGATCCGCTGTTCTGTTATGCACCTCTAATTACACGAAATCTCAAAGGTGCCTGCGTCTTTAAAAAGAACACTAAGAGCTCTTATCTTTTATCTACATATTAAAAACGGGATCTTTTAGAAGTGCTTGCATAAACAAACCGCAGGTTCCAGAGCAGAATTTTACATTTTATACATTTCTATGATTTAATTTCATTACAGGACATAAATGCTTTAATATCTAATATTTTATTCACTCTGTTTAATCTGTTGTTTTAATGGGAAAGCTAAATGTATGTCTGACTCCCAATTCCGGTGTTTTAATACA
The DNA here is from genome assembly GCA_028566735.1 of Ammoglanis amapaensis. Classification (NCBI taxonomy): domain Eukaryota; kingdom Metazoa; phylum Chordata; class Actinopteri; order Siluriformes; family Trichomycteridae; genus Ammoglanis; species Ammoglanis amapaensis. The sequence goes on along the minus strand of JAOUQU010000040.1, from coordinate 1,647,204 downwards.
CTGTAAATTAGGCAACATACTGTACTAGCACTAAACTTGTGTTTTGCTACGGTGGATAAAACGATAGAAATGTGTGAGCAGTTAATCAGCTCGAATTTAAAATGTAATCTTTGTTAACGTAATTGTAAAATGTACATAATTCACCCGTTAATCTGAATCGTTTGTTTTTTTTCGTGGTTGACATAATTTCATAATGTTCATAATGTTGCTGTTTCCTTAAGTTGTTTTAGGGTGGGATACATTACCTGTATAAGGTTTTACTGCCCCATAGGCGAGACATTATTAGGGATTATTAGGGATGTCCACGACCAAAGATTTTGCTGGTCGACCAGTGGTCGTCATTTACTCCAACTAATCAACTAATAGTCGACTAAAAATACCATTTCGACCGGGATACATATTTGTGAAGTTTTACCTTTAATGCCGGGCTGCCGCAGATCACAATAAATCATGATCACAAAAA
>JAOUQU010000040.1:1621575-1634165 GCA_028566735.1 Ammoglanis amapaensis | reverse complement strand
GACCATCTGTAGTGGTTTGATAGTACAGGCTGGGAGACCCGTTAGTACTGCATTGCAGTAGTCGAGGCGTGAGATTAGCATCATGTTAGCAAAACAACAGGAGCAAAATTTGCATCTCAATTAACATCTAGCAAAAACGTTTAAACTTCACTGACAAACCAGAACTGACATTTCTAGTACACTTTAGTTTATATTAAACATCAATAATAATAGTGAATATTAATACATTGATTTTTTACATTGCTTAACAAGCATAAACTCATTTTAAGTGGCTGATTGCAAATTGTTTACATTTTATTGTGTTGAATTGTTCTACTGTCAGGAACAGCAAATTTTATAACTGCAAAAATACTAAATTATATACAGTGTTCTCCAAATATTTATAAAGTGTAGACTAATGTACAATGTTGCTAATTTATTTTTATTAGGTTCCAGTCCATTCCAGTCATCAAACACATTTAACAAGGTTTTATTGTGGATATGCTCATTGAACATATTTTTTTAAGAAATATGCCCAATCCTGATCAAGCCCACTGTCAGGGAAAGTGTATAACACTCATTATCCAATCACAGCACCTTTTAGTGGATGGGATATCTTAGACATCAAGTAATAATTTTATCTCAAGTTGATGTCAGAAGCAGGGAAAGTGCGAGTATAAGGAATTGATGAGGCTTTGAGCGAGTTTGACGACTATGTTAGAGCATCTCAAAAACTTTGGCTCTTGTGGTCATGATTTACAGAAGGAACTCTCGTAAATTGATGACAGGGTCATGGGTTGTCATGGTTCATTGATGCATGTGAAAAACATAGGCTGGCCCAAATGTTCAGATCTGACAATTCTTAGAAATTAGCGCTGATTCACTGGTCAGAATACACAATGTCAACAGGTTGTGTGTGTGTGTGTGTGTGTGTGTGTGTGTGTGTGTGTGTGTGTGTGTGTTTAATTCCTGCTTTTCATCTTGAGTACTATAACCTTGCTCATTGCAATTATTCTTGTACGAATTTGACTTAAAATTAAAAATGCAACAAAATACAATACAAGACTGAAGTATGCTTAGTATTTTATAATAGTAATTAATAATAGTCCATTATAATAATAATTAATAATAGTCCATGCAATTCAATTTGCTTGATTGTTTGTTTGTTTTTGTTGCTGTTTAATAAGTCCGGCAATTTGTAGTATTTATTATATTTATTTACTATTGGTTACTGTTGTTTATATCTGTACACAGAGACCAACATTAAAATCATTGTAATGAATATCCTTTGTTATATCATACTGTTTGACTTCTTTCTATACCTTTGACACACACTTTCCTATTCTTTTTTGCTGCCCTTTGCAGTTTGAATGGTAAACAATTCTTCAGGTTTTTTTATTATTATTTTCTATGTCCAGATTTTGCAACCCACGTTCTTATTTCTTTTCCAGGTCTCAGCAGATGAAAATGGAGCGAAGAGCTCACTCTTTGATTCTCTAAACATTTTTCATGCCATAAGTGGCACACCAGGACCCTCCACCCACAGCATGTCCAGGTCTGCCTCCCCCATGTGACTTGGATGCTGGACCTATCTGCGAGTTTAAGGGTCGACCATGCTCCAACTGTTTATGGCTAAATTAGAAATTCATGCTGGACACAGAATGCACATTTACATTCAATCCACATGTTTTCTGACTCAAGGGTTTGAGTTGCTATATGTGGTACATGACATAACCGTGATACTGTGGGGAAAAGATACGTGAGCTGGAAGCTGACAGCACTCATAACATAACACTTTTGTGACCTGGGGTGGATTCGCCTGTTGGATTCATCTAAAAGAATAATACTTAAAAATATATTAGAAACATATTTTTATTGGTAACAGTTTAAAATTCCAGTGTGATTTTTTTGTTTATGTTCATTGCGCCACACAAGTTGTGTGGAATGTCCATTTATTCCAGTGTAAAGTAATTCATGTGGATCTGCCAGCAGTGAGCTGTGGAAAAGCTGATCAGTTAATTGTAAAAGCATCATTATATCTGAGCCTGGAACCCCTGTGGTTTACTGTAGGGACTTTGGTTTGCTTCTAATAACAATTACCCAAAGCAGAGTGACCTTGCCCCAGCAAGTTAAAAGAAGGGATCAGCAATTGCACATGTGTTTGAGAGGAGTTTGTGATCTAAAATGGTTTTATAGATTGTAATTCCACTCTGTTGATCAGATTGAAGTAACTAACTAGTTTAGATGGAAAAATGTAAATGTTTTTTATTCAGCTGCACAATAAGACCCAGCACAATGTTTAAGTGCACCGCTTTATTACTGCATTGTGCCTGATCCGAGCAAACAAAATACAATTGAAATAACTGGGGACCAGAAGGTAAATGTATGAAAGCATGGGGCTGTGATATAACAATAAGATTTGCAAATCAATTCTTAACCAATAAAGTCCAATAAGAACACTATGTAACACAAGTTTTGTTCCCAGCTTTTTAAGGTAATATAACAATTGCTTATGTCTAAAACAAATTAATTAATAGCTTATATTCATCATAAACTTCGCTTTTGTGACCACAGCAATAAAAATTATAATTTTTTATTATAGAAACAGATGATTTTGCATCTTCTCATTTATACAGTCAGACTAAGAACACTATAGGCATGAATTAATTCACACCTGTCTGTCCAGGTCTTTGTCTGTGATGGCTGTTGCCCACTTATTATGCAATCCCAATCAATTAGATCAAGTCTCTCCATCTCTCAGGAAGGGCTATAATGACTCTATATAACTGTAGTTATACAGCTACCTACAATTCTGTACAGTCCCAGAAAGTTCTAGATCATTCTGGACAGTTCTAGAAACTTCTTTATAGTTCTCACAATTCCAGACACTTCTTAAGTATCTTGAAATATGGTGAATATCCTTAAAAATAGATCAATTTCAAAATATCATTGTGCTGACCAAAAAAGCAAAGTTTATAGGGAATAATAACTTTTTTCTATTCATTTGGGGTATAAACAATCAGGAAAACACACTTAACAACTGGGAACAAAACATTTTTTGAAAATTGTTACATGGTGTTATATAAAAGCGCAACAATCTTACAGCCACAGTTCAGCAACTGTTTATTATTCATGAAAATAAAACAGTTACATTTTGTTTTATTCTATATAGCTTCACCAGTTTGAGCTATATAATAGCTTCACTAGTTTCATAAAAAAATGATTTGATTAATTTGGAAATGAACACTTCTAAAAAAATATGTAATGTGCATGCATATATGCATATGCTTAGTATTGACACAAGCTTTAGTTCGTTAGCTGTAATTGTGTAGAAGTTTAATTATTTATGTCTGTTGTGGGATTGTCTGCTAGCAAACCTGCTAAAATCGGTTCAAAACTTTGCATTGCCATCAGTTAGCTAAGCACCACGCTAGGATGCGCATCAGTCCATTTAACCACAATCTCCTGTGGTAACTCATAATTCAGGAACAGACGAAATTCATTCATTCACTCAGTTTTCTTATTTTATATTAAGTAAATGTAGATAACGACAATTCAGAGACTGAATATGAATACAACAGACGTTTTGAGGATTTCTTTGAATTTCCTTAGACTTCTGATGAACAGGTAAATGTTAATTCATGGGTAGGTGTGATGTGATGAAATGAGGGAAAACGGAACCCTTTTAGTGGCCATATATTATGCAGCAACCAGTAGCTGCAATATGCAGATTATTTGTAAATGGTATATGTTAGGTAAAATAATTTAGCATAACAAAAATTATGTGTAAAGCTTTGTCAGTTTGTTTGTCGTTCATGATGCTCATTCAAATATGTTATTTTTGTTTAATATACCATTACAGTTTTAGATTTGTGTGTAATATATTCCAAACCCCATTTCCAAAAAAGTGGAGACATTTTGTAAAATGCAATAAATATAATCTGTGACTTTGTTGTCTTGTATTTTTATTCAAGATAATTAATCGCAATCGTTAGTTGATGCTGTTATCCAAATTGACTTACAAGTAAAAAGGTACATTAAAATTGAGAACATATTGTATGTTTAGAAGGCAAAATAGTAATAAGTTCATGCACGTAGCTAATAATGACATCAGTATACAAGACAAATAAAAGAAAAACAGAAAAAGTAGAAACCAAAGTTACAATACAACAATGTTTGTTGAAAGTGTTAGGACTAAATACTGTTCCAAGAGTTCTACCTGGTGCTTCTTAAACGTAGCGAGGGGCGCCCCTGCTCTTGCTACACTTGGAAACTTGTTACATCATTGGAAGCGTTTCTGTATATGTTGATCCTGTGTTTTTTTAAGTTGCTTTGAGACAATGTCTATTGACATTGAGGAACCAAAGTAGATAAAGAGTGAGCTGAGAACTAGTTGCCCTATGGTTCCTTAAATGAATGCTCAGAGAGGCATGACCTCTTGGGGCATGAAGGCCCTTAGTAATCGTGTAATTCAAGTATCCCTTGGCCTGGCTGTGCTCATGAGATTGAAATAATTTGGAAAACCCCTTTACACATTCCACCAGTGCTTCCCAATTGTAACTCTGATATACAATGAAAAAAACTATAAACCTATAATCAAACTAAAACTACCAGCATCTATAAGCCTAAAAACTATTATCTAAGCCAAAACTCACCTTAGATGAACTATGACAGTGAGCATGATGGACCAATAAATTAGTTTGTTTTTGAAACGCTGTAATCATTAACAAAAAATGTTTATGTTTGTGTATCTCAAATATCTGCCATGGCATTGTGGCGCATCATGTATAAAATTACCTTTGATGTGGAAGTGTATTTTGAGATTTGTTGCCATTAAAATATCATCAGGTCTGATCTTACACATGTTACAACCACTGGGTTTAGACTCAGTAGACTGTAGCACAGTTCATATCTCATATCAATTATGAATAGACAATAATGTCATGAGCAAAACTGAAAGAATCTTCAGTTCCCAAACTAACAAAAGTTAATATGGTGTATAGTAAAAAAAATATTTGATTTAGTTTATTTATATTTCTTTCTTACTAAACAAAACCTCACAAAACCATTCTAAGGAAATGGCGGTTATCACTGAATTTTTTTCAAAATTATAATTTATTATTCCTAATATTTTAATTATTATTATTGAGCTATTGTTGCTTCATGTAAACATTTAGTTGCTATTGACACTCACACTATTGCTACCCTTTGTTTTTGAACAAAGGCCAAAAACTTTGCCAGTGTAATCTTTCGCACATGTTTATATCAGCTACTGTTATGAAGTAGTTCATGATGCATTGCTATCTTAGGGGACAAAGATTATGGGTGTGTAGTGTGAGATGGCATTAGCATTTATGCATTTAAATTTCTCCAGACTGTGTGGTTCAATTATATTAGGCCTCAGAGAGGACGAATTGTGCATTATCTAGAGGTTTATTAACATATCAAAACAAGTAGAGAAAAAACTCCTGCATTAAAATGTGTGTGTGTGTGTGTGTGTGTGTGTGTGTGTGTGTGTGTGTGTGTGTGTGTGTGTGTGTGTGTTGTGTGTGAGATCCCAGCAAAAGTCTCAGCCCTCTTTATTTACTTTAGTATACTGTAGCATTTTATGTGCATCTGTTTTGTAAATCTTTACACACACAGAAAGGATTCCTTCATATTTAACCCAATCTGTGAGGTGAAATACACATTAACACACACACTAGTCAACACACACTAAGGAGCAGCAGTGATTGCACATGTCTGGTGCAGTGGGCCATGGTGCCTGGGGAGCAGTTTAGGGCTCGATGCCTTGCTCAATGGCGCTTCAATTTTGACCTGTCGACCCAACAACTTAACAATCACACACTCAGGTCACAACTGCCTCCAATCTATCTGTACTCTGTATCTGTAAATGATTTCTGCTTTTTGCATGTTCATTTGGTTTGGCTGGAAAATTATCTACTTTAGTATTATTGTAAAAGCTTATAATTTTAAGCAGATGTGTGGATTTGTATAATGACTAAATGTATTAAAATATTGAAAACAACAGCCCAAACATTGTAAGTTAAAAAAAAGATTTAAAAGATTTGTCATCTAAACTGACTGAAGGGGCAAATGTAGGATAATAGATTATTAAAGTTCTACTGTTTTGACAGATTTCGATATATGCTGGTGGCTGAAAACAGATGGAAGACTCATGTGTTTGCTTGCAAACAAAGATGATTCCTAACTCACCACTGTGCACAGCATCAAAAAATCATAGTCAATCACTAACTTTGTTTATCAATCAAAAAACTTAGTTTGTTAATTAAACTAAGTTTGTTTACATCACAGCTTTCTCAATCGCTTGGTTTGAAAAGGCGTGAACAAAGCTTGTCTTAATTGTAAAGTTGTGATGTGAAATCTACTGCTACTTAAGATAAATATTTAGGCACCTCTACATTCTATCAAAAATATTGGTATCATCTGATTAAGTTTTGTAAATGTATATATGTATGTATATATACAACCATACATTCTGCTTATTATTACACCCACTGTCAGGCATAGGTGTGGTACTGTGATGTTGTCAGAATGCTTTGGTCCCCAAAATGTTTACAATATATAAATAAGATATTATCTTATTTATAAGATAAGTTTGTTAGACTGGCAAAGTACTAACTTTGTCATTTTAGCGTCATAGTACTGGACTATTATTTGTTAGTTTTGCTGGTTCCGGCTCCACATCATGTTGTTCCTGTTGGGCCGTAAAACCAAGGTTCTTAACTTGATTACTTTGATTATAGTTGGAAGATGCTTTAAAACACTGTCTACTTAAGTTTTGTAAATGTATTTAACTAATGAAACCATACATTTCCTACCTCTTGACCTCATTCTTTTGTAGTTTGTGCAGTAAGCAGCTTTGTATTGTCTTGTTGAGAAATGCTGCACGTCCCTGGAAAGGATGACATCTTGAAGGCAGCATTAATTAATTACTATTAATGTTCATCGCAGAAGTATAAATTAAAGATTGGGGATTTTCAGCTTGATCATGGATGCCGCTTTAGTACCAAATGCGAATTAAATTGTTACCTGTTAACATCACGTGTTTAAATATACAATATTGTTTTCCCCACTTCATTGCTAGACCTAAATCCATTAAGTGTCTCAACCTTTCTTGAAATGTGTTGCAGACATAAAATGCAAGAAAAAAATTACCAAACGACAATCTGCAATCAAATCTGAGTCAAAGTAGATTTAAAGAACACATAATAGTTGCATATTCCATCCTGTTACAGCTTTTTTGATTTAGGATTGGTAATCAAGACCAAAGCCCACTTGCAATTCTTAAGTTCTGCCCTCATTTTATAACATTTGATCATAAATCCAGCCTAATTCCTTTAATCATGCAATAGCTGTTTTGATTTTAATCTCACTAATAACCAACCACGCAGATTATTTATTGTATAGCTTGATCACATGCACTGATGCACTAATGTTCTAATGTCATAATTAGAGAGCACAGTCCAAACTTCAGCCCTCTGCCACTTCAGCATTTATGATACAGGTTAGATAAAAACCCTGTAAACTCTTGCCAGGTGCTCCCAGTACAGGTGAAGTGTGTGAGGTGACAGTGGTGTGTGTATTTGGACTAAAGGATATCTGCTCAGTAAGGAATAACTTAGCAACATCATGGCAGGTGAGCTCATGTGTATTTTGTTTGAAATTTGAGCCCATAAAATGAAAATTAATGGTTTCAAATATTTTAATTGTAACTGTTTTACCTTAAATTAGACTGATTAATCATATGTATATTATAATATGTATTTATTTATTCTATGATTAATCAAATCAGATTAATAATCAATTATTAATTTTAGTAATACTGTAATATTTGCATTATATAGACAAAGAGGAAGGAAAACAGAAGAAGACCAAATCAAAGGTAAATTCTAATGTTAATGTATTAATAGAGCTGAATCCATCATAAATATATAAATTGATTTCAATGTTCTTTTTAACATGTTTTGGTCCATGTCTGTATTCACTGTGTATAAAAAGCCATGTGTGTTTATCTAATGACATATTTAATGAAAACATGTTTACCTAGTCCCTACATACTCATTCATTTACTCAAAGATGAATTATGAGTCTTTTTAATCCCAACAATCTCAAGGAGCCAGTCCATCTAATTGCTTGGACTGATAGGCTTGGATATAAGTAAAGAACATCAGCATAGATATATGACATCTGCTAAAACAGTTTGTTACATGCTGCAATTATGATAAGTTGGCAAACAGTAATCCTGGGGTAAAAAAAGTCCGTCTGAAATCAGTGTGTAATTAAAATTCAAGTACTGTTGGGTTGTGCAATAAGACCATTTAGGCACCAAACTGTAAAAGCAATCATATGTTTGAAACGTTTGATTGTTATAATAGAACATATATTATATATACAAATGAAAGAAAGAATACTGACAGTGTCTGCCAACAGAGAAATGTAAAATATGACACATATATTATTTTAGTTTTAGTTTTATCTGTATTAGTTTTCCACTTATGTTATATGCAAGGTTGTTCTTGTTGTTGTTGTACATACTTGTGTTCACAAAACCGAGCTCTGTTTACAACATGTATAGCCATAGTAAATCAAATCAAAGTTTATTTGTCACATACATAGTTATACACAGTACAACTGGCAGTGAAATGCTGTATAACTGCTCCATCCTAACACTCAAAATTACGGTTAACAAGCTAGAAAATATAATATAAATGAAAACTAATAATTGTAAACATAATTGTAAAACATTAATGTAAACACAATTAAAAAGGTAACAAGTAGGAGACGGTAAGTTTAGAAAAGTTTATAGTTATAGTTTATAAAGGTAAGGCAAAAGGAGAACCTGTTTATATATATTTTTAAAAAAGTGACTGGTTGAAAGTGACTTAGTGTCCATGAATGTCCAAGTATGGTTACGTGACAGTGCTAATAAAGTGTCCCAGGGTTGATAATAAACTGTCCAGCAACTGGTAAACATGGATCATTCCCCATACGAGTCACATCAAACACAGTCATGGACGATTTTTGGATCTTTTTGTGTTGACCATATTTTTTTGGACTCTGGGAGGAGTTTCTTTCAGTTCACTTCATTTTAGTTTCACTTAATTGTTCCATTTTTACTGTTCATGTTTCACTTCACTTACTTCTACACAAACTACACTGACACTTCTTCTCTGCCTTCACTAAACAACAAGGGGACCACCTGAACCGCATGCTCGCTGGGCCGCCCAGTGGTGGGCGGTGTATGCTTGCTCAAGTGTATTTCGCTGCGGCTTGTAGGAAGGCGAGTGCCTCGATCTCGACTAACATCGCAAAGCATAAAAACGACAATATGATTGGTCGGCTCGTATGTTGGTTCCCTTGTGCGTCAAGACTTCACAGTACTTACGTATTTATTACAATTTTAATCATCATGTTTTATGCTTTAATAAAAGAGCTTTAATATCAAACACAATGGATTTTTGTATGTAAAATTGCATGTCTGTGGACTGTATTTCTAAGGCTTTTGGTAACATTCATCACAGACACATGATCGTTACCTTCTTGTATCGAGGCTACAGTGTTACCGCACTTAGCCACCCTGAAGTACTGAGGCTGGGATGAAATGTATTATATAAAGCGGTACACTTTGCTATGATTAATAAATGCATAGCAGTTGTAGCCAAGTGCTTAAAGTCCTGGATTAGTAATCATAAGGTCGCTGGATCAAGCCCTGGTTTCAACACTAGATAGTTTAACTTGCTATTTAAAAACAATTTGCTTTTACTATTTACATTTTTAAAATGTCAGTGATCACAAAATCAACACAATCTGTACGATCGGTTTGGTACAGTTTTTACGCTGAATGCTCTTCCTGACACAACCCTCCTATTTATCTGAGCTTTGGAACAGAACTACAGTGCAATGTTTTGTACATTACATTACGGCTAGATCCATAAAAGACAAATAAAGGAAATAAAAACAGATGTTTGCCAATTTCCTGCCACATAAACTACTTCTTTCATATTCATCTTTCTAATCTGAACCGTTCCAACTGCTCCTGTTAAGTGAATCGTGGTTTCCACACTGGATGCCCTTCCTGAAAAAAAACCCCTCCTATTTATCCAGGCTTGATATTGGCACTACATTGCACTGGTTTGTGCATCATGATGGTCAGGGTGGCGCCCAGCCGACCTTTGGCAAGGCTGATTCTTCGAGAATAGTGTCCTAGCAAGAGATTGGTTATATTGACCTTTATAATAACTACGATTATTATAGTTTAGACATTGTTGTGGCCGCTGAACCTGCACTATGGCGAAGAGAAATAAATGATAGAGTAGATCATAAAAAGATAATAACAGTAGTTGATGCAATTGTTAAACTGGTTAAAATCTTAATTGAGTAAAGGAGAGATGGGTCACCTGGGAGGGGAGGCAGGTGGCGTGTAGAAGGCGTGTGCGCTTGGGAAGTGCTGTTTCTTCAAGGCTTGCATCAGCATGGGCCGGAATTCTGGGTGAACGCACCACAGAGAGCCTTTTCCATTGGTCTGAATAAAAAAAGAAAGAAAAAGAAAGGTATTATTCTGCCAAGAATTGGACATGATCTCAGCAAGATTTCAGGAAGCAGCATGAATGCAGTGTGCCGACAACGTATTGCAATGTAAACAGTCTATTGTTTAATCAACGTAAAGCTGCTTTTCTTTATGAGCCTTAAAATCGGCCCGGGGCAGCGTGACGGACCAGTTCCCCGTCTGTACGTTGTGTATGTTTATCTGCATGCTTGTTCATGTACATAAAAGCAAACTCATCACCTCTTTGTCTGAGGTGTGGCCCTGCAGGGCTAATATGACCTTGACTCGAATCACCAGCCCTGCTCATAAACAGGAAAGAGGAAACATCGCCATGGCAACAGACACCAGGCTGCGCCACGTGAAACCCGCAGATTCACTTGCTCACTGGAGCACACACACACACACACACACATTAACGTAACACATTTTTTTTTACACATCACATCATCAAGTCATTCCACTTCTCGTGGCTCACGATGAAATGAAAGCTCTACTGTAACCCCGAGTAACTACACGGACCGGCTCTCAAAACTGAAATCAGACCTGCTCGCTTCCTGCCCCCACCGCCCATGTGACGTCAACTCCTGGGCTTTAGAATCGAACCTCTAGAAATTACGTCGGCGGAACATGGACCATGATGATCGGGAGAAACACTCCAGACTAGAGCCGGCACCGATCGGATCGGATATCGGGGAGAAATAGAGTCCGTGATCCCATCCGAGACTTTTAAAAGAAAATAAATAATGAATTCCACATTTTGTCTAAGTCAGAATGAACAAAGACACACTGAACATGCTTAAGAAATCATTTATGTGCTTGGAATTTAAACTTTCAGTTCTTTTCTACTTGCTTCTCCTTTTCACCGATGGAGACTGTCGTTCTCTTAAAGAGACGGTGCGCATTTATACTGACGCAACCACGTACGACTAAAGACATGAACGCGATTAACAATTGTCTAGTTAACGACGTTGATCGAATCTGGACATGTTAAACAAAAAACCAAAAAGCTAAATTGTCTCCATGAATTAAATAAACAAGCATAAAACACAAGTTTAATCAGTTTTAAAGAACTGCTTAGTTAAGAAACAATGGTATCGAGTTGGTATCAGACTGGTAATGAAATTGACAGCGCTAGTGTTAATTAAGCAAATCTTCCTGGCTGAAGAACATACCAATGAGCGACTAACTTCTCTAAAAGTTATTAATTTATTTGTTTGTTCAGATTGTTTTATGTTAACATGCATTAATGCGTTGTTCAAACCAGTATTTATTTCTAATGAATTGATATATATATAATTTAGACAGCAGAGGGCGCTGCCGCTATTTACCGAATTGTCAAACTGTGCTTCGTACAAAATCATTGTAGGTAAACGACACCTAGGTTGGCATGGTGGCTCGGTGGTTAGTACCGTTGTACTAAGCGAAGTCCCAAGTTCGATTCCCAATTGAATGTTCACCCAGTGTCTGTGCGGGTTCCCTCCAAACATGCTGGTTTCCTCCCACAGTCCAAAGACATGCAGTCAGTGAGATTGTCCTCTCTGTGCGTTTGTGTACCTACACTCGGCAAGAGATTGCCATTGCGTTCAGGTGTTTAGTGTATTCGAGTGTGTGTCTCTCCGTGAACATAAATAGGATTGAGCTGTGGTAATAACTACATAATGGATGGATGGGTGTTAATTGTTACCTACCTAAAAAGATAATAGGGCATTCGTTATTTACACAAACAAAGGATCACGATTACAGTTTTTTTTTCTTTGTAAAGAAAAAAAAGAGATAAAATGAAACTTGTAATTATCTGCAATTTCATTTTGTTGGAGAAAAATCGGTACCCATGGTTTAGTAATACGTCTACTCTGTTCATCACTTGTACCCACATATTTGTAACGTACACCATCACCTTAATAAAATATATATGATGATGATGTTTTACCCTTTTAGTCGAAATCGACCCTGGGTCACTCTGGGGATCGTTACCGATCCCAGAGTATTTCGGCAATTTCATTTTACAGGGTAGGTTGCCAGGTCTTTCCCCAACCCTGTA
>JAOUQU010000040.1:1583171-1613524 GCA_028566735.1 Ammoglanis amapaensis | reverse complement strand
ATGCAAACTCCACACAGAAAGTCCCCAGCCCGACCCGGGGATCGAACCCGGGACTCCTTGCTGTGAGGCGACAGTGCAGAACCACTCAGCCACCGTGCCGCCATATATAAGTCGCTTTTATCCAAAGCGACTTACAATGAGAAGTACGTTAAAAAGTTCTAGAGAACTGCGATCAAATGTCAGTTCATCACTTTCCTTAAATGTAATGTTTCCCTGCAAAGTGTGCACTGAGAAGTAAGTGCTCACTACGTAGTTTGGGATGCACCTGAAATCATCTGTTTAATGTTTTTGGTCGCAAGTTTGGTCCGTCATAAATGGTTTAACAATAAAACTCATTACATTTATTAAATCTTCATTTATGCCTGCATAGTGTTATAGCGTAAATAACCCAAGATTTTATTTGTTTATTTATTAATTCATGATTAAAAGCTAATTTGTTAATGGATGTTAATGTTTTAATGCCTAATTTGTCTGTAGTTTACAGCATGGAAGAAGCTGCAGCACCGGAAATCTTTTAGACAGGGAACCAGTTCTGCCGACTCCAGATTACAGCGCCACTACCCGGTTAATGGACACCTCACTGGGCAGACAGAGACCTTACAGCATGGTTGGGCATGCATTCCCACAGGTATACGAACACGCACGCGCACGCACGCACGCACGCACACACAAATCTAGCTTAACAATAATCATTACTGTTTTAAGTTGGCATTGATACAGTTGATACAGTTTTTCTTTTCAAACAACTAATTTTACATGTATATGCCTGAAAGTCGGGCATCACTAAGATTTGAATCTGGATGTTGGCAATTAGAAGCTGGCATAATAAATCACTGTGCTATCACAGTGCAGATTGTATCCATTCAGAATCAAATCCACTATCCACATGCTAGCCATACATTTCAGGATATATTTTTTAAATCCTTGTATTCACTTTTATATCCCTTAATGAAATTGCCTCTTACGAGGCAAGCTGTTACTCTCATGTACATCAACCCGCTCTCTTAGGTCAGCTGATCAGCTGCTCTTGAATGTGCCTGCCCAATATAAAATATAAGCTCAGACAGGACCGTGCTGTCATTGTAGCTACCCCAAACTTATGGAACAATCTGCCCCCCGCACATTAGACAGGCCTGTGCCCTGACTGTTTTATAATCACACCATAAAACCCACATTGACAACTAGGTGGCTATTGTATTTTTGATTTATTTTCTTTCTGTACATCATGTTGGTCTTTTTAGTGTTTAAATTGCTTCATGAATAAAGCTGGATTTAATTGGAATAATGTCTTCAAGAAGTCTAGAAGCTTCCTGAATGTACCGGATAATAAAAAACAGAGAAGCCGGTTAAAAACCCTGCTTGTCTTGTATCATTGTATAGTATTATCACACAACTGTGTGTAGCAAATAAGGAATTATGTGCTCCAGTGAAATACAGCAGGTTTACACAGGATAAGCAGCCCCGTGAATGTGGCACCATCAGAGCTGACAGCATAAAGGATGTTTCAGAACATTAACCTGGGCTGTGTGTGTGTGTGTGTGTGTGTGTGTGTGTGCGTGTGCGTGTGCGTGTGTGTGTGTGTGCTGAATAGAACAAATTGATAATGGCATTGCTTAGATCATTTTCTGCATGGCCGTGCTGCCCGGGTAAAACCCTCAAGGGCTGTTCTGACAGACATTTACTGATGATGTAGCTAAAGGACTGACAGTGTAAACAGTGCAATCTTTATTAATAAATAAATAAATAAACATTTTGCATTTTATATCAGTATGAACGTACTAAAAGGATGATCAAAAATCTAGTGAGCCACCTTGCTCTCTTACAGGCAGATGTCTCAGTAGAGAGGATTTTAAGACTTTGACTCATAAGGCAGGTTATTCATATCCAATAATTCATGATGACATAATCTTCTGCTTAATAAGCTAAAGAGCTAGCATTGTGCCATGCAAAACTTTACATGAATGAAAAATAAATAAGTAAAATGAAAAATTCATGACTTTGGGAAATAACTGCCCATCCTCGACCATATTGCTGTTAAGCATTCATCATGTTCTCTGTATGCACTCGGAATACAGTTTAGTTTTTAAAATTGCCTTTATTGTAAAGCGTCTAGGACAGGGGTCACCAACTTGGTGCCCGTGGGCACCACGTCGCCCGCTGTCCTGTTCTAAAAATAGCTGCATATTTTGCATATTGATATTAATTTGTTTCCTACCTTGTTAAATGATTGTTGAAAATTATTGTGAGAAATCACTGACATGATCAGCATCTTCACATAGATGAATATCATTAATTATTAATAGTTACATGTAATTAAAGGTTATAGATTTAGGATTTCACAAGTGTGGATCAAACTGGAAGCCCTTCGCGTTAGTTGGTACCCAAAAATTAGCTCTCAGTTTTAAAAAGATTGGTGACCCCTGGTTTAGGATTTGGAACTGCCTACTTTTGACATAATGACATAATATGCTGCTTACTTACTTTACTAACACATTATTAGATTAGATTAGATGTAGGTGACCCACTAAATATAAAAGCCACACAGAAGGAAGAAGTTTTTTCAGGGTATCTCATAGGAAGTCTAGGACTATTTTTAGTCTGCATAAACTTTTTGTGCTTCTGTTCCCTTACGCCTTTTTGAAAATTAGATAAAAGTTTTTTTTTGTTTTTTTTTTGGTTTTATATAACAATAACTGGTCACTAAGCGAACATAGGTGCCAAACCAGTAGGTGTGTATTTATAAAGAGTACGTCAGCGCTCTAAGCTCTGTAATTATCTGCACTCCTTACTTTCATCTAAGGCAGATTATTTTGGTCACCGTGTCACCCCAAAACTGTACAGAGTGTTCTTGTTCTGTACTGAGTTACTTTTTTCCCCCTCAGAAAATCTCGAACATGTGCTTGCTAGTGTAAACGAGACAGACTTGCAGACGCTACTGCTGCCATCTAGTGGCAATTAAGAGATTACACATAACCAACCCCAGGGATTTTTGCATCCAGAAAATGATTAATAGAAAAAAAGTTTTTTTTGTGTGTGTGTGTGTTTTTTAGGTTTCAAGTTTTTTTGTCAGGCACTTTGTTTATTTATGTAAATACTGGCAAAAGTTTATTCTGCCAAAATAAGCAAGCTAATGTAGGATTTCTACATTAATGTAGGATTTGTAATTAATGTAGTCAATTACATCTTAGTTTTTTAAAACTGTTTCCACACACGCACTTCCCCTCTAAATTTCATCTGCAATAAAATATTTTCAATTGATTGTGTTAGGAATTGCTCAAATGATTACTTGATGTTTTTAAACACAGTGTCTGGTGGGGTGTCTGCTGGGGCCTGGAACCATTTTATTAACAATATGTTATCAAACATATCGGGGAAATGGACCATGTTATCTTTCCATTTTTTAAAGAGATTGCGTCTCAGATCCGGATTGGATCCTGGACCCAAACTGGACTCGGATCGGGATCCCAGACCTGGATCGGATCTGGACCAGATCCCAGACTCAGATCTGGATCCAAGACCCAAACCCTGGATATGGATTTAAGACCGGATCCCAAAACCAATCCGAACCGGATCTTGGACCACTCTGACCGGATTCCGCAATGGACTCAGATAGCAGACTGGATCCTGGACTGATCCTGGAAATTTACTACAAAACAATGAACTGGGTCTTTTAAATGGCTAATAGAAGATTTGATTTAACTTGTCATTGGATATTTCGTACCACAAGCCACATACCAGTATTAGTCTTCTGGCATTAATAAAGGGTTTATAATACTATACAAAGCAATATGAAGGAATTGTAAAAATCATAGTTGATGTTTTGTAGGATATTAAGACGTTTTCTCTTCTGTTCCCACAGCAAGGGCATGATGATTATGAAGTGCGCTATCCTACAAGGTAAGATATTTCTTGTGTGTGTATATTATTATTTTACTTTTGTGGTTATCATTGATTAGGCAAAAGCAAATCTTTCTGTTTGCTTGACCTGCAGCTGGAGGGCTCGTCCATAACAGAAGGTTGTGGAACAATTTGGCTAAACTTTATCAGGTGGGCAGTTGACTGACTAGTTTACCCAAATCCATTATAAACAAATGGAGCTGAAGCCCCCTATTGTTTAAATTCCCCCAACTTCCCATCATCCTCAGCTGTAAAGTGACCTCAGCTGTAAAGTGATTTCCTGTAGTGATTCTCCATCCATTCCATTTCATTATCTAGTTTTACCACTGATTAATACTATTTTGAGTCACTGTGGGATACACACTGGGCAAATAAACTAACACCTGAACAGGTTGCCAGTTGCAGGGTGCAGAGACAATCATAAACACACACACACACACACACACAGTGTTTCTTCAGACTGTGGCAGGAAACCAGAGTACCCGGAGAAAACTTACACATATATGGGGAGAACGTGCAAACTCCACACAGAAAACATTTGAGTGCTTTATCCAGGAAAACCACCATGCCGCCGAATAGGGATTTAATTTCATTTTTTCTTTTTAATTTTTTTCAATGACTATATAAAAGCCCCAAGACTAAAAAACCCCATTATTTCAAAATAAACGTTTCGTTTCGTATGCTTTGATTAATATAATGTATAATATTAGCATATTATTCTATGACAATGTTATATATGTGTATATATCTATCTATTTTACTCTTCAGTCGACTTCGACTTCGACCCTGGGTTACTCTGTGGACCGCTACCGATCCCCAGAGTATCTTGGCAATTACATTTACGGGGTAGGTTGCCAGGTCTTTCCCCAACCCTGTATCTCTACAGGGATCTTGTGTGTGACTACTGGACAATTTACACATTTCCGATCAACCTAGTGCATGTTTTTGGATAGTGGGAGGAGTACCCGGAGGAAACCCACGCTGACACGGGGAGAACATGCAAACTCCGCACAGAAAGTCCCCAGCCCGACCCGGAGATCGAACCCGGGACTTCTTGCTGTGAGGCGACAGTGCTGTAACCACTCAGCCACCGTGCCGCCCAGGTAACATATATTATAGAAGTGTATAAGAAATAATAATAATAAGCATCTAAGCTGTTTCTAGGACCATTCGATATACACTTTGATATACAGAAAATGCAATGTGTCTTAAAAGATGAACAGCCATGATGTAGATGTGTTAGTTACAAGGCCAGACGTGAGCAAACTGGTTTGGGCTAAACTGCTGTTAACTTTATGCAAAACTATGGAAATTGGAAAGCTAGTGCAAGTTTAACCCTGCTCAACCCGTGACCAGTTTAGAACGAGCGCAGCAGGGAAACCCCGAAAGCCCCTTAAAAATAATTCATCAACCTCTTATACCAGATAAAAGCAGTTGCTTTATATTTTAAAGTGGTTGTCAGAATTCTCTGCACATTTCATTTGTAATTGACAGTATCATTTGCTCCATTGCTACGTGACCTCTAGATGTAAAGCCACCTTGAGATCGGCATACCAGAGCATAAACACACACAACAAAACCCTCAAACTCAAAACCATCTGGGTTTGTGGCTGTCAATTACTTCATGGTGCAGAAGACCCTGACGCAACACTATAAAAGAAAAACGATCATGCCGAAGTATTAATCAACATTTAGTGGCAACTTGGCAGAAGTAGGGCTTGAACCAGCAACCTTTTGAAGTAGTTCGCTACTTAACTAAGCTACGAGTACTTTAGGTATTAGGATTAGGTAATAATCACGTTAATACTGCATTCAACACAATAACAATAAAATGTGAACAATTTCTTTAGTGATCGGTTTATCCACATCATGGTAACGATGGGATTGGACCTCAAACCTCAAACAAGGGGTACAGGGGCGAATCAAAATCTGTTCAGGTAAAATAAAACCCAAAAATGCATTAACAGGTTTCGATTATCACTTGATGCCTTCATACAAAGTAATTTAGCGGAAAAAACAATGCCAGCAATAAAGGGTTATCTCAGGGGTCCAGTAATAGCTGCTCGACAACGATGAGGTTGAGGTTAATAACCTTTAATGTGACATGACAACCAAATGATTTTGAAGTCAGATGTACAAAAAGACAGCTCCAGTTATCTGTATCCCTAGCCGTATTATAAACAACTCAAGATCACCAACTTTAAACCTGCTTGATATTAAACAAGAGTTGCAGTTAAATTTTCTAGTACAAAAAAAAATCTCAGGCTAATTAACAGCCGATTCTAAAAGCGAACAGATGAATTTAACACACGAACAAAACAGAAATAAAAACACAACCCGACTTGATCTAATAAAGTTTATTTTCTTAAAAATGACCAGTTTCCTTTTTCTTTTGTTTTCTAGGAA
The DNA here is from genome assembly GCA_028566735.1 of Ammoglanis amapaensis. Lineage (NCBI taxonomy): Eukaryota > Metazoa > Chordata > Actinopteri > Siluriformes > Trichomycteridae > Ammoglanis > Ammoglanis amapaensis. Next base: position 1,607,221 of record JAOUQU010000040.1, on the reverse strand, counting down.
ATTAAACCCTTTTTGAATTCATACTAGCATCTACATAATGGTTATTGAATACTTCACAATATATTAAGTCTAGATGTTATGGTACATGCATACAATTGAGGCGGCATGAGAAGCCACGGTCACCACATTACACAGAGATGGGGTGGGAGTAGGGTGGGGGGTTGAAATCCAGGGGCAAAAAGACAATGAGGCTGTAGAGACGTGTGTTTCAGCTTAGAAGAGGCCAGGGCCTTAAACTTAGCAAACTCCAGCAATGCTTTTCAATTCTATTAACACTCAAAAACAAACAAAAAATAAGAGGCACAGGATGAGCCGATAACCCAAAAGCAAAGAAATTCTAAAAAACCCCGGGAAAATTTATCATCAACATCATAGCCATAACAAACGAGAGAAGCGGAACTTTTCATAAATATTAACAACTGTTCAAGTGTATTTAACACTTTCATTGGGACCGTTTTTTGCACTTAAAACCATTTAGAAATCACTTTCCAAACCTTTAGGCAGACATTTATTTAAAATAAGAAAATAACAAAAGAAAACTTTCCCATTAGGTGTAAATGGCAGTGAAATATGAAGCGAACACTTTGAGCGGTGGGATCGACCACAAGTAGGCTTTAAGGATCACAGCTAGAGGAAAGTTTATAAAAAATAAATTAAAAAACACCACACATTGACAAATGCTTCACACCTTGCTTCTCGAAAACCATAGCTGGAGGACATTGTAGTGTTAAGTTTTCCAAATCATTTTTTCACTATTCCTCTTTCACAGAAAGAATTTATATGCTGAGACACAGTATGATTACAAGCCTAACATGCGCAAATGAAAATATTAATAACAATAATAATTATAATATATATAATAAAATAAAAGACATTCAAATACTGTAAGATTTTTGCTTGAAAATACAAAACTACATGAGAAAGCCTTAAAATCATATTTGTTGATCAGAATAACATTAACATAAAAAAGCAAGTGCTAACCACAAATTTAATTTTTTTTTTATACCATACATATGACCAGCAAATCTGTTACCTAGAAACAGTTGCCACGGAAGCCATGTCATCATGGCTCTACCTCCTATCCAGTCAGGCTCTCTGGGGGAGGGGGGTGGGGCTGGGGGTGATCGCTCCATGTGTTTCTGGCCATTGTCATATCTGTACAAAACTGCAGAAGGACCTCTCCAATTAAACCTGCGTGAACTGGGTCTGATGTTGCCATCATGCACGGCCATCTTATCTCAATCTCCAGAATCCTGAGTCAACATATTGCTTCTCTTTGCAGCTCTTACCTCTTCCACGGCGCTAGTAAACCCAACTTTTTTTTGCAGATGGAAAGCAAACTGAAAAAGAACGGAATCTTTTTTTTTTTTTTTTTCGTTTTCTTTTGCTCCCGTTTGCATTTGGAACACTTTTAGCAATATAGAGACAGACGTCTGTATCAAGCAAAGAGGCGTCTTACTGTCGGAGTCCAATTTCTCCCCGCGGATGGTTTCCTTTCCCGCAGATCACAGTTTATTTAAAAGTCTAAATTGTTTTTTTTTTGTCCTGTCTCTTTGCACGGAGTCTTTCTAAGCCTAAAGTGGCAGAAGCTCTCGCTCGGTAGACAGGTTGAGTTAAAGACCAGGGTGCTGAGATGGAAAACGGCTTGAGCCTCAGTTGTGTTGTAACGTGTTGGACTCTATAGGAGGCGCCGAGTCGTACAAAGTGTCCGTGTCGTGCGTCGGCTCGCCGGCTAATGTGCATGGATTTGACAACGTTCCTGCACCGCAATCACAGAAAAACCTAAAAAACAAAACAAAATTGTGATTACAGACGATAAATCCATCATTATTCAGATCAGCAGAAACACAAACAGGAAATTAAATTCCTGACACGAGCCTCCCTATTTAACTAGGCACTACAAGGCAAGATACCTGTAAGACAGTGTTAGGTATCTTTAAAGGACAAGTCAGTGTTTCTATTTAAAATGGCCGCAGACTTTTGGACTGTGGGAGGAATCTGGAGCTCCCAGATGAAACCCACACAGTAAGCCAATGTGGGGAACTAGTAAGCTTTGTACAGAAAGACCCTGGACCACATCACCTAGGGATTAAACTGGGAACAGTTGTGCGGATGCATTGCCACCCACTGAGCCACTGTGCTCGGTTAAAAAAGTTTAATAAATCTTTTCTAAATGCAAACAACTAACACTTTGCTATCTGCCCAAGTTATGGGTTTGTTTCATTTAAAAAACAGTGTCGTTCTACTTTATTAACCTGCAAAAATAACAAATGAATACTGCTGGTTGTGATCAAGCACATATTCATAACTTGTAAACTGGTTGGTTGTATGGTGGGTTTAGTTCCACGGGAAGTCCTGGGTGCAAAACGCTTATCTATTAGACTACCTGGAAGCTTATAATAGTTCAGATATTGGGCTAATGATCCGACTATTACGGTTTCAATTCACGACACTGCCACTGTTGTGCCAATCCGTCTGGCTCTCAAGAGCTTGAAGGGGATTCATTCATAACCAAAAGCCAATAGATAAAAGCGGTGGCTAAACACCATAAAATGCACCTTTCAAATATCCAGATCGAGTGGCCAGTTAGCTGCATCTAGATCTAAACGTCTCAATGACAGAAATTCCATTTATACTTTTGTGTTTGTATTACACATTAATAGATGCGGGCAGTCCTGCCCAAAGCAGCTAAAGCAATTTACTTCATTCATGCAGCCATTTGAATTTGCGAGTTGTTAGTAAAAGGGTCACTGACCTATCATGTCGTATAAACTCGACATCGTGCCCTTGGTGGCACTTCTTAATACAGTTCACACAGATGGCATTTCTGTCAGTTGTGTTACAGGTGTGGCACCTAATAATAAAAAAATAAATAAAAGCAAAAGAGCAACATGTTAATAAACATTTCACTTGAACAAATTGTTTAAAGAATTTTCTTCAACTAAACTTCTAGTTACTGTACCTGTAAAAATCGTGCATGGGGTAGCTGGTGTAACTGGAAATCTTGTACAGGCACTGACCTCTGCTTACTGCTTTCTCGATGGCATCTTGATTGTTCATGATTTTGTTATCTAAATGAACAAATATTTATTTGGACCAGATAAACAAACGGTTTTATTAGATAAAAGCACAATTGCTACAAAACAAATGGAAGTTCTTGCATTGAGGCTTTTACCTTTCATTGTGACATTAACACCAGAAGCTAGAAACAACCCCCCAAATCTGTTATTGAATATCTGATTGCCTTCCAAGGTTGCTGTAGCATGATTAGTGATCTCGATGCCTAAAAGGAAGTACATTTATGTTTACATTTAATCAAAAAAACGACAAAAACAGTAAAAATACTCAAATTCACAAACCCACCTGCAGCAAAGCCATCAAATATTCGGTTCTTCCTCAATACAGGGTGACTGTTTGTACTTATAAGCACACCAGCCTGGGCGTTCCTGAAAATGTCATTCTCTTCCAGAATTCCTTCAAATACAAAAACATCACATAATGTAATATTGAAATGGAAAAAATAGTATTTGCAGTTCACAAACAGTTTTGTTCCGATTTAAGCTTACCTCTGCCACCATTAAATATGCAAATCCCACCATCTCGACCATCATGGATCTTGTTCCTGCGTAAGGTGGGGTTGCTGTCGGTTTTAATCCACACCCCTGCCATTGCGTTGTCGAATATTTCATTGTCCTCAATGAAGCCCAGACCTGGAACCAGCACAACAGCATTGTTAAACAACCAGTTTGTCATAATTTCATTCCTACGGTCCCTAACACAGAAAGAAATGACATCGACTTACCAGAGTTGTAAACAAGAATGCCTCCATTTTGACCCCCCCATATTTTGTTTCTTCTGATTTTAGGGTTGCTTCCAGTTCTGTTTCAATACACAGTGAATTAATTGTCACAGCAATACAATAAACACTTTTTTTCAGAGTCTGATAGTGACACTACCAAAAAGAAAAGTTTTTACAGCAGTATTTCAATAATGTGCATTGACGAGCATTGAAACAGGTCCCGATATAAAATAATAATAAAATAAGTACGTCATCAAGCAGTCATGTAATAATCTGACTATAATGGTAAAAATAACTTCTAATCACTCGAGGAAGAATGCTCTTGTTTAGCCCGAGTAAGCATTCAGAAAGGAAGTTAAAACATTGAACAGCTTAATCAACACTAGGATGAGAACTTGCCAAATATTATTTATCATTCACTAATGTAGATGTACGTTCTACAATGGAAGAGAACTGAAGACACAGTGTGTTATGCTATGGTATATTAAGGATGAAAAAAATACTCTTACTCTACTGTAAAATAACTCTAGTCTCAAATAAACATGTTGAATTGGTGTACTGTACCTGATTTGGACCCCGGAATACATGTGGTTGTAGATGTCATTATCTTCCAACACCCCATGACCGTTATCATAAAAATACACCCCAACCTAGTAACATAGATAACAAAGTTAGACTTAGACAGCACCAACAAGAGAACACAAAAATAAATAAATAAAAGTGCCTGACCTGTTTGCCACTGTGTATCCTGTTTCGCCGTAGGACCGGCGTGCTCCCGGTGGTCACCCACACCCCTGCCAGAGTGTTACTATAGACTTCATTCTCTTCAATAACACCCTGACCTTTTTCATGCTACAATCATTGTACACAATATTAGTCTCAGAAAGTTGGCTTCACATACATACAGACACACACATCTATCTATATCTAATAATGATATAAGTACGTACCACATAGATGCCTCCATGCTGTCCATCGTGAATCTTGTTATGTCTGACTATAGGACAGCTGTTGGTTCTGATCTGAATACCAGCGAGAGCATTTCCATAAATATCATTGCCCTCTATCAGACCTCTGCCATCCCCAAATATGTAAACGCCACCTTGGTTTCCATTAAATATAGCATTACCCCTGGAGGAAAAAAACAAAATTATGCTGATGCTGGTTTACTGAACCTTATAAAACATTTTACTGTAAAATTTGACACTGCAGCCAGAAATAAGCAAAACAAAAAACTAACACACAAACCTAATGGTAGGGTCGCTGTTTGATGTAATCCAAACACCAGCAAAGTTATTGGCATAGATCTTATTCTCGATGAACTGGCCGCGGCCCTTCTCGTGCACGTAGATGCCCCCGGTTTGGCCGTGGTGAATCTCACAACGCACTACTGTGGGGTTGGCATAGGCCTTCACCTCGAAGCCTGCGATCCTGTTTCTGTGGATGTTGCAGCTCTCAAAGTAGCCCTGTAGAGGGAGCCATACAAGCAAGCACGAGTATATTTAATGGCTGCTGGAAAGTAAAGCTGTTCAAGTCAAAATGGAGCAATGATCTTACCATTCCATGGTCGAAGGTGAAAACTCCCACGTCTCTGCCATGATGGATGTGGTTCCTTCTGATAATGGGGTTGCCGTGGTTTTTCACCCAGATCCCCGCTAATGCATTATTGGAGATTTCGTTGTCTTCATAAATGCCCTGAAATAAACAACATTCAACTCTATTAAATTCAGCAGTGTTGTGCCACCTTACAATCAAACCACGGTGTCTTTTTTTAATTCAAGGCATATTTATTAATTTGTCATATTATATTTTGTACCAGATGGTATTTTGTATAAATCAAAATGATTACATCACAACCACCAAGTCTTTACTCTTACTCAGTAAAACGGAGGATAATAAAATAAAATGAACCTACACAGCAAACTGGTGAGTTTGTCATTTATTTAAATGTTTTGGCAGCTCCTATCTAGTGTAATAAGTAGTGTACTTTCTTAAATGTATTTTGTCTTATAGCAAATGTATACATTTTACATTTATAGAACACATAGAATACATTAATAGAACAAGCAGCGAGAAATGCCAACAGTAAAAAAAAAGGCGGTTCGATAAGCTTGTGTAATTATAAACAATACACAAGATGTAAATATAACAAAAATGGGTTTTGCCAGAACCCATACAACCAGAACACGTGTTGGATCTTATACTGTAAATATTGTGTGTGTGTGTGAGTGCAGAATTGTTACCTGTGCATGGTCAGTGATGTAGAGGCCGACATTTTCACAGTCACTGATATTGCAGTGTTTGATGATAGGACATGTACCTTGGCCGCTTACGCACACCGCTGACCCCACTGCAAAGACACGCACACAAGCACAGTTTTACAAAACAAGCAAATGCAACACAATCTAATTAGTGTTATTGTAGTGAACCAAAAATGCAGCTTTGATGACAGTAAGTATAAGCTGATTTACATGAAAGCGAGACCATACCTGTGCAAGTGCTGCGAATAATGCAGTGGTCAATGTTAGGGCTGCAGTTGACGGTGATCTCCAGGCAGTGGTGTGCATTGTGATGTTGTGCTGATTTATCATCGGGGTTAAACTAGAGGGGAGAAGCGAGTTATCTATCAGTAACATACAGAAGGCAGACAGCATGTGTCGGTGTTTATTTTTTCTGCTGCATGATTACGTGTAGCTACGCAGCTGTGAAAGCAGAGCTGTAACTTTACCCCATGTGTGCCAATTTTATAGGCTCAAGATTAAAAGAAAGTCCACTAGAGGGCAGTCCAAGTCATCACTACCTCAACACTGTGTTTTTGTGTGAAGTCCCAGCTATTATTACCATGATTTGTAATTAGCCTTCATAATGCCAGTTAGTCTAACTATATTGTTTTTAACTTTACTGGAGAGCAAACTCACAAAATAGTTTAGTTAATGTTTACTTTAAAATACAGAGCGATGAAGAGTGGCGAATTAATTTACCAATTTTACATCTTCAGAATAACATCAGCAGACAAGACGCTGCATTTCCAGTAAACAAGTTAACCAGATAAATTTATTTGTTTTTAAATTTGGAACAGATGTGCAAAAGATTAAAAAAAATGAAATTCCACTACAAAACTAAATAAATAAATACTGGTACTAAATGAGGAAAAAGAACTCTATATATAACTTTAATATAAATAATATATATATATATATATATATTTACAATATAAATAGGATAAATTTGAAACAGCGTTTCTATTATTCAAGGTTAAATATTTTTGCAAATGTTTTGATCATGACATTTGTTGCTCTTGGGAGCCCCCTGGTGGCAAGGTGTCCTAAGCGACTGCACATCTCTTGCCTTGGGCTGGCTCTGCTTTTACATAATAAACAGCAAAATAGAACTTTAAACTTTTTAAAGACTAAAGGCTAAAAAACAGAAAAGGGGGTTTATAAAACTTTGTGTTTTCTTAATTGAAAAGTGAAAGGATCACCACGTTAAAACCTCTAATGGCACAATAAACAACCAGTCACTTGATTAATCAATGTTTTTTCTCTCATAATGTCCCACTAAATTAATAAATGGGTTAAACAGAGACATCACACTCTACAGAAAAAGATAAGACTAGTGTAAAAACATTCTTGCAGTATATTATGTGAAAGCAGCCCACATCACATCAGAAACTTTCAGTGTGTGGGAGCGGTCCGGCCAAGTCTGGGAGATGTCAGCAGGAAATGGTCAAGGTTAGTTTAAGAAACTAAATCTCATCTTGCATGTACACTTGAGAAGTTTGTTCAAAAGAAACACCTTTATAGACTTACCCTAATGGTCATGTAGCCTACATATGCATCTTCGGAACCCTCCATAAACACAAATGTGGAATCTCTAGTGTTCTCAATCACCACTTTATCGGCCACTTTTCCTGGGGCTGTGACATAAAATGATGGTCAGATAAATGCATGGTGCACTTGACAATTCTTTGGCCTACTTCCTGGAGAAATAGACTTGTTAAGACTTACCTGCTCCAATCATTGTGATGGGAGATTCAATATAGATCCATTCGTCTGTGTAAATACCAGAATGAACAAATATCAACCCATCAAAGTGAGCCTCCTGAACTCCTCCCAATGCATCCTCAATGGTATCATAGTACTGAAAAGCAGAATGTATTACAACATTTTAAATTGTACGATCGTGTTACAGTAAAAAAAAATTGAACACAACCATGTAAAACAAATCATACCAGCATGTTTTCTCTTCCTTTGTATCTGGCTGGATTACTGTAAAAATGTTCTGCAAAGCCAGGCTTTACGTGTGCTCCCTTATACTGCACAAAATGAAGCGGGGAGGGTTAAATCAATGGGTAACATGGATCAAGAGGATAAAAGGAATCGAAAAATCGAATCGAAAATGATTTCGACCAAGTCCTACCAGCTGTTGAAAGCTTTCCTTCCATGGGTTTGGCTGCTCGTATTCTTCAGGGTTTATCTGGTAGAACTTTCCCGGTTCTGGGTGCATCATGGGTCGTGTGTATTCAAACACCTCCATATATAATCTTTTCCTGGGGTGAATCAAGAAAACAATAAATCAAAGACTTGACATGCTCCTCAGCTCATCTCCATCAGTAGTAGTAGCTGCATGATATGATCATGCGACAACTAAAAGCCAAAAATAGATCTTTAAAATGCACTATAGGTCTTGATTTATTTTTCTACAAAGTCTGTATAGGTAAACCTGCATTATAAACTGATGATTCATTTAGAAAGGTCACACACCATTAAACATCCATACGCATCTGAGCAATCAGATTTCCTAAGCATGCTAATGTATTGTCATTGCATTTCATGAAAGTCATTGCAAAATTATTTACAGAAGCATAAGTGCAAAATGATTACCAATATTGTGAGAGTCCAATACATCACATCAATACGTCAGTAAAAAAAAACTTACATACTTTTTAGTTAAATACTGAAGTGCTCACCAAAGAATGGGGTCATTAGCCAGTTCACTGAATCGCTTGCAGACACAGGCAGCCTGGCACAGGTCCTGTTCCAGCAGGTATGAAAAGATCTTCAGGACCACCTCATCTGGAAGCTTTTCTTGAAGATACTGTTCTGCAGGGGATGCTTGGGGAAACAAATGACCAGATTATCCCGAAATTCATTTGATCCTAGATTCATTCTGTTAATCTTGGTGTTCCTTGAATGTAAATGTCAGAGATCCCAGAAACAGAACTTAATCCAAAGTGCTGACACAGTATCCGGTTTAAGCAATTACAGGGCCAACAGCAGCAACATAGCAGAGGTGCGGCTTAAACCAGTGACCAGCTCACTAGTCCAATACCTTAACCACTGACTATAAATTAAAATTAAAATGTCAGAGCCCAGCACACAGCACTAACTAGACACTTGTACTACGTACAACTACTTAATAAAAACATTCACAAATGTGTTTGAATTATTTTTACACTCTCAAACACAAAGTTGCACGGCTTCCCACTCCAACAGGGGTTGCAAATCAATGCATAATTCAGAAAGACAAGATTGTTTTACAGTGAACTTGCCAAAACACTCAACGTTATGCGACAACAATTACACAGACAGTGAAAAGGCTGTTAAAATCCTAATGAAACACGAAGGTATAACAAGTTCATCAACGTAAAACTAAGGGGGAAAAAAGTACTGGAAAAAAAAATCAATGCGACAATGAAAGTGTTTAGTGCAAGGGCTTGGCTGTTAACATCGAGTATACAGCCGCCAATGTTTACAAGCGCAGTTAAGTTGTATGAACACAGAGAAACCGAGTAGGTTACCTGCTACACACCTGCTCGATCCATTAAAGCAAAGTGATGCAAATAGCAGACAATAAATGTAATGATTGATCGTTCAACAGCACTTATAAAGCATCAAACTGATCAGACAAACAGTTTTTTGAATTATGGTGTGTATATCAGCTAAACTAAATCCCAAACAGATAAACTGCTCTGCCCTTAGTAAGGAAACAACCCTTAACTAACCAGTCATAAACACACAACACTTTGTGTTGTGTTCTCAATTTGTTCGCATGCAGTTACAGCCCAGTGCATAATTCACACATAGTATAATGGATTTGATTTGTGTACAATGTGTGAAATTGAGAAAAAACAAAATACTAAATTTCAATACAAAACTCCAGTGTTTATTTAGCAAACAATTGTTTAGTACCACTCACCTGGAAGGTCTTGAGACTTCCCAGACACTCTTGCACGTTTTGCTCGATGGCCAAAGGTTTCTGTTGCTGAAGTGGAGGCTCCCTACAAACACAACATGACCCAGTACATTCTAAATAGAGTTTATAAAGTCTGCAAACATTCAGCTTGGTGCAATAAAAAAAATAACAACAGCGAAGCAGTTCCAGAGCATGACATCAACGCCACAGCCATGCTTCAATGTGGGCAGGATGTTCTTGTCACTGTGAGCTGTAGTCGCCCACCTCCGGACGTACCACTATTTCATAGGCGGTATGTTAGCAGACAAAATTCAGTTTGATTAACAACAAATTACAATCCCAAAGCTTTTGGGACTATTTAAAAACGTTTGGGGGTAAATCGGAGCAAACAAATGTTTTGAACCAGCAAGGTGTGTTTTTTTTGTGATGTTTGATTGCATAGTGAATCAGGCTTTTTGTGCTTTTAGGTCAGCAGAAATAAACGTTATGTTTTTGAAGACCGTTTGCTAAATAACATGCCAAAATAAACACTAAAGGAAACGATGAGAGCTTCCACTTAATGCCATGAGATAAGAGACCTCGATGTGAACTACATATCTCTTGTACCATTCAGTGCCTTTAATATCGTATCCATTACTTGTTTTACTCTCCTGACTCACTACGCAATCAAACATCACAAAAAACACCTTGCCGGTCCAAAAGATTTGTTTGTTTGGGTTTATTGACATATCAGTAACATACTGGCAATTTTTTTAAATTCCTTTATATTTTCAACTTTCTGACTGGTAAAATTGTAGATCAATGTACTAAAATGTGTTTATTAACTATTTTGAATTAAGTAAGGCAGGAAAAAGCCTAAATCCGGCTGACAGACATACAGCGCCAGCGACATCTCCCAGCGAATCGTATAATGCCAGTTACCTCCACTAATAAATACTGATCATAATGAATGTCAAATTTGCATCATGGACTTTTATTATGTTTTTAACATCAGATTTATATATTCATGACAGACGCAGTGCAATTCCTCATTACACGTAGATTTGTCTGTACAAAAGTCTTTTTTAAGCACAGTCATGGACAATGCGTGTGTCTCAAATTTTACCTCACTTGCATGCTTAAGCATACGAACATGGGAAGAATATTCACTCAGATCCCAGAATCAAACCCAGGACTTCATGCTGTGAGGCACCGGTGCAGCCCATCTAGCTAAATCTGTGATCAACAGACTTGTGGTGCATTAGTACATATCTACTGTCCAGGTTTTTGACATGTCCGTTTTATCTCTGGTACGACTAAGTAACTAACGAAGCACTTGATTAGATCAGAGGTTGAATTGAGACTGAAGTAGTTGCATTTAGTATTTTCACTTATGTTATACCTTTACCTTTCAGTTTGGATTGAATAATTGTGGTTGTGTAGATTCTGTACATGTATAAAAATGATTCAATTGCGTACCTCCATACTGCTTTTTGTAGGACACGCGGTTCTCTTAGGTAACAAGGATTTTCTGCGAAGTTGGTATGGACTGTTTTGAGCTCCTGGACCAGATTCTTCTGCAACCATATCTGCAGGAATGTCCTCATCTGGAAAAAGAAAATACAGGATAGAACATAAATAGTGTACTTAAATGTAAAGAGGAAAAAAATACAGCAATGAAGAGGGTTTTGCCACCAATGAGCATAAAAATCATATCTGGTATCATAGGATATCTGGTTATTCCTTTGACCAGAAGCGGAACACTTAAAAACAAATTCTTAAGCATGCAACACAAAATTGCAACTAACAGTTGAGTGATCTGAAGTCGCATTTATTTAAACATGCAGATTATCTTTACAGTACTACACAGAACCAATCCAAAAAGTAGTTTAAAATATTTTAATACATCAAATCTCTGTGTGGTCAGTTGATCTATCCATCAATGTGTATTTTTATGAGCATTTCATTCCATGCTGATCTTGTATTGAGACATGAGTAAAATTGTTTACAAACTACCACAAGACAATTGTGGTCTTTTTAATATATGACTAAATTTGTGATTATCTTTCACTACACGACATGTAGAATGACACTAAATGACATGTGCAGATAAATGTTATGTGAATGAGGGTCTTACTGCCTTGACTTCAATGTTTCAATGTGGAAGCGAACAGACCACAATCCTGATCTTAATTTAAAATCATGGTTGAGATCCAAAAATGGATCCCATATGTGTCGAGCAAAATAACAAAATGTTCTCAATTATATTAATTGTTAAAGTAAACAGTAAGAATTAGCCTGGTAATTATATAACAAATATAACAGAATTATATAGTACACCTCTGGTGCATATTTTTATGTCAAAATTAGATTATTTCACAAAGCCTGTTGCCATATTTCATAAAAGTAAAAAAAATAGAACCTTGAGATTAATCAATCACTTGCAAAAAACACATGAAGTCAGATTGTCATCTCTCCGTTTGGATTAATAAGAGTAAAGTATTTTGCTATTATTATTACCCTTAAATGTAAATGCCTCTTTTCAATTATTTGTTACAAATAAGCCTTGTTACAAATCTACATACATCATTATATATGTAATAATCCTACCAACAGTGGTGAGTAGAGTAATGAGTAAAAACCGTGGAAAATAAATTTAAAACACTAGGTGTACCACTTATAACTAGAATGTGTGATTATTCTCCTGGTTATGAGTTTGAGGGTTACCACAACCACAAAAGCCAAGAGTGGGCAAAAAAAAATATTTTTAGGAATGTGTAAACGTTAAACACTTATTCAGTCATGAATTCATATCAAATAAACATTCTGACACTGATTTACTTAAATCATACCTGCACTTTTCTTTCAGGTTTGAAGTTTGCTTCCCAAGCTAAATACTGTGATTTCTTACATTTAATAAATCTATTCGGTGCAATATGCTGTACCTGGTGTGTGTGTGTGTGTTTATGCAACAGAAGTACAGTCATTAGCAGTTCTCAGGTTATGTAGGAGCAGTTTTGACAATCAGTCCTAGACTGCTCAAGACACCAATTCTGAATATTAACAATATATGTGCACACTTGGAAGGGGTTCACCGTGAAATCTGAGACAAGAGCGTCTCTATTGTCACTCCTAAATTTACTCCAGCAGAACTACAGAACTATAAATATATATTTTTTATTATTAACGTGACTTTTCCTGTTTAAATACATGTTCAATATTGACAGTCTCTGAAATGTGAATTTGGCATCTGTATGATCTGTAAACTTCTGACGACGTAAAATCATCACACAATATGGTGCAGGAATTCTATTTCTAATGTTGTTACAAGAGGCTTGATTATAGCCAAAACAGTGGCACAACCTAAATCCCACTGAACATTAAGACTGAAATGGCACAGATTCTTAAAAATCTGTCTTAGAAAAGTGACATTGTAATTCCATACCAGTTGTTTTATAATTTAGCCAAACCAAATACAGACAAGACCAAGACAGTCATTTTGGAATCAACACTTGATAATCAAGATCAGTTATAATCAGGATTATTAGAAGTATTAGAACAGAAAATCCCCCAAATCTGCATAACATACAATGTCAATTAGCCACTTGTAACTGACAGTTGTGGGTTGTAATTCTACGTGCAAATGTATGCAAACTGTGACTTTCAGAATTTTTAAACCAAAATTGCATTACAGTTCTGCCCACTGAGAGTTTAATAATACCTAGAAATGCAATTTCATTAACCAGACATTGCACTGGACATACTTCTCTAATATGTGTTTAGCTGTTTGTCTGTCATTTAATGTATTCCTACGTTACACTCAATAATGCAAAGAAACGTTTGACATTTTCCTCCTAATTTCGCACTGATTCCACGTGCATACAAGTACATATATACAAGATAAAAAGCAATAGCTTGATGGTTTCTGCCAGGAAAGTCATTTTCAGAACTAACTGTGACAATAAAGAGGCAACCAGTGACCTGAAAACAGCAGGAACAAGTTACACATGGAGCAACGTAATGAATGGTCGTAAAAACTATGTGTGTTGTGCAAAAACATAAGATGATTATTGTCGGCCAATTAACATGCATTAAGCCATTTTAAATCAATTAGGACTGGTTACTCAAAAAATAATGTCAAAGTACCTGCATAGTTTAACCAATCAAATACCTTAAACGGAATTGAAAATGTACAAAGGGTTTTGGACTTGCATGTCCATCAGGGGGTCCCTTTGGGTATTAAACATAATTTGCCAAAATTAAAGCCCATTCCTGCAAAGAGCTCATTATTTTTTTTATTGAAAACGCCTGAAGGCTATAACAATGATATGCAGGGTAAAATGCTGACATCCATTTGCATTGTTTAAATTCTGGTTCACCAAATCAGGTCACATTTTGTACACGTTGTAAAAATGACAACTTATTTTTTTGTATATGTTTAAAAGTATCCAAGTAAACCTAAGCCAGACACGAAATAAATAAAAAATAATAGCTGTTAACACAACAATTGTGTTAACACACACACACACACACACCCACCCCCTTTCCACCCAATACAGGGACCTTTCAATTCAATCATTTCAACTCTGGACATATAAAATAAAATAAATAAATCCGCTTTAACATCTGTGCCAACACTGAGATGTTAGATAGACGTCTCATCTAATAAATCTAATAAAAAAACAAGACATACAGTTAAAAGATGAACGTTTTGTTCACCCCGAATCCAATTGCGCAGTCAACGGATTGCTTAAGAATTTGTACCGTGTACCAAACCGATCCGATCCGAACTAAACATGATGTCAAAAGCACCAACACGACCGTTAATAAGTTCTGCTTTAGGGAAACTATCTAGTGAAGTAGTGTGCGGTTTGGGACGTAGCCATCGTCACTCAGCTAGCTAGTTATGTTACAGTTAAGCAAATCCTGGTAACGAGTAAACACAAAAGAAAACACTTTTCATATCACCGGGCAGCGAGTGTACAAATCAGAAATAATTGTCCAGCTTTGCGTGTTGCTTTGTTAAAATTTTTAGTTTATCGGCTTATTTTGCCCGCTTGACAAATTGAATTGTTGATAAATTGTCAAGCAGCGAGCGAACGAGCTAGCATTAGCTATTAAAATGGCAGCTGCGCAACGCAGATTCACTACCCAAACATACATTTTTATAACCGGACAGATTAAGCTCGGTGCTCGTTCGCTTATTTTAACTGAAATGAACATCTCGGTCCTTTCCTTTACTCGCCCGGTACCCATTTTGATCTGCGTTAAATGTCCGTCTCGGAGAATGCCGTTAGCCGAAATGCTAACGTGTAATGAAGCCCAAACAAAGCGCGGCCTGGCCTGTAGAGCGCCGAGTCCGAAGCCTCGACGGTACTTAGCCGGACCTTCGGGAATAATTACATCGAATAACACACCGAAACAAACGCTAGAAACGACAAACACGTAATAAAAACGTATTAGTGGTGTTATTGATGTGGGTTAATGTTCACCTCTTTGTGCGTTATTCCTCTCGGGCTGCACCGGGCGCGGCCTCGACACTCGCCTGGCTCGTCTGTTAGTCGCTCTGACCGAGTTCATTTGGCGAGCTGATTTTTATTCAAAAAGCTACAAGCTTTCCCTCGAAACGTTTATTCCTGTCGTTACCATAAGGTCTGTAGTTTCGAACGAACCGGCTGTGGAGGATAAAGACTAAAATCTGTATAAATGCGAGTTCTATTTTTCCGGACAGCTCCTCCTGGTCTCTCCGCTGTTAGAACTCGGTGTGTCTCTCTCTCGCAGGAGGAGCCATTAACTCACTCACATACACCGAGCTACAGATCTACAGCAGGGGGGGTGTTTCACCATCACCCATTCACCATTACTGTCCTCAATTCACTGCACAGCATAACAAACTCATCCTCCAATACATCCTCTCTTATTATTTAAAAATATGAATCCAAATAGAAATACAAGCATCAGCTAAATATAGCACACCATGTCCCATATGCACAGATTACATCTACCATTCACCTTAAAGTCGGTGCCCGTTGGTGCCAATGATTTCCAATCAACCTGGTGGCATGTCTTGCATGTCTTGCATGTCTTGCATGTCAACATGCAAACTCCCACATAGGTGATCGAACCCTGGACGTCTTACTGTCAGACTTAAGTGCTAAGCCACTCAAGTGTTAACCACCGGTGTCGACCCGTCTGTCTGTCACATTGGCAAATAAGTAGGTAGAACTGTCACATCAAAGCAAAAGGCAGACAACAAGTGTGGGTCCTTTCGGTGTAGTTTGTATGTTCTCTTCGTGTCTGTGTGGTTTCCAGTGTGTTATAGAAATTCATGACAGTTTGATGTAACCTTGTGAGGCATCTTATGTATAATGAGTAAACTAAATTCCTGTCATAATAATGATTATTTTGATATTTTTTGATTTATGTAGTATATTTCAGTCTCTCGGTCACTTTACAGTTGCTTTAAAGATAGAAGAACCTAAATACAAAGTGTGATGTTAAAATCCCGATAAACAATCAAACACAACAAAGCTCAGTGAACTCAAAATCATTCAATCATTTTATAATTTATTTCGTTATTTCCACTCAATAACTTTTCTTAATCAGGGTTGTAGTGCTGACAAATACAGAAACAATCAGGCTGTAAGACAAAAAAAAGAAACCTGGCCAGGACATCATCCATGAGCAAAGTTAAACAGACAATATATTGTATCAACTATACACATTTGAGTTACCTGTTTTGTTGTTTTTAGTCAGTTGTGGGTTTTAAAACTCACATGTACACCATTTATGCCAATTGTCTTTTTTATTGTTGCATGTACACTCGTTTTCACCAAGGTGAAAAAGGCATGTACTGTAGTTCTTAAGACGTTTGCTCAAATTTCTGACCTCATGAATGAAATGCTGATGAATTCTCGTTCGGAAACCACCACATTTCTCACTTTGTGTTCTGTCGAGTCCCAAAAACTTATATTCAGGCAATACATAGGTGGATCAGCAATCTAGTTCTAATCATTTATTTTGCAATTAATGAACACTTAGTCTTGATTAAGAAATTTCCAAAGCATGACAGTAATTTAATATTAACTACTCACTTATATGTTAAAAAAAAATGTTAATTTCTCAGTTTATCAAAACAAAACTTCCCTTTAACTAGTTCACTCAAAAAGTAGAGATTTGATAGTGCTGTAGCAAATATTTATTAGTTATTTTATCATTTTACCTAATTCACAGTGAACTACCCAATGCATATCTTGCAAAAACAGTGTCGAGTACAATACAGTGGTATTCCAGTGGGTAGAGCTTTAGATTACCTATCCGAGAGTGCAGGGGTTTAAAACCCAGGCTGCAAGACCCTTAACCCTGTCTGCTTCAGGGGTTCTTAAGATGTTTATTTTTGTGACCTTCTAGATTTGTTGCATTCTCATTATAATTCGAATAGTCTGGACACCGAAGGTTCACCATCATTTCTAATATCCTTTAATGTGCTTCAGCAATACTTTTAGAATTCTTTCCTGACTAGAAGTAGTTTTAAAAGATTTCATTGAATTTTTTACTGTGTATCAAAGTAATGTTAAAATTGAACATGTTTAGCAGTAACCATGTCTAGCTGTGGCTAGTAATTATTAAACCAGTTGTAAATTGAATTCGGTGAACTGGTGGATTTAGTAGATTTCTTAGTCATTGGACTATACCATTAGACCCAGAAATACTTGGACAGTTACAGAATGGTGTATTTTAGCTGTATTAGGTATTTATCAGACTACTGCCCACTAGCTGCCCCCCTTATGCCTTCATCGTAAGTGCTTTATATGATTTTATATCCAAATATAAACTACAACGTTTGCCTATCTGACTAGATGAATGTACTGCAATTTTTTTTGGAGAATTCCAGTTAGTGAAGTTATACCCTAAACTAAGTTTTAAACTCACACAAGTGAAATCTCATATCGACAATCAAATGTAGAATAACCTGCAACAAATTATTAAGTCTTTCTCCTTATTTATACAGGCATCACATAAAACAGCAGCGTTCAATTAACACTTTCAGCTATGTGAAGCGATCATCACCCACTAGATGGCAAAATTTCTTAAATGAAAACTTTACCAAACCGAACCCCCTCTGCTGTTCAATCTCTCAGTGAAAAAAACAACAAAAAAACTAATAAAATATTGTTTTACTATAAAGAATAAACCGAAACAGACATTTCAACAAACTCAAAATGAATCCACTTATTATTACAAATAGAAGTGCTCTGGACAAATAGGGGGAAAGATTTCACATCGTCCTCTGCAACCTGTTCATTTGAACGCCTTCACGTTCGCAGAACGAGAAACGATCTCATTAACAAAGTTGTTGTTTTTAGCCACCACGGCCGCTTTGAGTTTGCGCAGTTCTGCTTTGAAAGCCTCTTCGGTCATGCTGTTGATAGGCAGGCCCTTCACCTGATGCAGGAAATCCTCGATGATCTTTTCTCCTTCCTGCAAAAGAATCAAAATGCTAAACTTTAAGCTTGTTACTCCAAAAAAGTAGCCAGAGTTCAAACTTGCAACTGTTGGGCCCTGATTGAGGCCCTTAACTGATAATAGCTCAAATTCTGTTGTTATTGTAAGTCACTTAAGATAAAGACGTCTGCTCAATGCTAAGTTTTGTTATGTTCTGCTATGTGTTTGTACGTTTATAATGATTTTAATGTCATGTTATACACTTGACAGGAAATGGTTATTCAATATACAAAGTTAATCAACTGGAAATCTAATCATACATGGTCCATTTTTGTAGACTACTGTAATATTTCCAATTCACCCACACAGAAAGGACCGTGCCATCTGGGAATCGAACCCCAGACCCTTCGATATGTTTTTTTCTTTAGAGATGATTTTTTTATATTTCCGATAATGCGTCAGTGCAGTAACGCAGCGGGTAAAATGGATCAGAGACGGCAACATCTGTCGAGGCAATCTGAAGCTCCATGGGTTCTGTCTGAACATGCAGAAAGTGAACCGACTAGTCTTAATTGCCTCTAGCGAATGTTGCCTTGACATATGCTGCCACATTGTCAATAGAGCATTGTTTAAATAATGAAATATATAAATGAAAGTTTATTAGGGAGAATATTGACGCTACATTACTGCTGCATCTGATTCGTTGGCTGGTGTTAATATTTAAAACCTCTTAAACCTGGTTAACACGAATCCCAGTGATTTGTTTAGTACTCTGACAGGTCACCAGAGCTTTGTCAGTTAAAGGGCTAACCAACCAAATGTTTTCGGGCCGGTCATCGGTTAAACATTTGCATCCTTATAAACACTGTACATACTTACACATTTTACTTGCTAGGAACCTCCTACTGCGATGTTGATCCATGACTTGTTTGACATGAAATGTTAATTTGTTCTTGATTTGTACTCTACTGATTTGGAGATGAAACAATAAAAATCGAGCCACCAGTCTCTGATCCATTTTACCCGCTGCGTTACTGCACTGACACATTATCGGAAATATGAAAAAGCATCTCTAAAGAAAAAAAAACATATCGAAGGGTCTGGGGTTCGATGCCCAGGTGGCACGGTCCTTTCTGTGTGGGTGAATTGGAAATATAACAGTAGTCTACAAAAATGGACCATGTATGATTACTGTGGTAGCTGACAGAAATAAAGCATCGAGTAGTGAAAGAGCGATCTATAAAATGATTCATTTATTTTGATGACGTGGTTGGAAGAAATCAGGCATCCTGTTCAGCTGCTATATGTTAAAACGGTGGTTTAACAGTTGAGGTTAGTTTACATAAAGTTTACAGACCGTGTGTCGTCTTAGGATTCGAACGCTTTATTTCATGTTTATTATTTCAACTTAATTCCCCTAAAAAATGAAATGTGTCACAAATACCGGAGAAGCTTGACTAGACAAATCTAATTGGTTCCAACATTCTAATCGTGTTAAATTACTTCAGATCACATTTCAGTTTGATGTGCAGTACCATAAATCAGAAGTCAGATCATCAATCATTTCTTCTTCTATTTTATCACCACAATTTCTTCTCTACACCTTGAAATGAGTCAATTTCGAATTTTATTAAATATGAAAAAATGTAAATAACATCCGCTGCTGAACGTTGGTGCAGAACGGGTGTGTTCCCAAACTTGTGAATGAGCTGACTTGCTAAGAACATTTAAGCAATAGAACATAAAGGACCTGTGGTATCGTGATTTGAAATCAGACCCCCTGGAAACACACGACCGAGTGTTCTCTTGCTTTTATACGACAGCTTTTCAAAATATAAATGAAATAAAATAATTAACAACCCAACAGAACCCAGAACTAGATTCATATTAATGACTAAAACACTCCAATAGTACCACAAAAACAACACTTTAAAAGACCAAACAAGAATACTCATTATACTCATTCTAACTTACTTTTCTCTCCGTGCAGCGTCTTTTCATCTCAGGCTCAGCATCCTCTTCAACTGTAGAGACTTCCTGAAACTCTTCCAGCTCGAGAGCCTTTTCCCGAGCGTTAGCAATCACATGTTTAGGAAAATTAGCCATCTCAGCCACGTGAATCCCAAAGCTCTGGTCACACACACCTGATAGGAGTAAAATCGTACAGGATAACAAGACACCTAAATCACAGCAAGACCTAGAAAGCCTAAAAGCCATTAAATCCTCTTAGGACTCACCTTTTTTCACTCTGTAAAGCATAGTGAGAGTGTTATCAGTGGTCAGGGCAGTAACGTGGAGGTTGCGTACCGTTGGCACCTGCTGTGCTAAAGCGGTCAGCTCGTGGAAGTGAGTGGCAAAAAGGCAGAAGGATTTAAGTCGTGTGGAGATATACTCCGAGATAGCCCAAGCTAAGCCAAAACCGTCATACGTGGAAGTTCCTCGGCCCAGTTCGTCAATTATAATTAAAGAATCCTCAGTAGCAGAGCTGTTCATAAAGACACACAAAACTAATGATCATTGTGCCGCTTCACTCATTAGATAAACTAAAACATGTTTATATACTTTATTCAGTCTTTAATCAGATAACCGACCGTAGAATAGCGGCCGTCTCGAGCATCTCGGCCATAAAAGTGGACACTCCTTTAATCTGGCTATCCCCTGCTCCGACACGGGCTAGCACACTATCTACCACGCTGATCTCGGCTTCGTCGCATGGCACAAAGCAGCCGATCTGCGCCATGAGCACGATCACACCCACTTGACGGATGTAAGTGGATTTTCCACCCATGTTTGGTCCTACAAAGACAAACAATACAAAACAATCATAAGACCAATGAGTACAAAGATGTTTGGCAAAATGGCACGGGCTGTACACGATACGCATAGAGTCATGCTGCCACCAGGGGGCCCCCAAGAACACCAAGCTATTGTGATAAAATATATTTTATAATAAAAAAAAATGTACTGTTATTTAACTTTTAGACTCGAACCCCAAACTGCTCCCCATCGCTCTGGGCACATGTGCTCGCTAATGCCCCCTAGTGTGTGTAAATGTGTATTTCACTGTACGGATTGGGTTGAATGCAAACAGGAAAACCAACTCTTCTCTGAAAATAAGTAAAAAAGTGTATTCTAAAAGTTTAGTAGCAAGTTGTGAATTTATTTGCTGCTAAACTATATGAAATAAACTTTTTTATTAGAAACAAGAATCTGGTGCAACCTCAGGGCCACATTCAAACAAAAACACTTAAAATAGAACAAGCAAAACACTGAAACCTATTAATTATTAATAAAATAAGTAATAAAATGTATAAATAGTACGGTAATCAAAGACCACAGTAGAATGTGTGCATTGCAGTGCTAGTCCCAAACCCGGATAAACACAGAGCGTCAGGAAGAGCATCCAGCAACGAATTAAACTAAAAAGAAGTCATTTACCAGTAATGATGTTGAACATTTCCTTTTCTTTAGTGAACGTCACATCGTTAGGAATGAAAGCCACATCATCTTGCACCTCAACACAAGGATGTCGTGAACCCTTCAGGACCAGCCTGCCTGAGCCCTTCTCCAGGATTTTAGGTCTGATATAAGGCACAGGGGCTGCATGAGATACAACGGCAAAGCTCACCACCGCATCCAGCTGTGCAATCACATCATTCAGTGTCTGAAGTGGCTCCACGTAGCCTGTAGATCGATTAAAGTAGAAGATCAGGAACAGCAATACCATCTGAAAATGTGGGTTAAAATACCAGAGCTCGTGTATACCAGCCGCGATGGTGAGGATCTCTTTTACGATGGCATTTTGAGCTTCCTCGTACTCTTCTTTATTTTTGGTGTACTCTTCATTCAAAGCGCTCAACTTGCTGCGAGGAGGCAAAAAAGGCGTTTTTCAGTATTACGGTTAATAATTTCTTCATGGGCATCACGGACAGCACTGAGCTGGGATTGGGTTCTGAGACGTTATCTGGCGGGGTATCTAGAGCCTAGCTGACTGCAGGGCATCCCAAGTGACACACACCTTAGGCATGCAGACTGTTTTTACAAAACATCTATGAAAGAACGGAGTCTGTGAAACCTGATAGTAACAGCTTTGGGATGAATTAGAACAGAGACTAAGAGAACCGGGACTTCTGGTACCAACATCAGTATGTGAGATCACAAATGCAGTTCAGGAAGGTCAAAAATCCCCATAAACACACTCCTGTACCTTGTTGAAGCTGTTCTAGGTGTGAAAGGTGAACCAAGCTTCATATTCACCTCTATGGATTATGAACGGGACATAACTTAAGCTCATATTTGAGTCAAGGCAAGTGAGCGAATACTCTTGGCAATATAGTGCATACTTTATATACCCACCTGTGAATGGTTTATGACATGTAACGTCACAGATTTGTGTGATTTCCTTCATGAGCTACTCGTGGCAGCCGCCGAAGGTAGTAAGTGGTCGTAATAATGTGTATCGAAGCGTCATAAAATGTTAATACTGACCTATTGGTGAAGCGCACACCATTCTTCTGCACATCCAGGGTGGTGAAGTTTTTATTTTTACGTAAAACTTTCTCCTCTTTGCAAGTGACCCGGAAGAAATAACCCATCTGGGAATTTGCCTCAAGCTTCACCGTCTTGCCTGGATCCAGACCTGAACCAGGCACGAAAGGAAAGCAAATCAAAGTTATTTATTTATTTAGTGGCATCAAGTTTAACTTTGGTCAAAGTGAATCAAACAGCCACGGACCACTGTGTATCTCAAATCGATCTGACTGGCATGTTTTTGGACTGTGGGAGGCTCTCCGCATCGTGAGGCTCCTCTTACAGACGACAGACCAGATTCACTTCGTAAAGCACAAATGATTTTGCACTTTCCCATCTTTTATTGAATCCCTTTAACACCTTGACTGCATCTCTCTTACCCAGCTCACGTGCCGCACCGTTCAGGGCAGCCTGCATATTCTTCTCCAGCTGATCCATGCTCTTCCTTAGTTCACTCAGTGTGGGGTCGAAGGAAGGTTTCACCAAAAATTCATGGTGTTCAATCTGCAGATAAACCACAGACATTAGTATCAGCTTACCGATTAGATAAGAGACAGGACATGGCTGCAGGAGATTTCCTCCTGACCTGATTCATGTCCAGTGTCGTTTCGATCATCTCCTGGAACTTCTGGAAGTCGGAGATGTGGTCGTTTATGGGTGAGATGAACACTGCATTAAGTATGACCGTATACTTTCCTATTGGTAGAATATAAACGAAGGACAATTAGGACAATATAGGACAATTCCCATAAATATTCGAATCCTCTTCTGAAAATATTTATTTCAATTTATAATTAAATAATTGGATTTTAAAAAAAGCTAGAACCTTCAAGCTAACCCTTGCCACAGCACAAACCCTTGTTCAAACACTAGCCTTTCTAATAATGACTTACTAATACTGCCTCCTACCGTGTTTCCACGATAATAAGACCCCCCTGATTTTAAGACGTACCGGGGGTTTCAGGGGGTCGGCTAATATAAGCCGTACCCCGAAAGTAAGACATATGTCTTATTTTCATGGGGGGGGGGGGGTATTGCCGCCTCCTGCCCACGTCCGCACCGTTATGGAGTTAATTTAGTGCCAAAACTCTGCAAATGCGTA
>JAOUQU010000040.1:1570656-1583071 GCA_028566735.1 Ammoglanis amapaensis | reverse complement strand
TTTTTCTTTCCTGCGACTAATCGACCAATGGAATTTGTCCGACTAGTAATTTTTTTGGGTCGACCAACGATTAATCGCGGTCAGCCCTACTGATTATACTGGATAAAACACACCCAGACACAAAGGTTATATCAAACGTCTTATAGACAGTAAGCAAAATGTATGAAAGGCCACAGGAAGTGTGTAGCTGTGTGCCACTCAAGAAACATTAATGAAAAATGCACTTGGTTCCCTGTACAAAAATATATACAACCCTTGGATAGACCATATTAAACACTCCAAAATTCCCATCTGGCCCTAAAAGTAGAACGTACTGAAATATGTTCCCATGGTTCTCAGAAGAGCAATGCCATTTAAAGCCTTTAATGACCCCCACCCCAACATAAATGGCTGTCGTTGTTTTTTTTTGCCTGTGGACCAACAAAAAGCTGAATTAATCCTTACAATGTTATTTAGTTCTCTCATATATAAACATACAAAAATAAATCAAATCAAATAAATAAATAAATACGTTCATGGTTTCACTTCCCAGGTTGGCCGTTCCGGGTCCTTTCCGCATGTTCAAGCCATGTCTGTGTGGATGTAATGTAGGTGTTCACTTTTTCCCAACAGTCCAAAAACATGCATGAGTTAAATTGGAGACACAAAATCATCCAGGACTGTGTTGAATTTAAACTTGTGGACTGATTAACCGTCTATAATAGGACCATATTGTGATCGTTGCCAGAGTAAACCATGATGTTAACACACTAATAAACAAACAAACCAAAACAGTAATAACTGCACGAGCATCCTTAGCATACCTGCTTATTTACATGGGAAGAACATTTATACATATTGTGCACAAACCCACCTCATGATTCTGTCAGTTTACTTTCGAAGCAGTTAGTCTCTTGTTTTAAACGCCAGGGTGCTCAGAATTCTATCCATCAAGTTTGGAGCTACTTTGAGCCTCGGTAACGGTGTAAAAGAATTTATTTCCATACCAATTGCTTTAGCTGTAGTGCTACCATGTTGGGATCATCGGCAAAAAATGCTGTATTTCAGAATGCGGGAGGTAAACCGAGGTTGGCGATTCCACAAATGATTGCACTCATTACCATGTTGTAATACAACCCAAGTCCATTTCACAATGGACTGCTGTTGTTTTAT
Source organism: Ammoglanis amapaensis (assembly GCA_028566735.1). Classification (NCBI taxonomy): domain Eukaryota; kingdom Metazoa; phylum Chordata; class Actinopteri; order Siluriformes; family Trichomycteridae; genus Ammoglanis; species Ammoglanis amapaensis. The sequence goes on along the minus strand of JAOUQU010000040.1, from coordinate 1,581,919 downwards.
ATTATAACCATGCTGTGGTTTTATAGCATTCCTGGCATATCATATCATTCTATTTGTCATATAGTATATCACGCTCATTCATTTTGTGTTTGGCTTTTCTCGAGGCTTCATCTTGTAATTTAAGGGTGTTTTTTTCTTGCCACTGTAGTCTTGGGCTTTCTAAACTGGGTGGATTTGGGTCTGTTGGTCCTGACATTCTGTAAAGTTACAATGAGACAATGTTTATTCTTTATCGAATTGGCCCAGTTCAAGTACGTATTACAATTCTTTAAAAAGGGTTAAAAGAAAAACATTATATCAGTTGTAACAGATGTAAATCTGGGCTAAAAGTGCAAATGATTCCTAAAAGGCATTTTCTGTGCTACTGAGCTAGAAAATGTTCTGCTTCTGCCTTCTGATCCCAGTGGGTAACATTCCAGTTCTGTCACAAACCCCCCTCTACTTTTCACTCTCTTATACTGCATGTCAACCCACCCCCACCACGTCTGTACTCACTGCACACTCAGCTCACAATGTCACTCTTTTGTTTGGGAAAAAAACCTCTTGAGTGTTGGCTCCAGGAGGTGAACTTTGAAATATTCTAATTGCTTGCCACTATTTTCAGAAACACACTCTTTCTCATAATCAGCGACACGTCCCAGACCCTGGCAGGCATGCAGGCAGAATTAGAACACACAGATTTTACTATGTATGTGTAGCTAGAAAGAAAAAAAAAAGCACCAGTAAGAAAGACGATTAGTCACTTACTTGACCCAACCACATCCCACATTAAGCCACCCACATCCAGATGCCTAATAAGGAGTACGAGGAAGGTTGGCTTACAGAGCTGGATGCCCATTCTCTTTTTATTCCCTTAATATTAGATAATAATACTGAAACAGAATTATATAGTTCATTGTCATGGCATTTTATAGCTCCGTTCTTTTAGTCAAATAAGTAAATGCTTTTACAAATACACACCAGACCGAGTAAAACAACACTTTAAAATACAATGAGATGATGCCGAACCATATCTCCATACTTACATGTTTAGACATTTTGGCACAGTATATAACATAATAGTCGCATTTTTGGTTTCAAAATTCCCTACGTCGAAATGCAGGCAGCTCAGTCATGTGTGCAGCATGTGATTTGTATCGTCTTACTGAAAAATGTGTGACCCTGGAGAAGATGACATCTTAAAGTAGTCTAGTATTGATCTTAATGTTCATTTTTGTATTAATGCTTCCGTCATTAAAGTGTAACTGACCTTTACAAAGGGCACTGAAACAACCCCATACCAAGTCAGAGAGGGGTTCAGAGTTGGGGTTGTAATTTAGTTGAATGTAAAACGTGGTTTTATTTGAATTGTTTTTAGATATTAAGAAAACTTTGAAAAGATGCGTCATAACAATTATCAAACGTGTAGGATAAAATGATCATTGGCGATTGAATCTAATCTAACTCGTATTTTAGTTTATAGAATAAAACAACATTGCTCATTTGATCAAATTACCATCCACCCCCTACTCTCCGAGCTGTATATACACCCAGTGTAACCATAAGCTTCACTAGAAGGCATTTGTGCATTACTTACAGTAAAGGAAAGCTTGATGTGGCCTTCTGATTAATATTATACTATAACATTGTTACTATATTTCAGACATTAGGTGCTGTAGATGCTTTTAGGTCCATAAAATCAACTACAACCACCAGCAAGACTATAAACCTTTGGCCTTCTTTTCTCGTCCGGCCTGGTGGCTCAGTCGTCAACACCCATCTCCCAATATAGAATATAGATTGGGGGGAGGGGGCATGAACATAACTCAAACTGGCCATTATTCTCAGCAATCTGCAACATTCAGTGTTCAAACCTGCTAACAGATAAAATTACGACAAAACGCTCTTAACGTTAACAACGACCATCCTGTCCTGGCATTTGTATGCTCAGATTCGTTGACAATGTCTGACAGATCACTCAGCGGGTTTGTTTTCCATGCTTTTGTTTAGAAACTTTGATTAGAAATTTTCTTGGTGATTGAATCCATGCCAGGAAATTGCGTTCTGACTTGGAAAACGACACTTGTCACTGGACATGTAGAATACGTTTACTTTGTTTACAATTTAACATCCTAACATCATTCAGAAAATGTGTTGGCAGAGTTGACACATACAGACTTTAAATTAGCTGGAACAGATGAGCCGAAAAACTCTTCTTTACTGTTGATAAGTTACTGTAATACATGTATGTACACATTAGATTCAGGAGCTCATTACCATGCAGTCTTAACTAACACACCTGACTAGTGCATCATATGCATGCTACCTTCCCAAATCAAATGTGCATCCCTGGAGTGCACTAATATTAAATAATCACTCATGACTGTAAATTCAGTCCCACTGCATGTAAACCCTACAACATAACAGGCCTCAGCACTATCTTGTAAACTTTCACTTGGCTAGCCACCCACTTTACCCTGCCGGCACTCTCTTCTTGACCTCAATACCAATCTGTCAATTACTTTGTGCACTTGACTCCAAGTATTTAAACTCAACCATTTCATCACCTCACCTCTTTGGAACAAATCCATTCAGCTGCTGATGTTTATTCCAACACTTCCCTGTGCATCGGCCTTTCGCATCCAGCTCACTTAATCTGGCTACAAATCACAATGTCATCCACGGAAATCATATTTGAGGGAGACTCCTGTCTCATCTCATACATCACCCTATCCATGACCACTCTAAACAAGAAAGAACTACCACTTCAAATACATCAGTCATTGCACACCTCAAAGCTGAAACACTGTTCTCATACAGTATGTATAATGCAGCACACTCGGTCAGTCCTAATTTATTCACACAATCCCTCAGATCTTCTCTCAGCCCAGTCGTAAGCGTCCTCAGGATCTACAAACACAATGCAATCCCCTCTGGCCTTACTTACACTTCTCTATCAACATTGTCAGAGCAAACACTGCATCTGTGGTGCACCTTGCTGAAATTCAACCACACTACTTCTCACAAACCTCTATTCTTTTCCCCAGTCTAATTTCATCTACTATTTCCCAGATCATCATGCTGTAGCTTATCAGCATCACACTTCATTTTTAAAAAGTTTAAAAAGGCATCTGGCATCTAACATGCCAAGATTTTGTGGAGGTAATTAAAAACCACACTGCTATCTCTCTTAAACATTTTCATACCACTGTTACTATGCGATCTGGGCCAAATGATAATCAGTTCATTAAAGCAAAGTCACTCATCTGTACACCTTCATTTAAATGCTAAATGATGAAACCATGCAGCTTGCAATGTTAGCTAAGTTCTTCATCTTAAATAATGCTACAGCAACACTTCGAAAGCTGAGGTCAGGTAGTTGGCCGACACACAGTATCTATTCTCAAATACTGTCTATTTTTTATATTATGTTTTAGTTGATGCTGAGATAATCTACACGCCTTAACTAAAACACTCATACGCCCACATCCGCATTATAATATTAAGACCTCTGGCTATTGTCCTGAATAACCACCGTGTGCAGAACCCACACCAGCTTGATGGATTGAGTGTGACTTTAAAGTCTTGGTAGGTTGTCAGAGGTATCTAGAGCTTTGCTGACTGCTGTGCAGCCCATCCGTACAGCAAACACAATAATCAAGATGGATTCATAACCTAATCAATACAACTCATAAAACATGACTTCCTTTATGAACTATACGCTGCAGTTGTTGAAAGGAGGATGTGATCATAATAGTGACATGACATATTACTGGATTTAATGTGCATTAAATCGTTATAATAATAATAATATAATAATAATTGTAAAATACTGGAGTGGAAAGATTTAATTATACAGTGTGTATATGTGCACCCTAATGAGCCAGTCAAATTACTGATACTAATTTCATCTAATAAATGTAACAAAACTGTAAATTTCATAAATAAACGACTTTATTTATTGATAGTTTATAGCTTTAAAGCGACTAACAATTACATGGGAACATCAGTGAGCAGTCGAGGATTAAGGACATTGCTCAGGGGCCCCACAGTAACAACTTGGTAATAGTGTGGCTTGAACTGACTACTTCCTGATCTCTAGCCAGTACGTCGGCTAGTCATCACCAATTAACTGATGCATACAGAGTCAGTAATAGCTCTGAAATCAAGACACAGACAAATGGGGGGTGTATTAATAGAGATGTCTGTTTTAGAAGTAACTGCCAAGACATTTCATGCCATCAGACTTCATTGACAGGTGTGACCCAATCTATTTGGAAGGAGAGAGACAGTGAGCTTCAGGAAGTGTTAATTTAGTAACACTCTGGCTAAGCCGGGCCGGCAAAGCCTGCATTATCGCAAAGCAGTTTAAGTGTTTGCATATTATCACTTAAAAAACAGATGATTTATGCTCACATGCTGGTACTGGTTAGCTAATAAGTGCTTCTACACTATGATGTTAATAATACTAACAACTAATTATTTAACAACTAACTAATGTAAATACTAATTACCTTATATCGCTTTCATAGCAAAAACTAGTCAAGAAACAATCAAAGGCTTAAACTAATGCTAAATGCATGCTTACAGATTTAAAGCAACATACTGTTGTGCAATTTTCCATGGACATGTCAGCTGGTAGACTACTGACGATAACGGTACGGAACTACGAACACTTTAGGTGACATGGAGGTAGTGCTTATACTTCGTTGTGTCGAACAGAAAGGTTTATGCAGTGTCCACCTTTTAGTTTTACATTATTACATTTGTAATCTTTACTCTTACTACAGTGATTTGGTCACTAACGAATAGTGTTGTTTACACAGTAATATTTATGCAGTATGCTATCGTTATTTTAAACACAGACATGAACAAAGTGCAGATAAAAATAAAACTATCTTTAGTGTAAGCAGCAAATCAAATGTGTCATTCGGGCGCAACTCTAAATACATAACATTTAATAAAATGAGACAATACAACAGGACAATTGTGCAAATTAAGCACCTAGTTCATTTATCATGATCACAACATGAATAGATGTGTACTTACACACATACATCATCAAGAACGAATAGTGGCCATGATTGGCAAATCATGTGTCAAAATGTGGATGGCCTGACGCAGACAATATTACAAATGATTTATTGTACATTGTACAACTTTGAAGAAATGGCACGACATGATCTTTTCCATTTTTCAGCATCTCGGATTTGAGTAGATTTAAACAATAAGAATCGTTTCCTATTACTGTAAGCTTTTGTTTCACATAGACAAGTTGAGAAATTATAGACGACATCTGTTGTAGATGTAAGCAAGCTTTATTGCAGGGTTTTACTATAGGGCAGATATGTATTTAGAACCTGACAATACAGCGTGACACCAACCTTGAGCTATTGATAGCTTGGCTTTCACTAAATGCAGCCAGCTGCATGACTTATCCGAGACTGTAACGCAGCCTGCTACCTTGAGCTAAACTTGTAGTACAACATTTTCGTGCTTTACATGTAGATCAACATTTTTTCTTTCTGAGCGGGCCAATATGCAAGATCTGGTAACTATTAAAGTACCCATGGAACTAAAATATCAATAAAAAGAGCCAAACTTATTATTAGCCAAACAGGTGGTATGGGCATGTCGGACATCTGATCTGCTCATATAAAAGAAAGCAAATATGCTTAGATTAAACAGGCTTAGTAAGAATAAATATGTTTACGGGGAACAAGCACCTACATGTTTGCAAAGGTTTGCACTTAAATTAAAAGTCTCCAACAATTAAATATGTTCTAATATGCTACATTAAGGCCTGAACAAAAACAACTGCTGGTTTGGATGCACTTTTGTCTGTGCTGGTAGGAATAAGTGTTTAAAATTTAGCCAATTTACAGACTCGGTAATGTTCAAATGTGCAGGTGGAGTTGGTGGGGTAGGTGGGTGGGTGCCCCGCTCCCCAGAAGACTATGTGTTGGAGAAACACTGTGGATTACTGAGTGAATTACTAATGAATGAATGGGAAAACAAACCAACGTTTACATGAAAGTAATGTAAAGATACTTTAGAACAGAGGTCACCAACCTTTTTGAAACTGAGAGCACCCCTGCTTTAGACTGGTGACCCCTGCTTTAGAATATAAAGGGTTTTTTTTGTTGCCAAAAGCATTTTTATATCTTTTATTATTGCCCAAGCAGAAGTCAGTGTCTAATCATTATCTAATTACAAGTCCACTAAATCAACCAAAATATATAGCAAACACATTTTATTAGAGCTGATCCCAACCAAACATTTCCTCAGTACATGCTTGGCTAAGACAAAGCTTGCAACATTTTGCAGTTTCGTTTAATTAATAATGTTAATGATCGTGTAATTTTAGGTGCCATTTGTGTATTTTACCAAATGCAATTGCAACAAATGTTTTACAGTTTGTTTGGTTAAATGTGTCGATATTAATACAAGCAATCTAACAATTAAGACAACTTACTACTTAATTCATTTTTCTTCAGAACATTCAGGTGATTGTTTGGACAAGATTACATAACTTAACGGGAACTAAACCTGGACTAACTGGGACAAACTAGGTCTATACAAATAGCTGTAAGACGATATCAAAACTAATTGTTCTCAGTTCGTCATTCTGGTCCTCCAAGACAAACTGGTCTTTGAGGTTTTAATACCGATTGCTAGCTGCTAATTCGAGGATTACGTTTCCCAGCGCCGTATAATCCGAAACAAAGCACCACACGAGTGAGACAGAAGTTACATTTAATTTTGGTTGAACATCAGCTGCTAAAAATCAGTCAAAATTACTAAGTTTAGGTTAAGTTTGTAGTGGGTAGATTCGGTTTTAAATATGCATGGTGGTTAGCGCAAATACAAAAATTATCTGCGCGTATGTAGCATTTTTGTTAAATAAAAATAAATGTTTACCAAAACAATATGAAACAGCACAGATATGAATGTAGACACCTTGATTAAACAAGCAGACATCTGGGATAAGATGTAACTTTTATTGGAAAACAAATATACAACTTGGAATGGATTCTTTTGAGGCATGACTGTCATAAGCAGTTGACAAAGATGAAAAGTGACTAATTAGAAAGCATTGAAATAACTAGAGAACAAAAATACAAAAAGACTAGTGAACGAGTACCTGCTGATAAACCTGTCAGTTTGTAATTCACTGATGTTACAATAGTGCAATGTTATGGACTCCCCCCCCCCCCACACACAAACATGTAGTCCATTATCCATGCAGAGCAGCTCCTCCACAAAATGAAAAGGGGGAGGGAAGTCCAACTGGACCCTCCGTATCACCACTTAAAATATGGCAGGCAAGTAGACATCGAGATGCACAAAAGAAAGGCAAGTGCCAGCCAACATGTCCGCCAAAACACATCCTGTGGTCCTGTGGCTACTCACTAGAACATCGTATTGACGACCAAATTTGGAAGAAGGGAAAAGAACGAACAATAACAAAAAAAAAGAATAAAGAAAACAATGAACATGCAGTTCCATTCAAAAACATAAGGGGGAAGAATTAAAATGAACGAGATTAAAAATAAAAGGCAATTTATACAAGAAATTCTGTACACGGATTTCATTTTGCTGTCATCATCTGTACAAATTCTGTGAAAAGGGGAAAAAAGGAGATCAGGATTCATTTCGATTAAGGTGCTGTTGCTATGATTTTCCAAGTGCAGGTGTCCGTACCTTCATAATTAACCTGTCCATCACCATCAATGTCCGCTTCTCTGATCATTTCATCAACTTCCTCATCTGTTAACTTCTCACCAAGGTTTGTCATGACATGACGCAGCTCAGCAGCACTGATGTATCCATTTCCGTCCTAAATACAAGCTTCATTAGGAACTGAGCTCAATTCACACAAACAACGAACTTAATGTAAATTGTTTACCTTGTCAAAGACTCTGAAAGCTTCCCTGATTTCTTCCTCACTGTCTGTGTCTTTCATTTTTCTTGCCATCATGGTCAAGAATTCCGGAAAATCGATTGTTCCATTACCTGGGCAAGAAAAAAGACCAAACAATATACTCAGTCAAAATTTTAAAACAAAAAGCATGAATCACAAATGGATTAACCGCTTGTAACAATCAAACGGTTGATTGTTCAGAAAATAAAGGCTTCAGAAACTATTATACAAGCAATCATTGTTAGGGTCACACATGCTATATTGATCTCCTGAGCTAGGCCCATAAACCTTAATTGCATACACATGTCTTAAAGAGAAGTTTCTTTGGATAGCTAAGACCGCTAAATATGTAACAAGGCTAGAAAGCCAACCAACAACTTGGCAATGTGTACGAGGTGCAAGCTCATGCTCCAAAGCATCATGTCTACTATGTACTGTTAAAAAAAAAAGTCGCAAATTGCTAGTAGATGGCACAAACTTTGAAACTCCCTAAACCATGTATTTATATAACAAGAATGCTTGATAAGTAAACATGGTTCCTCAATTATGCTGCTGAAAAGTTGCAGTATGCAAATAAGAGGTTTTTAATGTCAAATCTTAATGATAATATCAGTGGGTTCATGATTTAACAAAATCAAAGACCAGTCTTGCTTGGTGACAACAGCACATGCGATATCATTTAGTACAACAAAACAAGGATAGTTTAGCGATCATATTTGCATAAGTTGTTCCAATTAGTCAGTGTAGGCACCAGAACAGTTGTAATTCAGTGGGTAAAGCAAAGTTGCAGGTACTGCCATTAAGCCACTGCTGGGACCTTAAAGAAGGTCCAAAACCCTCACTGTGCGCACCCACACACAAATAATAATTAAAAGCTACGTTGCAACATTAGGACGCTACTTAAGCAAATGTTTCCTGTGAATTTTAGCGATTTACACTCAGAGCCTGGTCACAAAAAAAATGAAAAAAGTTAAACTTGCTGCACCCAGTAACTAAAAAACAACAGACTTCAGTTACTGCACCTAATGAGTTGAAGTATTGCAGTATTAAATAGCAGCAATGATCCCATAATTCCTCAAATCAATCTGCTGATAAAAGTAATTTAAAAACTGGTTTCGCAAGACAGGCTGTAGCAAAAAAGAACCACTAAAATGTATAACTAGAGTTTGTTCTCACCATCAGCATCCACTTCATTGATCATATCCTGAAGTTCAGCCTCTGTTGGGTTTTGGCCAAGAGAACGCATCACAGTACCAAGCTCCTTGGTGGTTATGGTACCATCTCCATCTTTGTCAAATAGCGAAAAGGCCTCCTTAAATTCTGCAAGGAAAGATGATTGTGAAGTGGTTGCTTCATAATCTCATTGCTTCCTAAAGGTACTTCATAAAAACATTTAACTACTTTGCAAACCAATAGCAGCTACACCATCACAAAATCAAGAATTATTTTGATCAGGATTGAATAGTTTTGTTGTTCCAAAAACAAAACATGCCCAACAAACATCTGGCACTAGTTGCAGAGGCTTTAACAAACAAAAACCCTGGTACCCCATATGATCTAGAACATGCCAAAAACATCAAGTTACCAAAGTACAAATTACACAAAATAAAAATCAGTTAAATGTGTATACAATCTACTAAGTTCTGTAACCCATCAGCAGGCACTTAAGCTTTGTAAATAATTCAATAAGAAAATATTTATTATGATCTTAGTAATTAGTGTATAAAATGTTTGCCTATAAAGTACAAATATTCATTTCAAACAAGGTCATGAACACTTTAAGGTTACAATTACTTTAATATAAACTATATGAAAAGAAGCAATAGGATGCCAACTTTATATTTAACCTACAATAATAATAATAATAATAGCATTAACAGACAATTCAAGTGTACGCAGATGCTAAACAGGACAAAACATAACGCCTTACCAGCAATCTGCTCTTCTGTCAGTTGATCTGCCTGTAAGTGAAAACATGAAATATTTAATTAAAGCAATACTACAAAACCAGCCAATTAATTAAAAACTGGATGAGTGCTGGACTCGGGTCCTTTTCTTTTTTACAAGAAGCACTCGAAAAACTGAAACTAAATCTAACAAACAGTTGATGGAAAAAAATATTATACCAAGAAAAGAAATCAATTGTATGCTCAGGCTTCCCCTTATATGCAAAACTTCCCAATGGAAGTAGTGAGTTTATAAATAGCATCACTGGTGCAGCACTGCTGGCGGGTACACACAAGTAGCTACTAGAGCAGCTAATGTTGCCAATTTTATCATTTTAATGCGATTTATTATTAGTGTATACGTGAACCACAACCGTGACAAACCCGAGAAGAGGAAGGGCTTCGCTAACCCACAGCATTAGCAAGAAGAGGAAGAAGAATTTTATTTAGTGTTTAAAAATATCATGGTAATCCTTTTGCAAGTATATTAGAATATCACAGCCATCATCGCTCAATTTCAGTTTTTTTAATACACAAGCAATTCAAAACAAGTACTAGTAAACAGAGTAAACAACCCTGTCTCTCTCATTGAAACATGTTTGTTTATTAGGATTTAATGTCATGTTCAACACTTATAAGCTACATTAATGACATCAGAGCACAAGTTTATAATGAACACAGACAGCCAATTTTCCTTACTTGCATGTTTTTGGACGGTGGGAGGTGGCATAAAGTTGGCTAGGTAGTACCCATAGCAAGCTCATGCATGCATACTCCACCCATAAAGGATCAAAACCAGGACTATCTTCCTGAAAGGCAACAGTGCTATGATTAAACTACCGTGCCACCGCCTTTCATAATGCACCTTGAACATTTATCTGAACAACTTAAACACCAAAGAATGCAGTTCTATATAGACATTTGCTAGAAAAATTCTTTAATATACAAATACCTGCTACATACTAGCACAATACCAGTTGTGCTGAAACAAAGTGTGCCGGGATACATGCAACCCTTTACAAGCAATGTTATAAGGTTTAGTGTTTTAGTGAGTGGAATCAACAACATTTACCAATGTTGAAGATTTGGACCAATGCAATCAATCCCATTTTGCTTGGTAAAAAAAGCTGGTAGTTAATAAAGGGGGAAAAGAATAAGCAAAAACACACCTTGGTGTTACTACATGGCAATGCATGTATTATATGCATCATGAATTTGTACATTCACACTACATACAAAATAGAAACTGATGCCAAGCTGCCAAACGTGTTTCACAACCATCCTTAATAGCAGCAAGTGTAACAGTTAATCTCATGAGAAGTTTGACAGGTTATTATATTTATGAAACCGGTAAATTGCTAAAATTTGAGCCACTGTAAACTGAGCTAAAGCATCATGTAGAGGTTCATTTAAA
>JAOUQU010000040.1:1541305-1570556 GCA_028566735.1 Ammoglanis amapaensis | reverse complement strand
CACACACACACACACACACACACACACACACACACACACACACACACACACACACACACACACACACACAAACACGAACACAAACTCATGGAGATCACCAATCAGTCCCCACATAACACTGTGTCAGATATTTATACACATTTGGTAACATTTGGGTCCCGTATAGGTACACACACACACACACACACGCACGCGCGCGCGCATACACACATAAACTCATGCAAGGAATATGAAAAAACTTCACGTAGGCAATGGCCCAAAAAAAAAAAAAAAAAAAAAAACATTTCTGGTCAGCAAAACCAATACTATAATAATTGTGTGTGCCCATTGTTAATACAGTTTTTCACAGTATAATACTGCATATAAAGTATATAAATCATATAAAGTATAATAACTGCATATAAAACTATATTTTTAAGAAGTGAGAAGAAATTGAAAGTAATCCGAGCAAAAGATTGAAGAGCCAAGACTCATTTTCCTTTGCAGCACTCGCCCTAACACCTCCCAGAGCAGCTATTAGTAAACACATCTACATTATCACAAGCTGATATGTTTTGTTTTAATTAATCAGTGAATTGTGGTTTTGATGCTTGAAAAGGCCAGCATTATTCCGTGTCCCTTGTTCACAATTACAAAGACAACAGAGCAGTTTGACCAGTCTGACCAGACCGAGAACAAGCTGTCTTATTGGTAATAGACTCCAAATGTCTTGGCATCAACTCTTCAATCTGTTAAATCATTCTCTTTTAACAATTTATCACTACTTTACAACTACAAGCTCACTAATCATGGAACAGTCAAGAACCCTTCAGGAAATTGTCGAAAATGGTTAGAAAATTGATATGTAAATCCATAAATAACAGAGCTGATCAAGTGATGTTCTTGTTTACATAACCAACATAAGCCACCCACACATGAAAGCCAAAAAGGGCCACACTGCCAAAACTTACTCCCGACAAACCAAGTCCTTTTCAAAATATCTGGGCATACACAACCAAATTAAAAAGTGTTGGCCATGAACAGTCCTTTGGAACTGAATGACTTGAATATGTTACAAAAATATTTAATGTCAGCTTTTTATTTGTTTTCTTAATCTTTCTTTCCAGTTTAGTCATGAAAGTCAATACTTTATCTACTGACCATCTCATCCAGCTTCCAAACAGTGTGATGTACCAACTATTTTCTTCCTTTTTACCTGCATAGGGTAAGATTATGTGGGGATCTATATTGTACACAGAACGTCACACACCAATATCCACACACCGATGTCCCAGTCTCAGTATGCAGACATTAAACATCCAGTAGAGACCATATTTCTAGCATTAATAAAGGAATTTTCACATCACTTCCTCCCTTCAGACAAGCCATGCAAACAATATGGTATCATTGTCCATGTCCATGTTTTATGTTAAGCTGATATTAGGATTTGAGCTAGTGTGCTTGCCATCAGATCTTTTGAAATGAAATAGGCTCTCTAAAAAATGTAGGCTTTTTGAAGTATGCTGCAGTAAAAAGACCACAAGCAACACACCTAAATGTACAGAAGTGATGGGGGAGGAGGGGTGAAATGTAATAAACTGGCCAGCAATAAATCACAATCTTAATCCAATCATAAATCTTTAAAGAGAGCTGAAATCTGCATTTGGAGAAAAAATTGTCATGGAAATATTTAAAAGCTTGAGAGAAGAGCAGTGATTACAGTGGAAAACACTACCGGCAGACAGGTACAAGAATCTCACATTCGGCTACAAATATTCATCATCAATAACCAATCTATACCACCCATCATATTTCGATAGTACAGCATTGTACTAGCTGTATAATATTGTTCATATTGAAATTGATGATATTTTTCTTATTGAGGCATCATCTAAATGCCTAGAATTGTAGGATCCATCTTTACTTAAGTTAGTTTAGTTAAGCAAAAATAAACCTAAACAAAGTTTGTGCTTGTGCAGCCCAGCACTTTCACCCTCATTCAGCATAATGAGCTCTGATAGCATCACAGATCAATCACAGTGGCATTTTGTATTAATGGTGGTTAATAATAATAATCAATGTGTATAGCGCTTTTCACCAACCCAAGCGAGCTTTACAATTCAGTTTTATGATAGTTAATAGCCCTATGCAAAATGAGATGAAAACAAAGTATTTAATAGAGTCTTAAATATAGAAACATAAGAACAGTTGCACAAAAACCCATGCAGAGAATTCCACAGCTATGGTGCAGCATTGCTAAATGATCTGCCACCCATTGCTTTTAGTTTCCATTGTGGTACTGCCAGAAGTCCAGTGCCTGAAGATCTAAGTGTGCGGTAGGGACTGTATGGCTGGTTCATAGACTTGATTGTTGTGCATGATTTTTTTTAGATTAATCATATTGATGTAATATACCCACAACAACATTTCCTGGTTTTAATGTTTTAAAAAGAAAAAAAGTGTCCTGTGCCATGCCATCAGTGAAGCATCCTGAGACCATTGTGAGGGGTTGCTTCTCACACAGTGGATGACAACAAATGAAAACAAAACACTGCCACAAATATGGAATGGTATGAAATAATCCTTCATCCACTTCTCCCAACATTCCAGGAGCAATTTAAAGAGGAGCAATGCTTTCCCCAATGTGACAGAGCAAAAGTGGACTGTAAAATTTTTGGGTCTCCTTAATTCAATCCCATTTAGAAGCTGTAGTCAATCCTCAAAAATAAACTGCACAAACAAAAACTCAAAATCTTGCCATCATTAAAGATTTTGCCTGAAAGATGGAATCCAGCCTAGATAGCGGATTGCAGATGTCATAATGAAGAAGAACCAACACTGCAAATATTAAGTCTTTGCTGAACATGAATGTATTTATCAATATAATGTAAAAACAGTTTATGTAATGATTATAGTTTTATACCATTATATCATATACACAAGCTGATGTGGCAAACTTGTAAAAAATAAAGCTAGTTTAAAATGGTTTCCTTGACTATGCACGTATAAGGATGCACAGTACAATGCAATTGTTTCTTTGCATGTTTGGAACAGTTTTGAAGGTCTATTTCAAGGAGACACTTTGGAAGGAGTGTTATTCGCTAGGCTTCGACTGTCTCACTGTAGGATAATGTTGTTTCGGGTGATTTACTCATAACATACTTACTGAATGAAGACCAGTGTATAGTAACTAGATGATTTACAAATGTCTAATTCAAGTGTAGCTCCTTTTACTGACGAGTGGAGAGAGAATGATACCCCAACATAACAAATTGTACTGCAACTGCTTATATATATAGTTACACAACATCCTTCCAGGAGTGAAGAAAGTCTGTGTGTGCAGTAGGTTTGAATACCGTGTTTCCCAGATAGTAAGACACCCCCGATTGTAAGACTTATCGGGGGTTTCAGGGGGGTGGGCTAATATAAGCTGTACCCTGAAATTAAGACATATGTCTTACTTTCGGGGAAACACGGGGGAATTGCCGCCTCCCTCTCATCTAGCTGCGCGCCGCCTCCTGTCCACTTCCGCACCGTCCCCCTCTCCATACGTCGCCGTGTCTGCCACCTCCCTCTGATCTTAATGAGCGCCGCCTCCTACCCACTTCAGCGCCACCCCCCCTCCATACGTCACCGCATCTGCCGCCTCCGTCTGATCCAAATGACCGTCGCCTCCTGCCCACTTCCGCGCCGGTGTTCAGGTTGTTAATAAATGTTAATTTTATGGTTAAAACAAAAAATTCGACAATTTCTTTCCAATATAAGACACAACCCAAAAGTTAGACATAGTGGGGCTTTTGGGGATAAAAAGAAAATAAGACACTGTCTTACTTTCGGGGAAACACGGTAGCAGCGAAGTACCAGTGGTACGCTCACTGACTTTCAATTTGATTTGAGGTACCACCCAGAACAATTCTGACATGGTAACCTTGTTAGGGTTTTTATGGATACTGACAGTAATGTTTATGCCTGCACTGAATAGCTTTTTAAAGGCATAAGAGGCCCAGGTAAGCTGGAATTGTACTGGGAATACAACAAATATGTTGTGAGGTACGGTTGTTCAGGAATTCACAACAAACGGACACCACAAGGGGGACACAGAATTAAGTCAAGTGTTAAGTCTATAGATGAATGAAACCACAGAGTGTATGGAAGAGTTCAGGGCATGGTTTTGTGAGCAAGAAAACCCAGACTGGAATACAAGAATGAGTCCTATAATGATCAAGATGGGTGGAGCAGCTGACAGTGGACCAAAGTAGAGCAGGTGAGTGTGTGCCATCTGACAGAGGATCAGATAAACAGGTGAAAGGTAATAGGTAATCCAGCTATAATCCAAAGAGCACATCCACTGGCTAAGTTCAAACACGAGAAATCGAAAACAACACTCGGGAACAAAGGAACAGACCAAATACAATAACGCAATGAGCACAAAACCATACAGACCGAGGAAGAGAAAATTCGGGTTTGAGGAAAAAACTTTGAGGACACTAATTACTCAAAGATGTGCTAATATCAAAAAAGCAAATGCTTCTGTTACGATGCGGGAATGAGGACTCTATATATATAAGGTTATTTAAATAATAAAAGCAATAAACTTATAAAATGGACAAAACATCACACAAAAAACTCCCTGTCCAAGAATCGAACCCGGGCCTCAGCAGTCGAGACGCCATGTGCTACCCACTACACCAACAGGGATTTGAGGACCTGTAAGGGAGAAAAACAAACAAGGGTTAAAACACAAAAAACTCCCTGGGGGAATGGGCAGGTTCAGCCAAGGGTCTGCCACACCCGAGAACCACACCGCTACAGCTGCCTAGGATGTCGCCCAAGAAAGTGGCGTTGCCTCCATCTGCCCGGCAGCTGACCGATGGAGAAATGCCCAGGTCCCTGAAATGGAAAGCAATAAAACAGAAATAAAAACAGACTCGTGGGTCTAAAATACAAAACGGAAACTGTCCCTAAATAACAAAAAACACTATTACCTCCCAATCTCCTGATTGGTAGTCGACTGACTACCAGCCTACCGCTATCCTTATCAGGGAATCAGGAGGTCAGTGCAAAAACCCCACGAACCACTGATCCGAACTAAATAACAAAAAACCAACAACAACAAAAAAACAATGTGAACCAGCCACCAGGGGGCACCAGGCGACTGTAGTGCTCCCTACCAGGCGTGGCAGGAGCAGCTGGCTGTGCCGAACCTGGTGATGTCCACTGGGGGGAAGGGATGGAACCTAGCTGCCCAGTTGACTTGCTCCCTTACCTGGCCTGGACCGGTCACTGGCCGCTCGCCAAGTGCACCGCAAAGGCAGGGTGGAAGCAGTCGCTAGCCTGGGCCCGTTAAGCGGACGCGCAGGAACAGTCATGGCAAAACCACCCGTGCAAGATGCGCGCCGCGATGTACGCGCCCGTGGAGGCCCCACGTTCGCAGCCAGGTCAGTCGCTCTGACCCCTGCGTGGGTGGCTCACGACCTGCCATACTGCCGAAGTCACAACTTCAGGAACGGGCAGCGGGACGGGCCTGCACGCAGCTAAGGAACCGTGCGCTACTCGCTCGCCTTCCTGACGGGGTACCCAAAGCGAGCGCGAGGGGGCGTGTTGACGCCCAGCTCCAAATGAGTAGTGCACAACTGAATCGGAGTAATTCGATCGCGCGTGCTAAAGTCGCCTTCCATGTTTGTGCGCACGGCGTATGAACAGACGCAGGCGCAGAACATGTGAGCATGCACGTTGCTATGATCAAGCGGCTCGCCGTACTGGGCACAGCACGTTTGGTCGGTCTGCCGCATGATCAGCGCGAGGATGGAATAAAGACGGCTCTGCATCACCTGTTGGGAACGCCCCCTATTTGTAGCGTTCCAACAGCTGATCGGTGTTCACCGTAAAAACGTGATCTGTACGCTCGCCTGCCTCAGCCTGAGACACGCGAGCATACCCCTTACAGATGTCACGTAATTTTCTTTTACTTAATTTGATAAAACAGAGGTTTTACTGGTTGGCTCTAAACATGCAAGAGAGCAGTTGTCTAACCTGGTGCTAAACCTTAATACTTTCTCTGTTACTCCCAGCTCTGACATAAAAAACTTAGGCGTCACACGACTCAGACCTCTCCTTTGATACACACATTAACAATATTTCTAGAGTTGCCTTTTATCATTTGCGTAACATTTGGAAAATAAGAAACATACAAGCATCTTTTAATAATGCAGAAAAGGTGATCCATGCATTTATAACTTCATGGTTAGATTACTGTAATGCTCTTCTTACAGGATTTTCTATTAGATCTATAAACAAACTTCAGCTAGTTTCAAAATGCTGCAGTTCGAGTGCTCACTAGAACTAGAAAATTTGATCACATTACTACACCTGTTCTATCATCGCTGCACTTGCTGCCAGTTAAATTTCGCATTAATTACAAATTACTTTACTAACTTATAAAGTGCTACATGGTCTGGCTCCACAATATCTGAGTAAACTTATAAACTACTACAACCCAGCATGTTCACTTCACTCACAAGGTACAGGGTTACTTATAGTTCTTAGAATTAATAAGACCACGGCTGGTGGAAAAACATTTTCTTTCAAAGCTCCACAACTTTAGAATAATCTTCCTGCCTCTGTTAGGGATTCGGACACAGTCTCAATGTTTAAGTCTGGACTGAAAACATATTTATTATCTCAGGCTTTTGATTAGTATAGACAAAAGCACAGAGCCTGGGGTCATAGAACTAGCAATGACTAGCATTGTACTTTATTAACTACATTCTCCATTGTTCTACCCCAAGGGCATTTTGACGGAAACCTGTTTACCTGCCGAGGTTAAGGATTGAAGTTGGGACTGCAGTGCGTGTTGTGGTGATTTCCTCCAGAACCACTCAAGAGTGACGGAGGAGCAAAGCTGGATTGCCACCAAGGATTTACAGAATCCAGGTCTTCTCGCAGACTTTCATGCACGTCGTCCTGAACGGCTGGCACCTAAACTCGAGGTCGTCCTCTGAGCGCTCTCACCAGTTCGGTTCCTGCTCATCAGGGATCTGGCTACAACCTCACACATCCTGCTTGTGAACTCCGCTGGTCAAGCTGGAACTTTCTTAAGCCAGCGTCTATCAGCTCACTCCACCAGGTGGTCATTAAATGTTCAAAATTGGCTCCAGTCTCCATGTCTCCTAGCTTCCAATCTGCATGTTTTGGCTTATTATATAGCAATTTCTAACCTTCTTTTTGTCTCCAAGATTCTTAAAATGTAGTCTCTAAAATCTTATGTTTTCATTTACATGAAAATATTAATTATCAAAAAATTTCAGTCAGGATTGAGATCCAACCACACTACTGAATCTGCACTACTTAATTAAGATTAAGTACGTTAAGGTTTTTAAGGATTTATTAATGTCTTTTGATAATGAATGCTTATTTTTTCTTGTTCTATTAGATTTTAAAAGCTGCTTTTGATACTGTTGATCATAACATTGTACTGAATAGGCAAAAAATATGGTGTGTCACTATATATGGTCTGTTAGGAATAGGTGTTGGGATGGAACTCTTTGAATGCCAAAACACACCACACACACATACACACAGAGAGAGACTGCTTAATTCGGAACAGGTTTTTTATTGTCTCTAGGACGCGGTGCAGATAAAGAGTCTTTCGAGACCAAGACTAGACTGAACACAGATGGTTCGTGACGAAATGCAGAAAACAGAGTTCGGGGTGCCTTTGCCCTGATCAGGACTCAGAGTACTTGACTGGCCATCACGAATTGGCATAAGTGGACACTCGGAATCGGACCGCGTAGTGTGCAGGGACACGAGAACGGAACCCACGGGGAGACGTAACGGGGAGTGACCAAACGTGAAATGCAAAAGACAATTGGAAACGGAAACAACAATCTGGCCCCGATCGGTGGTACCAGTGCCTATGCATAGCATGGTGATTAACACAAGATCTGAGACAGGTGTGTAAATGGGAGCGCAGGGCGGCGAAAGTGCATTGCGTAACCACTCAACGTTGCCAAGGCAACTGCCCTCTAACCGCACCCCACTCTACTGCAAGAACGCGAACTCAAACCTTGGAGTCAGTAGTGGGACATATTTTATTTATGCTTTACATGCTAAGAATTATCATGTAAAACACATAATTATTTTTACAGTTATGCAGATGACACAGCTGTAAATAGAAAGTAATTACAACATCACTAGCACTATAAGAAAGATTGAGGACTATTTAAATAATATATACTCCCTGTAAATGACACTGGAAAACTGATCAATGTAACATGTTGGTTATCTTATTGTAATACTATTCTGACTGTATGCTCAGGTACAGTGCATCCTAAAAGTATTCACTTTTTCCACATTTTGTTACGTTACAGCCTTATTCCAAATTGATTTTAAATGAATCTCTTTTCTCAAAATTCTACACAAAATACCCCATTATGACCATGTGAAAATATTCAGTATTCACAGCTTTTGCTTAATACTTAGTAGAAACACCTTTGGCAGCAACTACAGCCTCAAGTCTTTTGAATATGATGCCACAAGCTTGGCACACCAATCTTTAGGCAATTCTGCCCATTTTTTGCAGTACCTCTGAAGAATCAGGCTGGATGGGTGATGTCTTTGCCAGGCATTTTCAGATGCACTCTCCAGAGATGTTCAATCGGATTCAAGTCTGGGCTCTGGCTGACTTACTCCAGGACATTCACAGAATGTGCACAGTATTAGTGCAAATTTAAAATTTTAATTCTATTCTAATTTAATAATAATGAAAGGTCATAAGCTTTCAGAACAACTACATACACATGATGCTCTCTTAGCTCAGCTTCATTCTGCTCCATTTCAACAAAAGTGCCTTGTAGATCACACAGAAATGTTCTGTGTTTAAGGCCCTTAACTTAACATGGTGATGCAGAACCTCGCTGCTGCTGATGGCCAGACATACATTATACATTTAAAGCATTTAGCATACTGTTATACCCAAAGTTGGGTTAATGGCTTTGGTCAACAGTGACAAGTGGGGCGGTTTGAACCTGCAGCCTCTTCTTTAAATCTGATCAGACTTGTACCCAACAGTGAATAAGTGTAGTAAGTCTACACACATTTCTCAGCTATTGAGTTGAAGTGTAAATAATTATTTTGCTGGTAAATCCCCAAAACTTTGGAAAGAAAATGGATATTTGAATGGTTTCTCAACCTAAGTTTATTGTAATGTAGTGATACAGTGATGCGCAGCATGATTATGCATAACCCTATTGTTGTTGATAACCACACATATATTTCAGAAATTTAGTAAAAAACTTATATTAAGAGATGTACTGTACTGTGTACAGTCTAAAGCACTGTGAAAACCTGGCCAATCTGTGACAACCTGGCAAAGCTGGGGTTTGAACCTACAGTCTTTTCCTTAACTGCTAGGCTATATGGAAACATTGCCAGTACAATGATCGGGCACCATGCAAGTGTTTATATTAGTGTTTATCTATGTTTGTGTTCTCTTCATTTAAACCATCTTTATCCAAATATTAACCTTCACCCCCACTATTGATCAAACAAATACTACCACATGCTTGAGAACTGTTTTACCTGTAGTGTATTATTCCTGAAATTTTGTTTATTTTTTATTTATATTTTATTGTGTTCAACTTTTGTGGCCTTACAAAAAGTATAAATCAGCCATAAATTTTAGCACTAATGTTATCCACAATCAGGCTTGAAATAAGTTGCGAGAAAGAATTCCACTTCCATAAAACCTATGCATAGGCTCATATGCTACTAAAGTATATTGGTAGTCCATGCCATTGCCTTATGTGTACATTTATCAAATTTTTTAGTCATCTAGCATGAGATAGGGTGACCTGATATTGACCTGAGTTGTGCAAAAATAATTAAAAAAAGCCAGCCTAGGAGAAAACATATTTATACTTCATACTCTATACCTCAACACCCTGATAAGGAAATAACGAGGTTGAAGCAGGACCAGCAATCTGTGAAGACCGTTGAAGTCATGACGGTTTGTCTAGAAGTAGAGTGAATACTCCGGTATGCTATACTCTTACTGCACCATGAGGATATGCCTCCTTTGCATGCCCCAAATGAATCCGTCCTCCCTTCACTGCACAGCACCGAATGACATCTTCTAAAGGATCCCAGACGCGCTGAAGCCTACTGAAGAGAGATGGAGAAGCTCATCGATGCTGGTGCAGTTAAAGAAGTCACTCAGCAGACGAACAGTAAGGAAGAATGGTACATTTCACATCACCTCGTCCACCACAATGGGAAGGACCGTCTCATCTTTAACTGCTCGCACCAGTACCTCAGCCAATCACTAAACCAGTATCTTCTACCTGGCCCTAGTCTAGGTACTTCCTTGCTGTTGAGCTTTTGAGAGCATCCTGTGGCAGTTAATAAGACATCAAAGGGATGTTCCATTAGGTACATCTCCTACCTAAAGATCGGCCCCCGCTTAGGTTCCTGTGGCGGGACCTAAAACTAGATGAACCTCCAAGAATCTTCGAGTGGCAGGTCTTACCATTTGGCATTACTTGTAGTCCCTGCTACGCTGTAAATGCCTTACAGCACCACGTGATTTACAGTTTACAGTGGAAAACTGCTTTTATGTGGTTTACTGCCTATGAAGTGTGCACACCCCAACTAAGGCCAAGCTGCTAGTGGAACAGCTCAGGCGCCTTCTGTCCTCTGCTGGGTTCGAGCTTCATCAGTGGGCATGTAATGACCCAGGTGTCTTGAGTCACCGACCTCCTGATGCTAGGTCTGAGAGTCTGGGCCTATGGCTAGCACAGGATAAATCGGATCCGATAGAATCAACCCTGGGCCTCAGATGGAAATGGGACACTGATTCTTTGGGCAATAAACATAGACCCGTAATTTACGTGGCACTGACCCTCAGAAACCTCTATCGCGTTTTAGCCACCCAATACGACCCACTGGGATACCTTCTACCCTTCTCTACTCGAGCGAAACTTATCATCAGGAAATTATGGGACAAGCAGCGAGGTAAGAACGACCAAACCCTACCCCTAAAGCTTCTGCAGGTCTGGATCAGCTAGGAGACTGAATTAGAGAATTGGCGAACACGCGGCGGAATTGCGAAAGACTGCTTTTTGCGGAGTTGCGGTCACTGCTCCTGCGGTGGCTGACAAAGTGTAATACCTGGCAGAAGTTGCTAGATTACATTACATCCTTTCATGAAGATTACAACCTCCTAGCAGTAAACAAGCCTGTTCTGTCAAAATGTTGTTTACTCACCTTCGCTCCAGAGATGGATGAATCCAGGTATCTCATTAAAGTTGGAGGCCGGCTCCGATGCCTAGAGGAGATGGGAGATTCCGTACTACATCCTATTGTCCTAGATGCTTCACATCCGAATACTCAATTGCTCATTCGGAAGTACAACTTTGACTTGCTTCATCCTGGCTCTGATCGTGTTTTGGCCGAATTGCAGAGGACCTACTGGATACTTCATCGGCGAGAAGCAGTTTGAAGATACCAGCGAACTTGTACCGAGTGCCAGCGTCAGAGAGCGCAACCGTCCATTCCAAAAATGGCTGATCTTCCTCTCGCCCATTTACGCCAGCACAAGAAAGCATTCTATTGTACAGGTGTAGATTGT
Organism: Ammoglanis amapaensis; assembly: GCA_028566735.1. Taxonomy (NCBI): domain Eukaryota; kingdom Metazoa; phylum Chordata; class Actinopteri; order Siluriformes; family Trichomycteridae; genus Ammoglanis; species Ammoglanis amapaensis. The sequence goes on along the minus strand of JAOUQU010000040.1, from coordinate 1,558,948 downwards.
TTTGGCACTGAGACGGTTTATTTCGACGGTTGTGGTCAGATTGGGGAACCAATTTCAAAGGAGGTGACTGCGAGCTTGAGGAAGCCTTTGCCAAGACGGTGCCAGTTTTGCTGACACAGCTCGCAGCAAAGAAGAACAAGCTCCAGTATAACCCTCCAGCGGCCCCCCACTTCGGAGGAGTATGGGAGAGAGAGATTCGTTCTGTGAAGACAGCCCTTCATGCCTGCATTGGCGTTGAACCTGTTCATGAAGAGGTTCTCCATCTGTTCTTCTGAAAATCGAAGCAATCTTGAACTCTTAATGATTGAGCTATATCGCCTCGCGCATGCGGGAAGCAGTTGTGGGAAAGTGAAAGTAAACAGTGTACACACGCAGCGAGTAGCGTCCTTGATACTTGCGTCCTCCTGTCGATTTATGCTTACCTTTTCTTCTAATGCGGTTCGGCGATTGACGTTCTGAGCATTAGTTCTTGAAACAAGTAAGTGTCAGCTGATGTTACGCGCGTTGGAACTATTTTGGTGCTCATCGCAAGGTGATGGCGCCATGTGAGCGTCAGAATAGCGCTCAGGACATTAATAGGGACCAATACGCACCTAAGAGACACCTATTTAAGTTGTGGAAGCTGATGTTATAACCTTTTATTGCAGATACTGATGGCAATGCTGAACGTCAGATTAGTGATACTGCATTTGTTTTGCTGAACTAATTCTCCATCTCATTCTTCCTACATTCTGACCGACGTACCATTTGTTACCATTAAACACCTAAAAAAATAGCACAAACCTAACTTCCTCCTCAACACTTTTAATTAATTATGCTTTTAATAATTCTTTGGAAAATAAACCCAAGCCAACAAATTTTAACTTTGTGAATGTGATCGAATGCTACCAAAACATACCTATCATTTTATTTGCCCTAATTAGTATGATTTTTTTTTACTTTTAAACTATATAAACATTGTGTTTTCATGCATGACTACTTACACGTGTTTTAAGTAGGTGGAATTTGTTAGTCGTCAATTAACACTGCTGAACCGAGTGCCGGGCGTTACAGAACGCACCGCTCATCGGTATGATGTACAGCATCGGACATCAGTTTCAGCAGCAGTAATTAAAGGGCAGCTTCCGGGCGCCCGATGCAGCAGAGTTACTTCACACTAGCGCCGTAATTCACACGTGTTTAGTGTCGATTTTCTGTTTTGATTTTAGTTAGTTCCATTATTTGGTCAGAGTCTCGCGGGAGTAGGAAACAGCCACTGCACTACCTCTTGAGGTGGTCTTCCTCATTGCAGTGCACTGGTTTTATTTTTCTCTTTGGCTTTGTTTTTTGTTGTGGAGCTTTGTTTCCAGTTGACAGAGTGGCGTTCTGGGAAGCAAGCTTGTGGCTCGTGTCATAGGCTGGGGTATTAAAAATTGGCTTGCTCTGCTTTTGGGTTTAAAGTTTGTTTTTTCTTGCCTTTTAAGTTTGTGTGTTTCCACACGTAACAGACACCAAGTACAGAAAACTAATGAACGTTTTTGACAGATGTTTGCAGAACCACCTCCATATTATTCTGAGTCAACCCAAAAAACTGGTGGTGGATGCAAGAAATCAGCTATCAAGAAGTATCTGGCGAATAGACAGTGAGACCGTGCCAGGGAGTTCTGAATAATGAACTGTACTGGTTGGTCAATGCAATTGCAGTAAATACAAAAGGACTACGTAGACTTTATCTACTTAGGAGCCTGAGGTCTTTTGAAGTACAAGGCGAACTATTAATGACCTTCAACACTGTGGTGGCATTGGCCATCTTTTATGGTTTAGTGTGCTGGGGCTGCAGCATCTTCTCAGCTGACATAAAGAGAATTAACAAAATTATCAAAAAGGCTAAATATGTCTTGGGATTCAACTAGGACCCAGTTCAGGTGGTGGTGGACAAGAGGATAATAGCCAAGAAGCTATAAATATACAGTTCAGTAATTTTAATTTGTATTCAAGTGAGGTCCATAAATGTTTTCTTTAAGTCAAGTCAAGTCAATTTTATTTATATAGCGCTTTTTCCAATAGTTATTGTCCAGTCCAGTCATTTACAATTGCCATTAAGTGCAATCTGTCTGATTATTCACATAAAGGTAGAATTATCCCAGTGTCATACTGATGGTGGGTTAGTGCGAAAAATGATGCCGAGTTCTGCCCATAGAAGTGTCGCTGTTGGTGGTGCTGAAGAGCGGAGCAAACTTCAGCACCGGTGTTTTCGATAGCTCGTGGCTGCACATGACTACAGGCATCAGCCACAGATGAGGGGAAGCCAAATTTGGCGGTTTTGTGGCAAACATTGCGCACAGCAACAGTGAGGCATCTCAGCATCTTGCTGTCCCTCCATGTTCTGGCTAAAAATTCCAAATACACATAAGCATATCTCTCAACGGTCTGTCACAGGACCACCTTAAAAATGGGCTGGAAGACCACCGGCATTAACCCAAACAGCATATCGAGGTAATCGTAATGATCGGTGGGCATTATAAATTCTTTCTTTTCAATATTTCCATGTCTGATACAAATTAGGTTATAGACTTAAAAATTTACAGTGACTGAAGGGCTTGAAAAGCCATGACCATCAGTGGGCAGTGTATTACAATCACTGACAGTAATTGCATTGAGAACACGATAATTAATGCAGGGGCGTTGAGAACCATTCATGTTTTGTACGAAAAACAAACTCCCGCTGGGAAGGATGAAGGACAAAAAAAATCTTGGCTTCACAGTCTCATGGAGATACTTCTTTAATTGGACTGGCAAATAAAAAAGGCCACCCCATAGAGGAAAGAGAGCCAGGCATAAAATTTATTGCACAGTTCTAAGACCAGTGAAGAGGGAGAACCTGACTGTGGGCTTCACTGAATACCTCTCATAGGTCATGGTAACTAACTGAGACTGCATGACAAGGCCAGAAGACATTTTAAACATTGCAAAACTATCAAACAGTTCCACCAAGGCGCTTTCATTGTATCTAATTGATTTGCATTAGAGGCGCATAGCTTCCCTGAGGTGGGATCAATTTATGTACTGTAATGATCTGTAACAAAAACAAAGAAAAACAAATGCACACACAGGATCCCGAGATGTGGAGATTTTTTTTATTTATTTCTTAAATATCTGTTAGGAATGGGGTTTTTCGGAACCGCAAGAAAACAACTCGGACCACGTCAGACCCTTGAAAGTTCTTTATTTTCTTTACCACCCCGGGAAGTACGGTGGGTTTTCAGGGTCCTAGAGTCCACCCAGAGAGACCACAAGAGTTCACACGGGACAGATAACACGGGTTCAAAACAGAGACACAAAGTAATACCGAAAATACACAGACGATCCGACAGCGTGACTTCCCCCAGCACTCGTCAGGTCTGGATTACCGGCAGGTGTGCACGGCGAGAGGTAACCCAGGTAACCAGATTGGCGTGGCCCACTGGGACGAGTGCTCGCTACTGGATCCAGAGGGGCGTAGCCTGCTGGGAGGAAATGCACATTTCCTTACAATATCACTTCTATTCAGATTGTCAAGAATAATTATATAAGAAAGATAATTGCAATTAAATGAGAATGAGCCAATGTAAAAACAAGAAGGCCAAGCACTTAGCCAATAGCTAGCACATTTGTTCTGGTGTCAAATGCCTTGGCACCAGAAATGCAAGTACTATGTTCACTGGTGTCCCTTTGGGGGCTGCACTATGCATGTCAGAATCACGTCTTTTATAACCAGATCACTTTGAGGCTTCAAAGTGGATACATCACCGAGAGGAGAACCTGTTTGACATGTGCAGCTGGAAAAGTTGGCATTTTAACCTTTCACTACTGCTACTACTACCTTCTAATTCAGGCAAAAAAAACCCAACAACATTTGTGCACGTTATTATGTAGCATGTTTCCCTGGTAACAAAGTCCATCCAATCAGACAAATTTTGTTGGACAAACAACCAATATAAAATAATATCGGTATTCAAACTCAGAAATAATAACTAGATCGAAATAACCTTTTGTTTGTAAATTAAAAGATTTCTTAGCTAACAGCTGCAAATAAACAATCGTGCAAACAAGCTGTTCTCATTCAAAATGCAATTCGTGAAACCGCAATATAAACATAGCAAAACAGAACATCACTTTATATTAACTCACTAAATTGTATTGTATTCTACATAGGATAAAGTTTTAAAATTATAAAGTGCATAGAAACCTTAATTTTCCTTAAGTGTAGTTAGTGTAGGGACAGTGTAGCCTAGTGGAGGTAGTGGGCAGAGCGTTGGGCTGGGAACCCAAAGGTTAGGGGTTCAAATCCAGGCTCTGCTACACTGCTGGGTCTTTGAGCAAGGCCCTTAACCCTGTCTGCTCCAGGGGCGCCGTACTGCGGCTGACCTTGCGCTCTGACCCCAACTTTCAGAAAAGTTGGGATATGCGAAGAGAAACATTTCATTGTACTGTACATCTGTATATGTGTAATAACAAATAAAATTTAATTTGAATTATGAATGTGTAGATCAGTACATCTAAGTTAGTCCACAGCTAACAAACTTCAGAGCACCTTTCCAACAAAACTAGCTCCTCAGCTGACACATCCAGTAACACATAGCATGCCTTTGTGTGAGCTGTAACACATAACATGCCTGGGGGAACTTAATACCCTAGTAGATCTCATCACAAAACAACATGCAACTTTGTGGATTATGTCAGAAGCACCAGATTGCCAGTAGTTTTCATGAACTAAAAAGTCAAGTATTGTAATTTTTTTACACTTTTTGTGCTCTTTTTCTTAATTTGTTCTAACCTAAGAAATGATTTTAGCTTATGGAGCCAGCACTGATATGGGTACAGGGGAAAGAAATAAAAAAGCACCATAATTTAGTAAGCCTCCACCTCACGCCCATCCAGTAGTGAATACGAGAATAAAATTAAGTTTTATAAAAAGCCTTTCAAAGGATAATTTCTTTTAGAAGTGCATAAAAGCATCAGGAAACTTTTTCTTTTCTCGCCCTCAGCTGAGGTACTCCCTAAAGAATTTCAGTGCACTCATAGATCGACACACATCTTCAACCCTCAAGGATAAAAGGTTTGACCATAGAAGCAGATATAGACATTCACTCTGCAAGCTTTTACACAGACATTTCCTTTATAAAAAATAATAGGTGCTTCATTTTGGACTAAATGCTATCACTCTATAACCTCCCACCTTAGCCTTAGGCCATTAATAATGTTCAGATGTATTAGTAAAATGTTTGCATTTACAAGTGAACATGTACAACCAGACCCAGTAAAACAACAGATAAAGTATCATATCATACAATTACCAAAACAAGGTTAATTAAAAATTATGTGATCATTTTCTAAATGAAAAGCTTATGTATAAACTAATTAGTGTATATCATTAGGAAATGTATATCATTGTGAAAAGTGGTGCACATATGTGGGGTAGTGGAATATTTTAGTAGTAATCAGGTATAATCAGTCCCTGCACCATTCAATAATTGTGTACCATGTCTGCTGGGTACGGGTGACGAGACCTAATAACTTTGGTCTTTGTGCTCTTTTAGGACCTGCACTTTAAGATAGAAACATATGTGAAAAATGCATCAGTAAAAGGATTGGTTTAGCTATGACTTAAAATAAATGGCCTCAAAATCATAAGCTATGTTTATTCTTCAAATAAAGGTCAATGTCAAACATTGTCACCATATGGAACTTGGTTTCTTTAAAATAATTACATCCTTAACATTAATATCCAGGTTTTAGACGTTTGATAAATTTCTGTTTAATCAAAACATTATCAAGCACCACTTGTTTTACCAATGGGTTAATATTATTATGCATGAGGAAATATTGCCAATAAAGGCTCTAGGATTATTCAGTCTAGCTTTATTTAGTTGCATTTCTGTTACTCATATAATATAACTCAAACAATTAATAGGGACTGGGAAGAAGACTGTAACTGGGCCAAGACTGATTTAGGATCATGCCACAAAGGTCTTGCCCCACTTTTTTCCTGCAAGTCTCAAGCCTTGGTTTACCATGATAAGAAAGCTGCATTAATTTAATCTAAAATGACTTGGTTAAAAATACTTTTGTGTAAACCCCAGACACATAACTACAAGTTATGACAATAACAATTAATTTTAATAATTGTTTCATATATAAACAACTATATATGAGTTTATCGATAAGCTGTTAAGCTTTACATTTTATTTTATAAGTATGTGAACACAAGAACCTTTGTCTCAATATTTACATATATTTACAATAAAATGATTTTCTGTTTTTTGACATTCAGTTGTCTTTCAATAAGTGGATGTGATTTTGGAGCAAGACCATATCACAATTCACATAACTAAATGTTTGTCATTGGATTTGCACAAAAACCTGATATTTTACCACATTTTCTACCACATTAACACAATCATGCTGATACTGCAATATAGCTTTTAAAAACTGTTATCATCACGTTGAAGGCATGAAATGTTATTAAAAAGGCATATTGTCTGCTTCTGTTACAGATCGCATTATTCAGCCAGTTTTATTATCTAACCCACTGATTACGGCAAATAACTATCAGCTGTTGGAAAGGGGGCATTCTCAACAGCTGATGTGGAGCTGTCTTTGCGCTGGTTATTATCGTGCATGCCTCCCTCTTCTGCACCGGAGCATTAGGGGTGAATTTTCCACCATGGCACGTAGTGCGATCGAGTTTTGCCCCTGTTCAGTCGCCCTATTCGTTGGAGCTGGGTGTCTATACGCCCCCTGGTGCTTGCTTTGGGTAGCCGATTCAGAGGGCGAGAGAGTCGTGCATGCTATCATAGGCCTGTCTCGCTGCCAGTTCTTGGAATTGCGGCTTCAGCAGCATGGCGAGTCGTTAGCCACTGATTTCACCCTGCCTTTGTGGTGCATGTGGGGAGAGGCCAGTGACTGGTCCAGGCCGGGTAAGGAAGGTAGTCAACTGGGTTTTTATGTACTGTTTCTTTCCCCTAGTGGACCATCACCAGGTCGGGCACATCTGGTGACATTAGGTAGGATGCAATACGGTTACCTGGCGTCTCCTGGTGGCTAGTTCATGTTTCTTTTTTTATAATGTTGGATCAGTGATTTGTGTTTTTTTTCACTGACCTCCTGATCTTTTGATAGAGCAAGCATCAGGAGATTCAGAGGTACCAGTGTTTTTTGTTGTTTAGGGACATTTTTTGTGTCCTCGACCCAAAAGTCGGTTTTCATTACTGTTTTATCATTTTCTGTTTTGGAGACCTATAGCAGTGCAGTTCTTGGGTGTGGCAACCACTGGCTGCACCTGCCTATCACCCTAGGGAGTTCTTTGTGTTTTGACTTTTGTGGACAAACATCTTGTGTGATACATTTAGGTATGTCGTTTTTTATTTTTGTACATATTCAATCTACAAAATGTATTTTATGTCTTGTCATTTATAAGGTGGCGCTGCATATGGTTTTACTGCTACAAAGCTCAAGGGTTCAAAGAGTGGGTTCAAACCCTGCATCAGGTTACTTTGTGATGTGGCATGTTCTCCCAGTGTACTCCAGGAGCAGTGGTTTTGCCCACATTCTAAAACACATGCTGATTGGTTGATGCATTGGCTATTGAACAGCATTTGAAGGTGTGTGTGTGTGTGTTAATGGTTAGTTTCCAGGGTGCATTCATTTATGCCCATTGATTCCAGATATAATCTAAACCCATCCATTATAACCTGGAACTGGGTGGAGTGATTGATTCATTTATAGTACATTTAAGAACAGTGATTCTCAGTCCTATTCTTGATGGTCTTCTGCCCTGCATTCTTCAACTTCTTACTCAATCAAACCTATTCCAACCTGGGGTTAGCTGTTTTGTTGCATCAGGTGTGTTGGAAGAAGAATAATCTGTAATATTTTCAGGTGGTCCAACAAATCAGAATTGAGAATCGCTGCTTTAATGATTGAAACAGTTTAAATTTTACTTTTTTATGCCATTTAATTTGCCAAGTTGTTTAATTATGTAATGGCACTACCAGATAGGATCCTCAAAGAGAAAATTTCTGTGCACTGACTATTAACATGTCCACCATTTCTAACCAATTGGAAGGGGCCAGTCTTACTAGATTTATTGAGAGAGCTGAAACAATACAATCCTTCCTCCTCTGCACTAGTAAGCAAAAATTCTAAATCATCATCAATCAGAAGGTTGTCCCATGTAAGGCTCAGTCATTTCTATACATATAAAAACATATTGATGTTGGAAATGCAAAAGAGAGCCCAAGCGATAAGGAACTTAAAGCAAGAATTCTGCATCACAACACCTGAACTAAATTTTTTAATATATATACAATGTGTGAGGAACGGTGTTCCGCACACCTGAGCTGCTCTTCCTTTAGTCACGCCCCCTCTGATCGTTACACCCTGATGAGACGCACCTGATCCATATTTGGACTTATTACCTTTCTTGTATTTAAGCCTGTGTACCCTGGAGTTTGGGGCTGGATTATTGTTTGAGTTTTGTGATTGTTTGACCATTTGTCTGTTTTGGTTTGCCTTGTTTTGTTCTGGTCATTTATGTTCTTGTTTTGTTCTTGTTATTCCTGTTTAATAAGTCTGTTGGCGTCCATTCATAACATAATGTTTATGTAATTATCTGGGACTTTGGGATTTCCACACACCTCCTAAACCTCTTGTCAGCTACTGGTGCTTCTCAAATCTGCTATTGCTGTTCCTGAATCTACTGTGTCCAGTTTTGAGGTTGCTATACTTAAGCAGAGTTGGTCCAGATCACCAGCATCCCCAGGCCCATTCCAGGCTTCATACCGGTTATTAAGTCCAGTTTCTTACGTGTCTAGTTCTATCCATTTTTGCTTCCTGTTCAGTTCAAGCCATGTCGGGTAAAGTCCAGTCAAGCTGGAGCAGAAGTTCAAGTAAAGTCCAGTTCAAGTCAAGTCGTGTTCTGTCGTGTCAAGCCCATTCGAAGGATAGGCAAAGATTTGAAGGGCAGGGAACTGTTAGGATCTGTGTTTCACACAATCAAGATGTGTTCCCTTTGGTAATGTCTGTTTTACTTTCTTCCACCTAAATGTAACTATGTACATATTACACTAACATTTTACACTAACAATTTAAAGACATACTATGGTTTTGATGAAATATGGAAGTCTCTTATTAATGATCTAAAACTTTTGGAAACAGAAGGAATACAGCTTTCATTTTTTGAAAAACCATGATTACAAGCCTGTGCAGCTGGTATTGGTAGTTGTATCACAACTGTAGCAGTAGTAATCAGCTGTCGGAGCAGCATGCCACCCTGACATCTACGGCATGAGAAATTATTTTTAAGCCAATCAAATGTATGGGCTGAAAATGAAATGCACATGCAAAATTACAGCAAATTAAAAGTTTTGACTTTCAGGTCGCAACAGGGTCAACTTCATCTAAAAATTCTTTCAGCCAGCAGCTCAAGGGAACCATTAATAGAATGTCAAATCAGTTGTTGGGCTGAACAAGTGACAGAACAGTCAATAGGACTATGAATGTTTGTTGGTTTAAGGTTGCCACCACCTTGTTTCTGCCCTTGTTATAACAACATACTCAGAATAACTTAACTGTTGGTATTTTTTTCTATGTTGCAACTAGGTCTGTCCACAACCAAGGATTTTGTTGGTCGACCAGTGGTCGTCATTTACTCCAACTAATCGACTAGTAGTTGACTTAAAATACCATTTAGACCAGGATACATATTTGTGAAGTTTTACCTTTAATGCTGGGCTGCCACAGATCACAATAAAGCATGATCGCAAAAATGCATGCTAGAAATGTTTACAACACTGTTTTAGCTGATTTTCGGGAGAAATGCTGGGATAATTAAATAATAAGTAAAACTAACCAATACTAGCGACAAAACAAAATGTACTTCAATAATTATTACATTCAAACTTCAGATGAGCATCGGGTAGCTCGGCAAGTAAACTACTTACATGTTTGAAGTAGTAATGCATGTTGGTGGTGGACGAATGATAGGTGAATGTTTTCCTAAAAATTCTGTAAGTAATCCTCTTTGTGTCGTTATCCTTTTCAAAATGATCCCGTATTTTAGATCCTTCCAGACATGGAATAAATTCGTGTCATGTTTTCTTCTTGTGGTGTTTAATGGCGCTTGGCAATAATTTGAGGGTGTGCATTACCGCTACTTACTGGTATGGAGTGTCACGTCTTCCTTTGTGACGCCGTTCAAAATAAAAGTCCCAGAGGTCTTTTGAAAAAACGCAGCGTTTTTCTTTCCTGCGACTAGTCGACCAATGGAACTTGGCCGACTAGTAATTTTTTCGGTCGACCAACGAATAATCGATTAATTGCGGTCAGCCCTACACTGCAGTAACCAAAAACGTGCAATAAAAACAATCCAGTTAATTCAGTTAAGTCTTTTCTAACAGCATATCTGTACAGCATTAAATCACGTTTAAATAGCTGTGGTTAAAAACTTATTAAGAAAATTCCATCCCACACAGTGAGAAATTACAGTATAAACTATAGAGCCGGATTTAGTCTAAAATAGGTTTCATGTTTACTGGATTAATGTTCTGAACCTTAAAAGTAGAACAGGTTATTCCCAAAATAGTTTGATCGAGCACATGCAAATCGTAAATTTCTCTAATATTATGCAACATTTTGAATGACCATCAAAATTGCTCAACATTTTAACCACCTTTTGCATTTCTTTTTAATCCCCATTCACTGGAACACTTCAATTATTTAGAGCCTGCAGCAGATCACTTGAAACCCCTAACCCACTTTCTATTTATAAATCACTTCAAAGAAGCAGACAGTAAAAATGAGGGGACTTGTGCCAACCTGGGCAGAGGCCAACACCTACTTCCCAGGCACTGGCCGCTGGGGGTTGCAGTCTAGACCGCTCGCTTCCTGCTCAGTAAGGAGTAAGTTACAAGTGGATGCCTTTTACAATGGTGTGTGTTCAGAATGACCAAGATCAGGCTATATTAAAGATTAGTAAAGCAGTGTTATAAAGACAAACGTTGTGAAAATGAAAAAAAAACAAACAAGCGTGAACAAGTAAGAGTTTGACATTTTTAATGTTAAGACAATGAAACATTAGCAAAAGCACCGCAAATGACAGCTACTGGTGGGAGAAAAAAACCTGGAACTCCCAAACAGCATACCGCAACTGAAATAATACAACAAATCTTGATGAAGCAAGAAAGCAAAGAACATTAACTATACAGAAAAATACACACAAAGACAGGACAGCAAAAACAACGAAAGGGAGACGTGATACACTGAACAGTACAAATCATGGGTAGTGTAAAAATAAAAAGGTTTTTAAAAGGATTCAAAAATTAAGAGAGTAGGCAAAATATAAATGGGTCTTATGGTTTATTGAATAAGAGCTGGGAGGGATGTTTTTGGCAAGATGGTGGCACTGAATTAGCGGTCAATTGCTGTCACCTTGATCACGCTTCCATCTCCTCCTCTGCTCATTTGTCAAGCCCTCCAGTAAATGTGCATACACAGCATTAAAGTGACCTAGTTGTAATTATGGTGACGTCCACGATCAAATGCTTTGTCTTCTCACATCACTTCAAACTGAAATCAGACAACCAGTATTTTCTTCTCATGTTTTGTATAACGAATCAACTTTCCTATGCTTCCTATGTACAGAAATATGCCTGATGACATTAAACAACAGGAAGCCATTTCTCCAATAAGTGCACGTTATACTTTATATAAAAAAATGGCTTGCAAAATGTCCCTTTATTGCAGTGTGATCATTAAAAAATCTTTAACTGGCTAATTGTACCCACATGCTCGGGGTTTCAAGACTAACTTCTTTTAATTTCCTACTTCTGTTCACATACAATCAGAATCATGTAAACAACTAGCCTCTTAAAATCCACAACGACAGTTTCTTTTACCTTGCTGGATGCATTTACATGCACAGAATATTCAGAACTGCAGATTTTGGCAATCATTCGATAAACTTTGTAGCATGCATACTCAAGTTAACGGATTTATGTCAGTAGTGTCTCCAGGACCAAAATGAACTTTCGTCATTTCCAGTAGCAAAGCTGTGGTGTATTGATTTAAATGTAGATCAATCTCAAGATAAACTGAAGAGGAATAATGTGGAAACTTTATTTCCATAAGAAAACCATAAAAGCATACACGTTTTACACATTTTATTTTAAAGCGCTGGAGATTGCTGGAGGTCAACAGTTAAATCAATGACATATTTATATGCTCGTTCAAGCTTTATGTTTTATTGAAATGTCTTTATATAATGTTTAAAAACAGTGGTTCTGGGCAGTTTAATCAGACATGGCTATGAGTAAATAAATGGCAAGTCACTTGGTGTCATTTTGAGGAGTTGCAGACTCACACTGAAGCCAGACAACAGGCGGCTCGACTATATAAATACTGCAGTATAAAACAGGAGCAGGTATGGGACCACCATTTCATTCACCTGCTTTAGAGATAAATAATTACTCAAGCCAAACGCAATCTTCTAATGAGACACAACTACCTTTTGGGAGTACCTTTTAAGCAGACTATTTTAAAATGTGGTGTACATGAACCGATTCAAGGCAAATCTAATCTAGGAAAACATCAACTTTGCACAGAAAAGCTAGCCCAACTCGAAGCCCATTTCCTAAGGACAATGTCTCTGGTTATTCTAAAATCAGTTACATTTAAGTAACAAGACCGGTCTGGACTGTAAGCAAGCCAATCAAAAATGTGCTCTATTGTATCTATGAAGCCACTGTAATTCGGGCCCAGTGGAGAAGCCGGATTTTTAATTAGAGCTGAAAGTTCAAACACCCTGGTTCTAAACCAGTGTGATGTGCTGGTCCCAAACGAGGGTTTGTCCGGTCGTAAGAAAAAGACAACTAACTAATGCAGAGAACGATACGCTTCCATTTTAGAACATGACCAACTTTGCTGACAATAAGGTTTGTAAACACTGAGGGAAGTGGCAACTACATTTGACTTAAACTGATAATTCATCCTAAAATGCAAACAATTAAGCAGGCAATGCAGAACAAAGCTTGTGATTGCTTCGTCTCAGTCCTATGAAAAAGCTTAATAAAGACCAGGATCAAGATGATTTATAACAAAAGCAAAACTAGCAAAATGGGGTTTAGATGAGAAGATTGTGGAAAAGAAAAGGCACTTTTGCAGGTCACAGCAGAGAACCCAAAGTACCCAGCAATCTAAAAACGGAGTTTTCTCTGTTAAAATGCATCAGTGGCTGTTAATTGTACTTTAAAAGGAGAACTCTAGAACCTTTGGTCACTTGAATCCATACTTTCCATCTTATGACACAATTCACCAGTAGTTATTCCATCATGTTTCTACTACTGAACTGGCCAATATCAATTTCAAACAAACAATATGCCACTCATATTGGTTCACATAACATTTATTTGAACTAATCTTAAAATATTTAAAATCTATATTATATACTTGTATCCAGTACATTGCTGTAATAAAACTAAAATGGACAAAAGATGGTAATGTCAAATGGTTAACACTAACTCCACACACTCCCAAATTCTATCTTTAACTGCTGCCGGGATAAATGTACCCACACATCAAGCTTAATGAAAGTGTCTGAAACCAAGCCAAGCATGCCACACCTTTACAGACAACCAGTAAAAAAAAACAGCTCCCTTAAAAGACCTTATTGTTCTTTGGCTTGTTTCGGGCTTGCTTAACTGTCACCATTTTAGCCGATGGAGGAGAATTCTGAAATTCTAACTACTTCTCAGGCCCACTTCTAGTCTACATACAGGTCAGTCTGTTGAGCCAAGAACTTGATGGTGCGTTGCCTAGTGCAGTATTTTGAATACCTGGGAAGACATCGTGCATTGCTGACAGGGGGCAGTATTGTGCATCAGGAAGAGGCCGAGATGACATATTAATATCAAGTCATAACAGCGCAAAACCAAAACATGAACGCGAGTTCCGAGAGTCTACATAGCCTCCTCATCAACGTCACTTAAACAACCACACAAGATACATGAGGTCAACATACCTCATATACTTCTCCTCGCTGGCATCTCAAACTGAAAGCACAGCTTTTCAATATTTATGGCTGGTTCACTGTGACCAATCGATAAAATGACTGGGTATAATGGAAAGGGTGTTAAATGAACAAACGTTAGCACACACTGACAGTTGTGAGGCTATATAAAAAAAAATTATCTGTTGCAGTGTAAGAGTCTGCAATTCGCTAAGGACAAGTTGCTATAAAAATGACAAATAAATTCTAAATTTAAAAACAGGCCTGGCCAACATGATGGATTTAAGATGATCGTATTCTTTAAGGCTAAACTGTAATGTCATTTGCACACTTGTTTCACAGAACTCTACTTGGCCCAAACCACTTAACGGAGCAAGTCTCATGCACTAGGACAACCCAACACATGCAATGACACTAATAGGATGACCAAAACATAGACTGCCATCGTGTCTAGTGCAATGTGGTTCAGACAAAATAAGCTTATAAAGTCTGTGTTGTGTGTGTATAAGTGTGTTCATGATTAACTATGGTCCCAGTGTTGAATTATATATTGCCTTTGCTGCTCCCACTAACAAGCACAGTTCAGTTAAAGTGCCCTTTATCAATGCCATTTGCAAAAGGCACCGACAAGTCTATTTGCGATACAAAAGACAACATATAATTACCAGTACAACCACCTCCTGTGCAATTAGTGGTAGGAATTAATGATTACAAAACACATAAATGGCAAAAGAACATTCACACACAGTTACTACATAATAAAAAAAAGGCAAACGCATCACATGACAACTGACACTGTGGCCACATTATGCATCGACTTTTTATGCGTGCACCTCACTTCGTAGAAGTGAAAAGATGAACGTCACAAAGACCTGGTAACAGAAGTCTGGACACATGGTACAAGTCAGTCCATCTTTCACAGATCCATTCTTCTTGTCCTCTCTAAATGATGAAGAGCTGTCTGTTCGCTGATCTTTGATGCCAGCTCAACTCCGTACAACCAAGTGAGCACTTAAAGTAATCATCGAACAACTAACGGAGCACCATGAACGCATAAAGGTTTATATAGTAAATACAACTTGATCACTGCTGAACTCCTCGACTGTCCATGGTATAAGAGGTCGATGTATTTGTAAGGAAGTGAAACACTGCTCTTCATTTTATAGTGAAGGATAAGGAATAAACGAAGTGAAAAGCCTAAAGATTAGTGTAAAGCAGTGTATATGGAGGTTCAAGTAGACCTCATAGAAGAGCATGGGCAAGGCCCAACTCAAGTGAAAAATCTCTGGGGCACAATGTCGGTCGAAGACATTTCTGTACGTTTGTAAATATAAAATAAACAAAAACAACTGCAGAAGCTTATATATTCTGTTAAGAAGCCTTGGAATCGCTCCGGGGTCTCACATCTTCTCGCACCAGCAGGCTTTCCCTAACCAAAATCTGCTCAAGGTGCCTATTGGACTATCCATCAAGAAGTGTGACTCCAGTCCTTGTTGAGCGACACACAGTGTAAGCCTCTCTTTGAACTCCTTTCCAATTCAAGCGAAGGTTGAACCCTGCAGCTAATCTGTCTCACTTGACTTTGAGCATCTCTCGCTCTAGCCAGCGCACCCTCACCCTCTGTTTATAGTGATACTCCCTGAGATAGTCCTGAAGCACAGGCGGTAAAGGCAGCGCTGCTATGCCATCATAGGTGGTCCCTCGACAGATGACGGCCCGAGCCAGGCTCTGCAGAGCAAAGGGAAAAGTCCGGTGAAAGGGCAAGGTGAGTAGAGGCTCGAAAAACATGCATGCACTGGGGTCTTTGTAGTGCTCCAGTAGTGATGTTACTGTGGCTGCGTGAAAAACACATGGGTCGTGGGCATCGAAGCTAAAGTTGTGATTCCACTGTTCAATCCGAGCATGCAACGAGCGACCGTATCTGCGAAAACTGACAGAGAACAGATAGTCCTCTTGGGCAGAGTCGCGTAGCAGAAAAGTTCCCTCTGGGCGGCTGTCCAGCAGTGCCTCTGCCTCGTAGCGATCCATCACACCCCAGTAACATGGAAGTGCTGTGATACGTAGCAAGTCTGGTACTAGACAGTGGATGTAGTCAATTTGAGTGTGTACCTTCCAGGGACCAGGTTGCTTATTGCTCTCTGCAGATACATGGCGCTGTTTGGGTCGGCGAGCCTGAAGACAAAGCGTAGTGGTGTCCTCATCTTCAGAGTCACAATTGGCTGCTGCAGCTCCCCGACTTTCACTCAAATTCTCCCCTATACCAGGAGTCAGTTTGGGTCCCAGTTTGTAGATGGAGGCTGTGGGGGCGGTAACGGCCTCAACTGTGTGGATCTGCGCGTCGGGTGGTGGATCGACACCCTCTTCTATACTGAGCCTTCGTCGCTCACGCAGACGTTCCTCTTCATCCTCAGGTGAAGCCCGATCGAGATTAGGGGAATCTGTAGTACAGTCCACTGCTGTAGATGTAACAGGTGCTGTATGCTGTTTAATAAGGTGCCATTTACGTGCTAGTTCTGAGCCAGGTGGGAAAGGACATGTGTCCATCATAAGTTCTGTGATTTGGATTTTGCGCTTGGGTACACGTGATTGTGTGCGACGTGATAAACGTAGAGGAAGGCACAAGCTCACTGTGTCATGAAACTGCTGGCGCAGTGAGCGTGGCGCTAACTCATCCCTTCGGCCACCAGTTCCGTGCTTCCGGCGGGAGCGCCCACCCCAGCGTTCTGTGTTCTCAAGAGAGGTCTGAGCCCTGGTGGAGCACGAGTGTCTCTTTTTGCCACTCCAAGGTGCATGTCGTGAATAAGAGTCTCTGCGAGCCCCCAAAGAAGGACCATCTTCACTGTCTTGCTCAACTGTGATCTCCAGTATTTGCGGCACATCAGCGACACAATTATGAGCCCGGCGTAAAATGTTGCCATCAACACTCCTAGAAACTACAGAGACTGTGGACAGGTTAGAAGAAGGGCTGGGGGCTTCTAGAACCCTTTCCTCCTGGTACTGGTCTAAACTCTGAGATGATGTTTGTATCGGTGGTTGCTCTTTTCTTTGGGAACTTGACTCATTGTGGAGCAGAGATCGACATCCCTTCTTCAGGTTGCTCCACACCTTTCCTACTTTCTCCATGAGGTGGGGGCACCTGAACCTAGAAAAAGAAAGTGTACATTAATGGTGGTTTTAGAATATTATGCAAGCATTTTAGATTTGCAGACAGCATTTTCAGTAACAGTCGATTCTCCTGTGTAAAGAGAATGTATTTGGAAAACACTCATTAAATTATGCATGTTCATTTGACTCGTTTTAGCAACGAACTAACACTTGTAATTAATGTCACCATGGCTAAATAGGCTAGCAAAGTCAACAGTACATTTGGAAGTATTCTTGAACTAGTAATAACATAGAATTTTGATGAATTTTGTTGAAGTTTAACAGTGCACATCAGCTAATCGCTTGTGTTTTTGGCAGGTAGCCTTTTGTTACATTTCTCTATCTATTTTACCCTTCAGTCGACTTCGACCCTGGGTTACTCTGTGGACCGCTACCGACCCCCAGAGTATCTCGGCAAATACATTTTACGGGGTAGGTTGCCAGGTCTTTCCCCAACCCTGTATCTCTACAGGGAT
>JAOUQU010000040.1:1526914-1540597 GCA_028566735.1 Ammoglanis amapaensis | reverse complement strand
CAGCCCGACCCGGGGATCGAACCCGGGACTTCTTGCTGTGAGGCGACCGTGCTAACCACTCAGCCACCGTGCCGCCATTGGATGTTGTATACCCATATACAATAGGGTAACAAAGTGCATGTATTTATCGTTTCACACTGTATTTTTAGTCGTTTAAAGTGCGCTATAACACAGTGGTACACGTATAAAATAAACTAAGAATAAGAGCAAAAGTACAAGCATCAAATGAGGTTCGAGATATACAGTAGGTATAAGCATCAGTATGGCACAAATTATTAAAAGTTCCAGGATTAGTTAGAATTTGTGTTCTAGTTACACTCACAGGTGTTTGTTCTTTGCATTTTTAACACAAGCAGAGAGCACACATGTGTGATGTGGTGGGCAGCCCTAGTCTAGTGTCCAGGTGCTACTTATGCCCCTCGATTAAGGGTTTTTCTGTTGTGAACTGTCAGCTGTGGGAATCAAACCAGCAACTTTCTGATCACAAGTCCAACTCTCTAACCACCAAGTCCTGACTGCCTCCACAGATGTAGGAGACCCAGATTAGAAGACTTAACTCCCCACTGTGTAGAAAGTCCTCAACTGTCCTTCAGTCGTACGGCCCAAATTTCAAGACTGCTCCCTCTACATTTTAAACTAACTTTGCAGAATTAAACTGTATGAAAATGATAAATTGTTGAGTAACAAATGGATGCACACTTACTTCCCAGTGGAGTGTGAGAACAAGCTCGTTCTAGCCAAGAGAGCAGCAGGGCTACAGATGGAGAAGAGTGGTGGCTCTGTTTCAACCAGTCACGTCCACAGGCTGGGGGTCTCACACCAATCAAACTACCAAGTCCTTTCACCCCCGCAATGTCTGCTCTTTCCCTGCTGAGCCTTATCCATGATTTCTTTATCAATTCTGATAAAAAAATATTGACCTTTTGACAGAATTGTATTCTTTAGCTCTACAGTGACAATCAAAAGGTCGAAAATTGTGTACAGTACTTAAAATATTGCCATTGTACCCTAGTAGTTAAGTTAATGGATTAATCATTAAAAGGTCACTGGTCACTGTTATTTGTAAATATATTTTTTCCTGTGCCAAGCCCTTAAGACTCTTCATACTTTAGGATCTCAGCACTGGTGTGCTAGTGCAATACAAATACGTGGCTAATTTAGATTTTACATGCTTTAGACTTTTACATTTCAAACAAGAACAACTCCAACCAACTACCAATATGGCCAGGTAGTAAATATTTTCTGATGTGAAGTGTCATCTGATGTAAAGTGATTTGCTGTGCAAGTTGATAGATCATCAAAAAAGCCAAAATTTCTTTGCACAGTTGGAAAAAGTCTTCATGTTTCCATAGTTCCATAGTGACTTCAACTGTGGAGTATTACCTCTGACGATGAGTAAAAATCATCTCCAGACCATTACTGAAACTTCCAAAGTGTTTATTGATCTACGTGTCCATTCTGGATCCAGCACGATTAAGGCACACTGTTAAGGTTTTTGTTTTGCTGACATTGTGTATGTAAGTAATTTGTTTCTTTAAGTGGCACTTTTAAACAGTGTGATGGAGCATTACAAGTGATGATGACTGTCTGAAGCAGAGAAGAAATGTTCTTTCATTACCATTGATGTCAAGCCATTGCAAACAGACGATCGCATCCCATTGTCTTGCTTTGCATTTTACTGTGACAGCCTATTAATACATACCAGCAATCACACACTCCGTCAGCTTGCTCTGGTATTATTACCAGTGACTGCAAAGACACTTATGAAAACAAGATCCAGAGGAACAATGCTGGTCATTGTCATCAGTAGTAAACTAGGGCTCATTTTCGGTTTAGTTAGATGAACAGACAGACCCAGTTGCTTTTGTTTGACCGTGAATCCATTAAAAGTATTTCTAACTTGTTACCATGTGAACAGTCATGCTGACAGATTTAGCAGCTAAGGCAGAACCTCGCTACCATCCTTGCAACAAATATGTAAAGAATTTAAAGACCTTAAAAATTTCTACAATAGTTGTTGTTTTTGTGACTTAGTAGGCTTGACTAAGACATACTTAATTATATCAACCAAAAAATAATAAACATATTCTAGCCATTGTTTTAAAAATGGTGCTTTGTATAAAGTTGTCTGCTAAAAACTGAATATGAAAATTTATATCGTTATTATTATCCATCCATCTTTTGGTTTTACCACAGCTTAAACCTATTTGGGGTCACTGCGGGGCACACTGAGCGAAGGCACTAATCACCTGCACAGGTTGCCAGTCATAACTTGTACGATTATATCTATTACCTATATTATACCTATTAGAAGGGGTCACCAACCAATTTGTAACTGAGAGCTACTTTTTGGGTACCAACTAATGCGAAGTGCTACCAGTTTGATACACACTTGTGAAATCACAAATTTATAACCTTTAATGACATGAATAAACGCAGATGCTTTGTACAGATTGTAGATAGAAGCTCTTTGATTTTAGAAATTATCCACTCAAAGCATCTTTAGGTCCCTATATCACCCACACAAACATTTATCTGTGAGTACAAAGTAAACGAAACAATGGCCTCCTTGACAGAAACCAAAAACCCCATCCATCACCTGCTGAGAGGACATTTGTCTAGACGGTTAATAGTAATGAAAGAAACACAAACAACAACAAAAAGAAACAAACACAGATTTGACTGTCTGTTAAGCAAGTTTTACACACTCTATTTGCTAGATAAAATCTGATATACGGGGATCTTGGCTTCTTCGTCTTTGCTGATAACTGCTTGAATTGTCCTTTTTGTCTTTAGCACAACAAACTTTGTTTCTGTTTGTTTTTCCTGAAACAACCTGACATTTAGGCTTATATAATGTTTTTGCATACTCAAAACGTACACGTTTTTCTAAAGCTTACCATTACAACCTTCTGAGCAATTGAGGGCGTTGCTCAGGGGGCCAACAGTGACGACTTGACCAAGCAAGCTTCTGATATCTAACAAATAATAAAAACAATTATATCTCGAACAAAAGTACCAGTATTGTTAAAAAGATTTTCAAAAAAGCATGTTTAGTATTGTTCGTTTTTAGGTGCCTCGAAGTGTTGTGGATTGGTTAAACATTTTCATTAGTTTTTATTGCCAGTTTAATCTTGGGCAAGGTCATAAAGAAGGAATGCATGATGACGATCCATTTTAAAGTACTAGATTCTGTACACAGAATCACAGATTCGTTCCGGTAATCGCTTACTCACTACTAACCTATAAATAATTGGAAGCACAAAAGACAAAATGTGTCTCACTGAAGGTAAGCTGCAGCAGAACCGCCATGCTGTAACATGGTCACTCCAATTTATTTTTGTAGACTTACATGATAAAGCTGTTAGAATTCTATTCATGGCAGGTGGTAGATTTATTACTTTTTAATACAATCATTTCACATTATTCCTTTCCACCTATCTAAGACATGACAGTTGATGGACCGGCCATATAAATCTTCTTAATGCTAGAAAATTTACATTCAGTGAGTGAATAAGTGTGTAAATGATCACCATTTAAATAATTTGGGAAGTGGTCAGACATAGAGTTGTTTTTACTCAGCTGTTTTATTATTTACATTCGTTTACTACTACTCCTTAACTGCAGGCATGTGGAACATTTTTTAGATGATTCCTTGTACATCATTCTCATGATGTACTGTACAGTTCATTCTGGTTTTGTGAATGGAATTTTAGTTCTAGTTCAAAATTTATTAAAAACATTTTTATTAATACACACTGAGAAATAGATATGTTGTTCATCACTTGTTAATGAAAAAAGAAAACAAACTTGTGCATCCTGGAATTAGAACAGTAGAGCAGATTTTACTGTGCACAAGGGCTCACTGCTCTTTCACAGACTGCCATTGGCAGTAAAATATTATTATAAAACAGTCTATTGACCATAAATATGTTCATTGTGGGGACATGATAAAAGCTAGCTCATTTATTGTTGGGTTGTGAAGCTATATAAACAGCCACCAAACAGTACAGGATACCTCCGACAGTCAGAGTCATGGTTGTTCTGTACAGCAGCCGATCAGGAACACCACGTTTTAAATGCACCGGAATCCCATCTGAAGACACTCTTGAGAGCACAAGAGAACCACTTTAGCTACATACAAGATAATGTTTAAATAAGTTATATTTTTTATATTCCTGTAATATTTTCATCTCTTTAATTGGGTTCTTTCATGTGTAGCACTGCTGCAAGATAAATGCTAATGTATAAAATAATTATTAATTTCATAATTTAACATGTTTGGAAAAAATACAGTAATCAATAATCATGACCAGTTTATGTCTGTGTAAAGCCACTAAATTTGTGATACATGATGTAACCATGTGAACAACCTCCTGCCTGGCCACGAATTATGACGTCACACTCGAGTTTACTCTTATTCAAATGCTTTACCTAAAACCCGGAGTTTCCCAACAATTGCAATAGACTGTAAAAAAGTATATATATATAACAAAAATATATTCAAACAACTACACATAAAAATAACATAAGTAAAACAAATAAATATAATTTTACTTTTCAAACTCCTAATTTATTGATCAACACCGTTTTTGACTGCTAGGTTATTAAAGCAAATATATATATATTTTTTGTTTTTGTTTTTTTAATAACTTAATAGTTGTGTATTATGGTCATCTTCTATTCTTAAATAAATAAAATCCCTGCTATAAAAGAATCCAGCTAAAGATTATTTGGTCAAAACAGCCTTTTTGGTTGGTTATCGTTTGTTAACTAACTCTTGACCAGCACAGAGTATTTTTTCCTGGATGACCAGCTGGTCTTGAGCTAACTTTTTAGCAGGGAATAAAGCAATTTAAAATAAATTGTACAATTTGCAAGGTTATTATGATCATTTTATATTATATTCTACTTTATTGTTTTGTATCTGCATGTGTTTTGTACAGATTTGTTCTCATTAATTGTTCTCATATGTTCTTATTTATCATGACCCTGCTAAAAGTTTTGCTCAAGACCAGCTGGTTATCAAGGAATAAAATACCCCTTTCTGGTCAAGAGTTAACAAACTAAAACCAACCAGCATATGGTGTGTTTTCAGCAGATGGTATTAGCTGGATTTTTCTGAGCAGAGATGTTGGTGGTTCCTCCTCAGAAATGAGATTTAAGTCTTGCTACAACATATTATAAACATATACTATAATAAACATAAATCTCCTATCATATTTAATATTATTTTATTTTACATTTTAAGTCGTAGCCATTTCTCTTAATTGAGGTTTGTTAATTGAATTTTTCAAGCTATCTTTCACCATCCACTGTTGGCCTACATTATGCAATTTTTAAAGACTCCATGAGACAAGCACAGCTCCAGATTTCCACTTCCCAGAAAAATAAACAGCAGTTTATTTGGGCATAAGTCTTTTTTTTTAAATATAAAATATAGAAAGTAATATGACTATATTAAAGGAAAAGAACTGACACACAAACTTCAAATTCATGAACGTTTTTTTATTACATAAATTTCCAAATGTGTATTTATTAAAACATCCAAAAAGTGTGTTAAATATAAAATATCTGTACAAGTATTTAGACATATTTATGTACAAGAAAGTCAAATACTGTATTATGTTTATTACAGATCAAATTCAATGGTGATTTTGGCATAAAAAGCAACGGCAAAGTCATCAAAAAGTCACTTTTAAATATGTGAAAATAATTACTAAATAAAGTTACCTGTTACAAAATATTCTGCCTTAAAAACGGTTGTTCCTAAACATTTCCGGTTAGCCTATACGTACTTGCTAAAATACATCACATCATTTTTTTATAGTAACTTTTTTACTTTTACTTATAAGTGAATTCATATTGTATAAAGTAATGCTAAATTATGTATTTTCCTGTCATGAAATATAGATAACCATTTAACTATTTAAAATCTACTAATTGCCAAAGTGCACGAACAGCACTTCACCAACCAGTACATACCTATAGTGCATATTGTAGGTTAACTACTAGGTATGTAACAATCCATCACAAATTGTTTTAGCAATATAGTCACTTGAGGATTGATTCAAATCGGTATTACTGCTTAATACATTTACATTTACAACATTGACAAGGTTTCTTTCAACACTGTTTGTACCTACCTCTGAAAAAAGAGCATTGATTATTTATATGAATAAAATTATTGTCACACATATGGTGTTTTATTTTTAATTTCCATTGTCATATCGTTAATTTCATTTTTTATAAACTAAAATGTTTTGAACACTGAAAGCATGTTGAAATATACTGGATGTATTACACACTAGCAGGAAACAGAACAACCAAGCAACCCTGTGACTTTTTAATAGAAGTGTGCTAACAAAACACCTGGCAAGTGTGAGGGTTATCAATCGAGGGACTGACACATTAGGGAAAAAAACCTGTGTGGGTCAACTGCCAAATGAAATTCAGCAGATGCCACATTGCATTGGCATTTTTAGTAGTGAAGATGTTTGTTTAGAAATGACTTACTTATTACTTACTACTAAGTTGGTCTAATGCGTTTTTATGAACTGTCTGTCTATACATTTCACAAAATCTATAATAGTTATAATATTCTCGATGGCAAAAACACAACATCAACATCAAACATTTTTATCAGGCTGTCGAAAATTAAATTGTATAATCACTGGTGATGCTTGAAGTACTACATCGTTGTTATTACATCCTTGCACATGCACAGATGCATACATAGAGATCCACTTGATAAGACTAGCCCGATAAAGTGACTCAACATAACAGTTACTTAAAATGCAGCTGAAACTAATGCTGATTTGTAATTAATTCCTTTTCTAAACTTTTTGACAAACATGCTTTACTGTTGTGGGAGAGAATTACAGATCTATTTATTTAATAGCACATGGTTGTTAAAATTATTTCTCTAACTGCAATTTACCTTAAGAATATGATAACTGTGATACCTGTATAACAAGTTATGTAACTAAATACCTATCTGGTGAACACACAAGTCAAAAATGATTGGGGAATTTGCTTTTTGAATAGTAAAGCAGGGTGAGAGTGACAGCTCTGCGACCGCTGAGTGTGTGGGTGAGGTGTTTGCTAATCAATTTTGTTAGCACTTCTTGGTTCGTACAGTTATCATACTCAATTGAGATCTGGACAGGTGGTGGTGAATTCCCGGTGCAACTAAACACCTTAATAATAATAAATGCAAAATAAAAGCATTTTTACTAGCTGTCAGCCTCCACATAGTGTGTATGAGTTTGACAGTTTTGCTATAAGGTTAAATAGATGATCATTATTGAAGGACACTAATAATATTATTACAGCATAATCAAATTAATTAAATGAAATTAGTACATAAACCCATAAACACGTAAATTCTTTATCAATTATTAAACACATTAACTCAATATTTTAATTGCAGATTAAGAGCTGCGCTGTCAGTAATTTAATTAACAATATTGAATAATCAGAGAACATATCTGGAGAATGCTTGTGACATCATTATAAAACAAGTTTTCTTCTGATTTATTGTGGACATGGACATAATGTGGTGGCAAAATCTTTGTGTACTGAGTTTCTGCATGTTAAGCAATACCAGGGCACTTGAGAAAAAGCTGACTGAGGTCTAGAGGACTGTAAAGACCATGAAGGTCTTGCCAGACGGCCATCGCAGGCAGCCGTGCCATCTGGGCCGCTGTTGTCACAGTTGTCCTTTTCAGAACACAAGATTTTGTCTCTTTGGGTCAGTGGGTTTTGTAGATACAGGGTTATATCGCAAAAGTTCAGATATGTGTTTTGTGCTTTGTTGCATGAAGGTCATATTTTTTTCTGAAGAGTATGTGAAAGCATAATATCAAGTTATCTAAAATATACCTGTTAGTTTTAATAAGTCAGTGGAAAGATGCTGCATTTAGGCATTTTAGAGCACACGTCAAAGCATTTCCTTATTTCTAACGCATAGTTTTAAAAGTCTGTTAAAGGTTTAAAAAGAAAGGCACGGAGAAACAAGATGTGGGGTGAACAAGCCAGACTGACAGCCAGTCATGTCCAATAGCAATCAACAGTCAGTTGAGAAACTCAGCCGAGAGACTTCGCACGCAGCGTGCTGAGCGGAATTTGAGTTCGTGGTAGCACTGCACAAAGCTGTGGTAGATAAAAGTAATTGGGAGAGCCAGAAGCACAATGCCACTCACAACACACAAGCCACCCAGCACGCGGCCCGGCATCGTGATGGGATACATGTCTCCATAACCCACCGTGGTCATGGAGATAATAACCCACCAGCAGGCTGCCGGGATGCTGGCGTAGTCCTCATTGCTGCTCTCCAGATCCAGCCCGTGCTCCAGAAGCTGGGCCAGAGCACTGAAAATGGCCATAGCTACACACACAAAAACCAGCAGCATGACCATCTCACGGTAGCAGCGCCGCAAAGTCAGCCCCAGTGTCTGTAGACCGAGAAAGTGACGGGCCAACTTGATGAGCCAAAAGATGCGCATCATCCGCAGTACCCGCAGCGTCACCCCTGCCCTTTGAAGCTGTGGGTTTTCCCCGGTTAGGGCAGTCATGGTCACAGAGACGTAGTAAGGCGTGATAGCTAGTAGATCGATGATGTTCAGGGGTCGACGCACAAACTCACATTTGTCCCGTGAAACAATAAAACGCACTATGCATTCAACAGTGAACCAGCCGATACAAACTGCTTCAATGATCCTGTTGGATAAAAGAATAGAAAAAAAATATTAACCAGCAAAGTCTAGTGTTATGTTTACCTACATTTGCCCAAATCTACATTTAAGTAATTATATGCTTTATATTAATTACATACTTACTTTTCGATTTTAAATATATACAGTACATTTAAAGAAATGCTTAATTAAAGAATAAAATACACAATTATCCCTAGTCGATTAACTCAGACATGACTTGTGCCTGATGTTTGCTTTTACAGTTTGAAACTGAATTCATGAGGCTGATAAACAATGGAAGTCTGTATCAACCAAAGTCTACATATTGCATCATTAGCCACAAAACTATAGTGCAAACCTGAAGAAGCAAATATCAAACCTAAAGCACATCTTGGCTGATCAACATCTAAGGTAACACAAAGAATTATGTAAATTATTCTTTTTGGTTACGTTTCTTTAATGCCTTTGAAACACAAGCATGCAGTCTTTCATGATCCATGCACATTTATCTCATTGTCATGCTGGGTACTGTTATGGAACGTGATAAATATTGTTCATGACATATAATAGATATAAAAGAAGAGCTTGATGCTGCTTAGATGTAAGATTTGTTAGATCCAAAATTTTAAGGACCATACAGTTTGTTTAGAATACTAGAAAGCAAGATACAATTTCTTGCAATCAGGTGTAAAAACATAATTTTTTGATAGTGTGTTAATAATAACGGCTCTTAACTGAATACCCTGTAAAGAATGACAATGTTACTCGTTCAAGATTCTGAGTTTTACCGAGTTACAATTACGGTTTACCACCGTCCTTACAACTCTGGAGGTGTTTAGACAGAACACCACAGACCAAGTCGTTCTTAAATGCAGGACTAAACATTACAGGAAGTCTTTTTAATGATTGTAAATGCTTTGTGTATATAAAAGTTGAGCTTCGGCACAAAAAAATCTAGTATCTATTTGAAATAGAATAGATAGCAATAGATCTATTCTGTGAACTGGGCATGACCAAACACATGCTAATGATTTATATAGTTGACTTTAACTGTCTGTATAAGTTACAAGGGCCCACATGCTTACAAACATGACACTTTTTGCCATATAATGTATTCAAGGCTAACACAGAACTTAAGGTAGACTGGAGGCAATGTGCCAGTGTAGTGAAGAGCAGCACCAAGCTTTACTGATGAAAAGGGAAATGTAGAAGTTGCACAAACAGTCAGTTCTTTATGCTCACAAATGCCAGAGTATTAAAGGTCCAAATCTAAGATCCTGGATATACATTTTAAAATATATATGCGGTGTATAGTTGTATATCCAGGAAACGTTTATTACTCTGTCATTTTTGGCTGTAGAAACATTTCCATGCATTGCAAACCTCATGACCTTCAGTTTAAGTCTTAGTGTTTTCTTGCAAACACAAAGACATACATCTAAATGAATATATAACCTCTGAAATCGTAAAGATATGAAACCCACAATTTACTGGATGTGAGCAAGAGGACAAACAAACAGTTTAAAACACCAGCATAAAAAAGACAAAGACAGAACGTAAAAGCTGAAAACAGTGAGAGAGAAACATCAGTCAGTGACAACATAACACATCCAGAAAAAAGAAGACATATGGTCACCCTAGCACAATACATTGGGTTCCTGGACATTTTATTATTATACTGTCTATGGAAGATCTAAGAAATTGCTTTATAGACAATCAACTATTCTTTATTTATATAAAGAAGCCTAGAGCTTGGCCTAGAATAAAGGGATCTAGATTTAGCTTAGGTTCAACTCCCATTACCCTTCTGAGGCCTTGTAATTTTAAGTTGCTAAATTCTGAGAATGGTAATTACTGGACTAAGACAAACCTTAAAACTTTAGTTAAATTTACCAATATAAAACTCAAAGCAGCATTTGATTAGAGATACTGATTACAAAACTGGTAAAATAGGATGTCTGAACCAAAGACAATCACAACTGACTTAAAAAAAACGCTGAAAGTATATAGATTTATATATATATATTAGACATTCTTTATCATTAACAGCATTTTAACAGATGCCATTATTCAAAAAGACCTACAAGTGTGCACAATTTTTGAGCATTTGAGGGTTAAGAGCCTCACACAGAAGCTCAACCGTAGCTACTTGGTGGCAGTGAGGCTAGAACCGGCGACTTGCTGATTACTAACCCATTACCATAATCACCGAGCCTTCACTACCCTTATTGATATCATGCAAGTGTGCATAACTTGCTGTAAAAATCACAGAAGCTGAAACGGCCAATCAGATACAAATGGGAAAAGGTCCAAATCAAACAACAGTGCACTAAAATCTATTTTTTACTTAACTACATGCTTCAAAACCTTGAGGTAGTACAAATGAAATTAATTATTCAGAATATTTTAACTGGCCACATTAAACATAAACACAGGCGTCATTCACAACATGCATTTTGTGTTTATGAATGTGTTACAATAATGATCTCAAGTACAGATGTCATTCATTTGTTAAATATCCCAAATAAAACATGTTTCCTCTCTGAATTTAGGTGACACTGGGTAGTATAGTTTGTATAGTACAGTTATAGTGTAGTATATGTTCTTCCAGTGTTTGTGTGGGCTTTTTCCGGGTGTTCTGATTTCCTCTTACAGCCCAAAAAGATACATCATATTTAAGTTAAACTTCCAATGACTGTGTTTGATATAAGAACTGCAGACCTGACTCTGAAGGGTGTGGTTACACCAATTTTTTAATCCAGTATTTAGAAATGTGGCTTTGCTTATTTTTTAAATATATTGAAACTATTAAAGGGTGTGTAACCGGCCTTATATGATATAGAATTGTTTTACCATGAGATACTGTGAACACATTTTGTCAGAATACATATACAGTACGTTTTCCATAAACACGGACAGACAAGACATTAGTGATGCTGAAAAACAGAAGTAAACAACAAACAAACATTCTTCTCTGTGACTGAAACAAGTAAGTGATAACATATTACATATATTAAGATTTAGATCTGTTTGGTTCTAGGCTGCGATGATGATCCCATAACAATTTAACTTATTCGAGTACTCAAAGCTATAAAAAATGATGACTTTTTAAAAAAAATGTAGTTTGAACTCATCTAGTGCAGCAGCAAATTGCAGTATGTTAGATTTGAGTCCCCAGCAGAGCTACTAGCTGGTTGAGCATTTACATTATTGACTTTGTCTATAGGCTTCCTGTAATGGATCGGCTTCCTGTGTGGGATGTGTTACCAGTGGTCCCAGAGGGAGCCTGAATAACTAATACATCGACCAATATAAAAGGTAAAACATAAAAATGCAATGAATTGTGACAGTAAGTAGGTTTAATAATTGTCAGTTTGACAATTGTATTCAAAAGGTAAAATGTTAATTGGTTTATCTGTGCTACTTTAATTAAGCTTTAATCAAGTCGATGCATAAATTGAATAACAGCCTGTTAACACAAAGGATCTGTGTGAGATCATGAATTCCAACCACAAATATGAGATTTATTATCTTCATTGGTCAGGGTGCAAGCAGAAACCATGGGATAAACCTTATATAACATATTGTTCATGGTGACGTAGTGGTTAACACTGTCACAGCAAGTAGTCCCGGGTTCGATTACCAATCTGGGCGGCTTTCTGTGTTTCCTCTTGTCTTCATGGGTTTCTTCTAGGAACTCCAGTTTTCACCCAATCCAAAGCCATACATTTCGGTTTAATTAAAGATTTGGGTTCTATTACAGAAATTGCGGTGTGTATGTGCCCTGTAACAGACTGGTGACCTGTTCAGGTGTTTAGTGTATTTGCTAGGTGTGTATCTTTCCTGAATACGTTTAAGTTGGTAAAACCGGATAATGGATGAATGGATGTTATACCATTACCCTTTATTGTCACCTTTATTTAACAGTCTAAAAGTTTAACTCCCTGTAAACATGCCACACTGAGATCAAACTAAAACTGGTAATTTAACTTAAACAAAAAGAAATAATCTATCCAACTCCCTGTCCAACACTTTACTAGTGTTACTGTGCTTTTTTCTCTTACCTGTGCTCATCTGTTGTGCTGTTTTTGGCTGTGTCCCAGTCGGGCAGGGTGCTGGCACAGAGAATAACCATGGATATGATGACAAAAATCACGGAGACCGAGGCGAGGATCTGCGCCGCCACTGAGGACGCGGGTTCCTCAAACGTCCTCCTCATGCGCTCCAGCCATCCTTGGTTACCAGAAAGCCTCTCTTGAGGTTCCTCCTCTCCAGTCCGCGATTCCTCATCAGCTCTCACGTCGTCCTCCGAAAAATAAGTGTAGGTATCTGACATGCGATCATCCAGACGCCTCTGGCAGCAAAACTCCAAGTGGGAACTCTCAAGCCCCCAATAGATCATCTCGTTGTAGAAGGACAGCTCGCACATCCGCGGGACGAAGCGCAGTTTCCCGGAGCGCACGTACAGCATGATAAAGACGAACGCTTCCGAGTGCCGGTCGAAGAAAAACTCGTTGCGCTCTCGGTCGTAATCGTCGCACACCTCCAGGACTTCTTTTTCTGAAGAGCAGCTGTGCAGCCGACTCACTCTGCGCAGAGGGAAATCCTTAATCACATCCCGACTGAACGCGTACTTGGTACCGCCGACATTCAGGATGCAAATGTTCTTGCCGAACTTCATCTCGGCGCTCCAGGATGAGCTCAAGTCGTTCGTGGGAAGTGCAGATTGTGGTAAATGGGGTGCTCTTGAGTGACCATGGTCAATCCAAACCTCCACTTCTTTTTGCGGGATGGCAGGATGATGAAACGTGGCGGTTTACGCAGCTGCGCTCAATGGACTGTGCGCAATCTCCACATTCAGCGCTCCTACTGGTACGAGTTTCCCTATCCTAACTCCAGCCTTCGAGGGGACGTTCTCTCTCTCTCTCTCTCTCTCTCTCTCTCTCTCTCTCTCTCTCTCTCTCTCTCTCTCTCTCTCTCTCTCTCT
>JAOUQU010000040.1:1510577-1526814 GCA_028566735.1 Ammoglanis amapaensis | reverse complement strand
GTGTGTGTGTGTGTGTGTGTGTGTGTGTGTGTGTGTGTGTGTGTGTGTGTGTGTGTGTGTGTGTGTGTGTTTTGCTTCAGAAGGGGTCATGGTGCAATTAAGATAATGCTGAAACCTGCAGAAGTCAGGACAAGCATGGTTTGGTTTGTAGCTTTATCTGCTGCGGGTCAAAGATTTTGGGAAGGTGCCAGAATTCTTCAAAATGTCTAATCGCCGTATCTCGTTTTGATTTTTGGAACTGTTTTTCATTACATTTTGAGATGTTCAAGTCTGGACCATCTGTTGAATAAACATGGAATGACACAAAACAACTCTGCTGCAACTATCTTGTGGTCTTCTTTAAACAAAAATCTTTCTATAAATCTATATATGTTTAGATGAATTTAACACACAGCGTAAATGAAGTTGATTACACCTGTGCTGGATTGTCCTTTACCACATTAAAATGCTTTTTAGCACTTTTGCCAATGTGCATTAAAGCTCTTAATGGTGGCTTAATATTGCATCATCTTTTAAAATCTTGTTTATGTGTAGCTATTCATGACGTCCCACTGGTATGTCATTGTTTTACAAAACGTTTTTCCCTCTCTCATGTCTTTTTCAGCTTCCATGGAAGTCACTGACTAGCATTATTGAATATTACTACATGTGGAAAACTACAGACAGATATGTTCAGCAGGTGAGAAGAAAAGCTGAATGCTTTCTATACACATTACTCAGTTAGGGAGGTAGTTTATCTATCTATCTATCGATCTATCTATCTATCTATCTATCTATCTATCTATCTATCTATCTGTCTGTCTGTCTGTCTCTGTCTGTCTATCTATCTAATCTAGCTATCTAATCTATCTATGAGCTTACAGGAAAATTCATACCAAACAGAATCAATAAATAAATAGATTTTCTAGTGGATGTTAGATCCTAATAAATAATGCTTATAATATTTTTATTAAGTGAGTTATTGGGCAGTTACCGTGTTCAGAGTTGCAGGTGAACTGCTTCAGTAATTGTAAATGTAACTCATAAGTTTATCTGTGTAGGAAACTTTGCTTATAAAGTAGTCAGTGAAGAAGAAATGCAAACGTGTGTATGGTGCTAAAGTTGTGTTTGTTTATTCAGAAACGACTAAAGGCGGCTGAGGCAGAAAGCAAACTAAAACAAGTCTACATCCCTACATAGTAAGTGTGAACTGAAGGATTATTGGCATTACAGCTTCTCTTGTATTTATGACCGGATTCTGATAAACCATGACAAATTAGATTTTTTTTGGATTTCTTTTTTCCATCTCTGCAGTAATAAGCCAAACCCTAACCAGATCGCCGTCAGCAATGGCAAGATGACCACCATGAACGGCGCCACGGGTCCAGGCGGCTACCACGCAACCGGTGGTGGCCGCGCATGTGAAAGTTGTTTTGGTGAGTTACTCTCACTTCATTACAATCAGCAAAGCTTTTATGCAGTTCACTCTCAACATCCTGGGTTTTACGTATTATTGAGCGCTGAAAAGCTGAGACAGCTGCTTATTTATTTTCTAATCAAATTTACCAAGCTACAGCACAGCAATCCATACAGTCCTTCGGGGTTTAAAAAAAATCAATACGACCATTAGGAATAAACCCTCAATGAACAGAACAAATTGGTCCGGCACCATTTCAGAATGTAATCTATAGCTTTTGGACCTTGGGGGTATTTGGAAAAGCAATGATTTACAGTTAAAGATTTTTTACAGTTTAAGATCATGTTCACCCGTACAGGTGCTGGTTCATCTTTCATTCACACATTTTTGCAACACGCATTTAGCACGCATGGCATTTAGCACAAAGTGATTTAGTTTGGACCTGATTAGAGCTGCAGCTATCGAGTATTTGAGTACTGAAATTTCCCTCATTATTTGAGTAAAAGGATAAAACATACAAAAAAAGAAAGAAAGGCCTCTTTATACCCATGAAAGTGTTCCAGTGTTGTCATATTATATTATTAAGGTACATTAATGTTTATCTCATTAAGTTGGGCTACAGTCATTTTACGTACCGTTTCATTTTGGGTGTCTTTGTCTGAGATGTTGCAGCATCGAAGATGTGCTATTATGGTATACAAGTGCTGTGTTGTAATGAATACATGCCACAGCGCTCTTCTGGGTTGAGTTTAAAATCTTCCACACTTTCAACATTTTTGTACTGTCATCCCCTCCCCTTCAATCTTCATGCGCAGCAAACAAAACATTCCCGCTTCATCGACCTCATTCTATTTCGTGGGTGACGTAATCGTGTTGTGCCACATTAACACTAGTACCATGCTTTTAGCTGTACAGTTAAATAAATTATTACTAGAGGCAGAAAAAAAATCTTTAATTATTGTTATTGTGGAACCTCGACCTGATAAAAGTCAAGCAATTCAGACAGGTGGCCACTAGATGTAACAGATTGGAAGCAACTTGCTCAGGGGGCTACTGGCTCAGAGTAGCTCATAGAAAAAAATATCCAGCCTGCTAAAAATCTGGACCCATCAAACAGCTTTAATCCTGTAGTGTGAAAAGCATTGCAAGCGTGTCGAGAGTGCAGCCAGTAAGAATGCAACATATGAGGTGAGGTGAAGCCCAGGGAAGGAGGTGTAAAGTGAAGGAGGTGTAAAGGTCTAAACTTTCATTGAGTTACTTTTAACGTAATATCTCCATGTAGTTCATTTGCTGCTTCCTGGGTATCTTTGTTTCTAAAAAGATATTGCAACATCTGCATATTATTATTGTTTTTATTTGATTTTACCAACCTAAAGTTACCCAAGTGCCATTGTTCTTGCCATAAATGTTAACATAAAACACTTGTGTTTAAATGGAAACGCAGGCGATTCTGTCTGCAGTCACCTTGCAACCAAGCTTTTGTTTTGTATTACTGGACAAGGAATCATCAGTGAGACCGTGCTGACTGTCCTTTCTCTCTCCAGCCATGCAGTCTCCTCAGTGGTACTCCTGGGGTCCTCCGAACATGCTGTGTCGCCTCTGTGTTTCCTGTTGGATGTACTGGAAAAAGTATGGAGGCCTGAAGATGCCTAGCAGAACCGAAGGAGCTGAGGAAAAAGCGCCACCAAGCCCTGCTTCTAATGTATGTACCTGTTCTAGTCAAGCGCCACCCAGTGTGCAAGCATGTAACAGTTAGGCACCCGTTCTCACCGGACTTTTTAATGTAAGAATAATTGTTCAAATCGCATTGCTAGGAAAGTTGGTAAAATACAAGAAATGTTACCAAAATTCTTTTTCTCTGATCAACCGCGGAGATATTCTCATGCAGCACACACAAAAAAGACAAAAGTCTTCTCTTTTGAATAATTATGATTACATATTTAATGGATTTTACTCCATTTTGGTTGCATAAGATTCCAGCTGTGCATCAATCTGTGCTTGCCAGTTTCTGATTCTCTTCTTTATTTTCCATACATTTTCCACTATCTTGCGGCCCATCTGGGATGAGTTAGAACCCTGAGAACTTGGTGGCATTTTGTCTTTGCATTAAATAAGTCATAGTTGCCTTGTTACTGCCTACAACATGCTGTGTTATGTTTTTCATGTGTACCGTGTGTTGTCTATTGTGTCTGTCGTGATACGTCTTGCTGGTTATGTGTTGCCCTTTACCTGCGTCACATGTTAGATGTTTTAACTGTGTTACCTGTTGTGTGCGTCATGTGTTATGTTTGTTGCATGTTAAATGTCTGTTGCCTGTTACATACCTGTTCTACCTCTTAGTTGTTGCCTGTTACATGTCTCATGTGTCTTGTTACGTGTTGCATCTTGTGTGCTACTTGTGACCTGTTTAGTTTGTTGCGTGTTACGTGTGTCACTTTACGTTTGTCTCCAGTCATGTGTTGCTTTTTACATATTACATAGGGTTTTGGGTTAATGGTTTAATATGTTCCGAATTACAGTTTGTGTAAATGTGAAGTAAATTCTGCTTGTCCATTAAGTTAGACTTGCTGTGTCAGATTAAATGGGTTCCGTCTCTTTAAGAGAACAACATTCTCTGTCCATTAAAAGTGGATGTTTAGATTAAAAACACACTGATGGTGTCCAGCGTTTGTTTCTTCTGACTCTCGAAAACATGCAAGTAATTTTTTAAAAACTTGTGTTACATTATCAGACGGGCTCACATGGCCTTTTCTCTCCAGTATTTGATCCAGTGAGTTAAGCCGATATCGGCCAATAGCAGTACAGAGTATTAGATCAGTCCTAACTCTAATTATATGTTTACTTTGTTATATACCACTTAGAATTAGCATTTTCTCTTGTCGTCCCTCTCTGTAGGATTCACGCCCACGTGGCCACAGTCAGCGCCAGTCCTCCCACATGGTCCCCATGAGGAACAGCGGGAGTCCCAAATCCTCCATGAAGACTAAGCAGGCCTTCCTGCTGCAGGCCACACGCCTCACCAAGCTGGCACGTCACATGTGCCGTGACCTCATCAAGCTGCGGCGGGCTGCGCGCCGCCCCTTTGTGCCCATTAACTGTGGCGCCATAAAGGCGGAGTGTAAGAGCTCTTTAAATTCCTAACTTGAGTCTTTCTCTGTCACACACGCACACACACACATGCACACATTTACACACTCACTACCACAGCGCCTCTTTCAACCCACATTTCTCAACCATTCCTCCCCTTCATTTGTCTTTTACTCTTTTATTATTGTTATTATATTATTTTGTTTTTTGTAATACCCCACCCCAATTCCAATAAAGAAAACCTGTCTTCCATCATTTTACGTTGCAATCATCTTCATTTAAGTTTTATTGTTTTTATGATTCATTTTACTCATTTTTGGTCATTTTGTAAATGAGAGCACACAAAATGTGCAAAAAGGATAAAATGTTTCTTTTACTTTAAACATCCTTTAGTGTGTATTTAAAATACCAGCCATGTGTATGAATAGATCTTTAAACCTAATTATCTTCAATATTATATTTAGCACTTTCTTGAATCTTTCATGCTAACTTGTTAACGTGCAATGAAAGTCGATTTATTGGAGCGTTTTTAATGTGAGATATAAATATTATCTCTGTTTATGAAGTGCAAGGCTGGTATGACCTAGACTGGTTGACAAGCAGTCGTCTTCTGTGACGAAGCAAATTGTGCAAGGCCAACCGTCTCTCAGAGGTGGTAGCGTAATTGATGTTTTACATGTACATTTATATTTTTACACGTGAAAAAAAGTTAAGCAAAGGTAATAGGCGTGTGTGTGTTGGGTGGGGCTATCACCAAATGAGAAGAAGAATGAGGAGGTTAATTATCCAGTGTGTACATCTGTGGTGCTAATTAATCTTTTAGTCGTTTTATATTTATATCATTTTACAATATTTACATTCAGGCTTTCTCCACATTCAGGCCATATTCATATTCTAAAAAATGTTGGAGAGAAAAGCATTTACTACATTAAAATGTTTTTCTTTTCACCATATTTAAAAGACGTTTTGACGTCGAGGGTCCCTATCGATTTAGTTTTTTAGAGTCGTATCATTCTCACTGCATTCTCTATTGGGGTCTGCAGGCAAGCCAGTCTAGTATCCATAGACTCTTCTATAGACTCGACCTTTTTGTACCAAATCATGATTACAGCCACCAATTGTTACATGACCTGTTTGGAATCCTATTATTAATATTTTACCTTATTACTATCCCTTCCTTACTCTTCCTGTCCAAGGTAAGTTGTATAAGCACCTTATAACCAAAGGTTTTAAATCATTGTAATAAAAATATAAGAACAAAATCAACAGTAGCTTTACAGTTTGTCATGTTACAGGGTCTCTCACTGATCCATTAGATCATTCCATCACCAAGAGTGTATTAGGGAAGCGGATTAATCAGCACTGCAGTTGTACATACATTTGCCATTTATTCTCAAATCCTCTTCTGTTGGGGCTGCACATGAATCTGTTTCTGGTTTCTAATGGATTAAAGGGTAGGCCATGATTTTTAATGGTACTTGACGCAGGAATAAATGACACAAGCCCACTAGTGCTGTTATCCAGGGTTTAAATCTAAAGTGATTATGTTTCTTTACATAGAGACATGATTTGCTATAACTGATCAGGGGTTACAGAGGCTCTCATTCTCTTTACAACTATAAAATCAATAATTTAGCTTGTCCCTAGTTCTCTTTTTTATAACTTTTACATAGTAATGGGTTAAACGTGTCCAAACTAAGTTGGCGGTATGAAATGTACATTTCTCAGGTTTTAGGGATCATGCACTTTAAGAAAATGAGGTGGATCTTACACTGATGCTGTAAATACTGTAGAGAATGGGAATAACATGCTACTTTGTTTTAGACTCTAATGTTGTGTGCATTTTACTACATCTGTAGTTGTTAATTCTATTCATAATTCTATTCTGGTCTGTGTACAAACTAAATATGCTTAAAATGCAAAATACTTTCTAGTTTGAAGAAATCCTGCAATTAAACATTATTTTTTAATTCAAGGGCAAAGATCATGCAAATCTATATAAATGCACCTTATGCAGCAATAATTTTCACATAATACTTGTAATTTTTGTCTGATTTAAGATGTATTGACAGAGATTGAAACTAATTAGGCAGTAAAGCCTCAACATGTTAACACCAGCACATTCAGGTGTTAGTTTGATGCTGTTATGGTGTGAGGATTATGCCGTATTTATTGGACCACAGTTTGTTCTAAATATTATATTCATAAACATATAGTTTTTGCCAACTATTTTTACTTTATGATATTTTGTGGAGGACTCAGTTATTACATATTTTGTCCATTTTGTGTCCATAATGCCTACTAAAGTCAGGTAGAAGTGGATTGGTCAATGTTTCAAGACTTGTAATTTGTCTTTTATGCTCTTTTTTGAGAATGCTTAACTGGTTTTTGAATTATTGTAATAATTTCCCCAGTTTAAAGCTTCATATTATATTTGATTAATATTTTAATCATTTCTTGTTTAATCGATTAAGATGTAAAAGACTTTCTCAGGGCACAGTGGCTTAGTGGTTAGCACTGTCGCCTCATGACAAAAGGTCCCGATTTGATTCCTGGGTAAGGCTGTGGAGCTCTCTGTCTGGAGTGTGCATGTTCTCCCAGTGTCTGCATGGTTTAGCATTACAGTGGTAGAGTGGCCTTGTCTAAATTAAACCAGTTGTGGATTTGTTGTGTTTGGTCATCTTTACAAAGAGTATAAGTTACAAAAGGCGATGTGAAAAAAGGCAGACTAAGATGTAGTTACTTTAAAAACAATAACAATAACTAGTGACCACATTTCCTGTCAGTCTTGTTCGCTTGCTGCATGAGGTGTGATGTTCCATCATGCATTTATAGGCACATTGGGCACCCTCACTCTACCCCACCAAAAAACGACTTGATTATTACTTATTAAGTAATTAAATATTAATTGAAGAAAGCTGTTACGCTGTTTGTGCATTCATCATGTGCAATATGATTACTGAGGTTTGTAGATAATCTACATGCTTTAGGTTTCTGGTGGGAATTAGATTGTGCACTGACTTGTGTACTGGTGGATCATTTGTGGTACTGGTTGGTGCAGTAAAAAAGAATTCATTCAGAACTTTCTTTATTTCTGTTTACCAAATAAAAGAAATGGACTGAATTGCCTTGATGAATCTAACAATCCGTGGATGCCTGTGACAGGTTGTTAAGAACCGTATGTGCCTTTATAATTGGGTCATGTGTCAGGATAGGACCAGTTTGGGACAAAAGGAGGAAAATGTGTGAATCTATTATTAAATGTGTGTGAATAAACCTGACAAACATTTATGTAACAAAAGGTCTTGTTGGTTTATCACTCGTTATATCACTGTAATGTTGGAAAATGGTTGGTTGCCTATTTTGCTATTAAAAAGTAGGTTTTGTGTATAGACATTCAAAGAATAATAGATTGAACTTATTATCTACACCCCGCTCTCTTAACAAATAAAAAGTGCAATTAATAGTAAATATGATGCACTTTGACATGCAACATGTTGGCTTATACATTGAGTATACATTTGAGTATCTATGGGTGCTTTTCTTTCGACTTAAAAATACAAACGTCAGTATTGCTAATATTGCATTTAAAAGTCCCAACTTTTCCCTAATCGTATATTCAGCAGACATTTTATCCAAAGCAAGGTGCAATTCAGACAGCATAATTCAACATAATTCAACAGTTCAGAACAGTTTATTTAATAGCTGAGCGAGAATCAAGTTTTAGTTGTTGTAGACTTTAATGTCTTGGACATTTTGATTAAGTGATTACTAATTTAATTGCCACAGGATTGCTTGGACTGCCTCATAGTTTAGATTGACCAGTGAACACGACAGACTTGAATGTTACATGATTAAATTAAATCGCTAAACACTTTTTCATCTCATTTTCATGATCGATTATCCAATCAGCAGCTGTTTCTGGACGGGGTGCCAGTCCAAAAGCTCCGTGACTTTTTTTGTGGTTCATGATTTAGGTAGTTTTACTTATAAACTTGTTTGGATTTTACTTATAAACTTTTAAAATATTTTTTATTTTTCTTAGTTAGTTGGGATTAGTGGGATTTAAGAAGTATAAAAACTAAACTTTGTATATGGCATCAATTATTTATAACAAAAACACTTTAGTAGTTTATTTTACCATTTAAAATGGTCCTCACTAGGGGACAGCAGTGAGCACATGCCTGGCATAGTAGGCAGCCCTACCATCAGTAGTCTCTCTAAACACCAGGTCCTACGCCTTCATATTTACAATGTCTAGATTTCTGTGTAAATAAAGAAGCAATTTGACTAACAAAGTACTAAATTTGATTCCAAACTGTAAACTGCAGTATACAAAACCCCAAAACCCCCTAAAATGTAAAGTGTTTAGTTTAAGCTGTAAATGTGGCTAGTAAATAGTCTAAATATTATTATTGTAAAGTTATAAGTAGTTAAAAAGTAAATGTGCCAAAGTAAAAAAAATAATATTTGCCTCTGAAATGCAAAATGTGAAAGTATCAATGCGTTAAGAAAAAATCATGGTACAGAAATGTAATGTCCATATATCAGGCCGCAGCTTAAATTTAGTTTAAGTTTAAAATTGACTGCAGCCTTTAGCTCATTTATTTCCTTTTTGTCTTACTGATTATACTTTCTTTAATCCTACCATACTGTCTATTCATTGTTCTCCAGCTCCACCAAACGTTGTTTTGCCCCCTCTGTCACATGCAATCTTTCATTTTGTGCTTTTACTCCATTTCCATTTCCACCCTCAGAGGCGTGTTTGTTGCCGAACCCATAAGAAGACTTTCTGACATTTCTTTTGCCACAAGGCATGGTGAACTTTACGGCATGCTCTTTGGTTTGTCTCCTTTTTTTTCCTATCATATATTTGGTGTAAATGTCCTGTGCACAATCAAAAACAGAAATAAAATCATGGCTTAAACCATTCTTTCTGAGTCCTTGTAGTTTCATGTGTCTCGTGTACCTGTCCATCACTGTTCCACACTCACACTTATTCGATAGGCTGAGTGGAGCAACAGTTGTATTGAAGTCTGCTTCCACCGCCAGCATGACAGACTCCCGTCATTCTGCTCTGCTCTTCTCATGGCCCTCATCAAGCCTGTTTTGTGTTTTTTTATGGTGTGTGAATGTGAATGTGCACACACCCGTTTTTTTTTAAATTCATTTAGGTTCTTCTAGGTTGCACCATACAGCAGTGAAGTCAATTTGTTTGCATTTACATTCGCATGCTGCCCCGGAACATTTTAGTTGTAGAAAGATCTGATCTTATTAGACATCTAGCATGGTCACTCTACATTAAAAGCTTATTAAGTGTGTTCTGTACATCCGGCAAGGAGTACAGGAGTGCTTAAGAGAACTTACAATACAATGTTAATACACGTAATGTTATGCAAGTTTCTGCATGTACACATTTTAATTAGAAAAATCCAGTGTAGCAATCGGTATTATTTCTAAATATTATGGTCTGGATTTAGCACCATCTGATTTCCACTTTTTAAATCACTGTAAAAAGCGTTTTGGGGGGAAAAAGCAGTGGTGCGTCAGTAAGTACAAAATCATTTTTAGCTAATGGCATTAAAATGGAATGTTTCTGAGTGCTGCATTATAAAAAGCTGACTATAAAGAAAAGTTTAGTCATTTGTTTAATGAAAAATTATAATAAATAGAGTAATAAATATTAAAAGTGTGACAACTTGGAATAATCCTCATACAAGCATAAACGCATTGGACAAAAGTTCCAACGTGACCAACGTGTTAAAGTCTGTTAAACAGATTCCTCACTGTTGAAATTAATAATGCAATTAAATAATAATAAAAGCATGTAAAGGAAGAACAATTATGATGTTAGTTGTGATTTTCTAGTGACATTGTTTAGGTTTGTTTAGGGAGTTTTTCCTTGCCACAGTTGCCCTGGGCTTGCTCGACAGGGGTTTCTGTTCGTCCTGCATTTTGTAAAGTTGCTTTGAGACAATATCTATTGGAAAAAGCGCTATAGAAATAAAGTTGACTTGACTTGACGTGCAGTGATAACGGTTTTTGTCCCGTCCTCATTCAGATAAGCAACTACAAAATAAAGAATTTCAGTCTGTAGAAAAAGATTTACACAACTGAACAAACAGTCTATATCAAACATTTGCACTCAAATACTTACATTTTTATGTCTGGGCACAGCTGTAAGATCTAATAACAAGATTGAGTGGTCATATATTTTAATCACATGGACAAAACATCACCATCACAGCCCCTTTATTCCATGTTTATGTATACAGTGTAACAAGAGAGAACATAAAATCAGCTTACATTAAATGTGACATAACATGGTTAAACAGATGTATTCTTTTTTTGATGTGGCATATAGACAAGAACATTTTGGTTGGGTCTACAATACCCCAGAAACTGTCTCAAAAGGTTATGTCAGAATGGTGGATTTTAAACATGAGGTTTAGCCTTAAATATTGCCCTTTTGGCCTTAATTGGCAGTTTTTTAATTGATATGTGGACCAAAACTAGATGTTCAGATTGTAAAGCCTATGTTGAACTCCTGTTCATCATAGGTGTGTGTACACACACTATCAGCCGTTTTTAAATTCTGTGATGTGAATGAACACAACCAGTGTTCGACATCTCTAACAACTATGTCCCTGTTTATTTCAGTATCAAAGTTCATTTTTGATACTGAAATGTGCTTCATCTTCTGGCTTGAAGTTCTCATTTGGGCTCCCATCTTCTTTAAGAATGAGCCTGTGCGTATATAGCCGACAATTGGATACTTTGATTTGTATGTTCCAGTAAATACACTCTCTAGTGACGCCAGCTCGTTGTCCGTAAGGCCCACCTATAATGGAAGTAAAATAAGAGTTTATATGGGTTCTAAATATATGGGTTTGTAAACCTCATAACTTGAAATATTGTCAAATAGAAGCTCACTGTATCATGTGTCAGATCATCGGGATTAAGGGACATTTTGGCAACTGCTCTGGTCGAGTCCTTGCCCACAAGGGCATTATATGGGGCACCTTTGCCATAATATTCTGAAAATGAAAACATTTGGAACACAGTTAACATAAGACATATTGATAACACAATTATAACCTATTGTCGGACTAAACAATAGATGTATTAGATAAGTGCAAAATGAATGCATTCTTAATGCGGTGTATTTATATTCAAATGAAGTTAATATCCACACATATTACAGTTTACTATACCTTTAACCTTGAAGTTCTATCTAACCTTCTATAATATCCAGCTAAAGACTAGCTGGTTAAAACACACCTTATGCTGGTTAGCTATTTCTGGTTAACTATCTCTTGACCAGCATTTGGTGTGTTTTTTTCCCTGAATGACCAGCAATTATTTTTGTGAGATTTTCACTGTTATTATAATCGTTTCACATTATATTCTACTTTATGGTTTTGCATCTGCATGTGCTTTGTATATAGGTGTTCTTATTAAGTGATCTTATAAGTCCTTATTCGTCAATGAGCCTGCTGAAAGTTTTGCTCAAGACCAGCTGATTTATCCAGGAATAAAATACCCAACACTGGCCAAGAGTTAGTTAACAAGCTATAACCAACTAGCATAGGGTGTGTTTTGACAAGCTAGTTTTTAGCTAGTTTTTTTTCAGGCTTTACTCCTGATGTAAAACTTTTAAGTTGAAATTAAAGTTGATTCTGTTCCAAGCTAATTTGTTTTGTGAATAAAATAAGCCTTGTTTGTTAAAAAAAATAAATAAATAAAAATAATAAACTACATATCCCATAGTCCATTGGTGTACTTGGCAGTCACGTGATCACGTTAGCGTTTCATAACAAGGGTACTACGTAAAGCTTAGTACGGTAGTATGGAAGTAATTTTAGTAAGTAAAAATATGTATCAAACGTTTTCCTGACGTAACGTCGAACACGACTCCTTTTACAGCCATGTAAATAGGGTGTCCATTCTGGAAATAAAGCACAAATCAAAATGACAGTGTGTGATATACAGTATAGGAGACATATAAGAACTTAATAAACCTACCTCACTTCCATCGTATCTTCTCAACTCCTCATCGGTGAATAATCGAACAGGTTTCGATGCGGGTTTCACTTTAGATTCACTCGCCATGCAGAAAACAATAAATACAAAAGAACAACTAATATGCACCATCAGCATCGTACAAGTGAATGTTTGCCTTTCTACAAGAGATAAACTTATGTCAGTTTTTAACTACTAGCCTGTACTAACACACTTAAATAGTTCACATAAAATAGAATCTAGTCCATCTGTATTGCTATAATAACTTAAACTTAAAAATGCATTGGACTTGGAAGCTGAGGAAACACCTGGGAATGTTTTTAACACCTTAAACTTCCTTCTTCCATCAGACTTTGATTTTGAAATGAGTGAAATAAAACCGCAGCCACCTCCACGATTAAAACCTTAAATATTATTAATTTATATGAATTTAAAAGGTTAATTAATATTTTTGTGTGTGTGTGTGTCGGTGGATCTTCAGGACAAACAACAATCTATTATCTAAACGTATAGTGTAAGAGTGATAAATAAAAGTCGTGTTAAAAAAT
Source organism: Ammoglanis amapaensis (assembly GCA_028566735.1). Taxonomy (NCBI): domain Eukaryota; kingdom Metazoa; phylum Chordata; class Actinopteri; order Siluriformes; family Trichomycteridae; genus Ammoglanis; species Ammoglanis amapaensis. Next base: position 1,513,761 of record JAOUQU010000040.1, on the reverse strand, counting down.
TAATTCGCAAATTCCTTTAGATAATGAAATACAAAGCAAATTTGTTTCTGCTCTTCATTAACAATTTATAGAAAATGTTGTTTTCACATATTCATATTATGCCACTTTTTATAGTGTGCACAGTATCCAGTGCTGTTTCTGGGACTACACGTGGTTATTGTGTATTATACTGTCTAATAAACTAATGTCCATTTAAGACAGAATAAAATAATTTGCTATTAAATGTATTATTGTGTCTTTGTCCTAAGTTGAAATCATGAAGCATTTAATCCCAGTAGTAATTTCGACCGTACATACAAATACAAGATAAGTAAATTAGATTTAAACAAATACATTTTAAACCACACATAAATAAATATAAATATATATATCATTAGATAGTAAGTAGGGCGTTTATTTATTTATTTAAGACCCTAGTTTATATGTAAATGTATTTGGGGTTAAGAATTGTAGCAGCTCTTCTAATCTCATCCGCTGTGATGTCACAGGACGAACTGTTCTTATCTTTCTACTCTTCCTCTGTAGTTTCTCCTGAAGTTTAGTCAATTTGTACCGAAATATTCTCAAACTTCGAAGTAACAAAAGTTTAAAAACGAGCTCGTCGTTAAGGAAAAGGACTGAAGAGAATTAGAAGATAAGCGAGTATCTTGAATTAAGACAATGCTGAGGAACGAGACACCTTGCTGCTACCAGGAGGTAAGAAACGGACCCGTGCTATTAAACTTTTATCTTATTTAACACATAATATTTGCACGAAATAATATAAACACGAGTTACAGACTTATAAGTTGAATACTTGATAATTCGAGTAATTAAAAGTCCATTTCAGGTTTGTTAGTCACGTGATTATGCGACTCAGCTGACATGACATGGGACTGAAAGCTAAACCGCTCTGTAACCGTGACAACTTCCCCACACATCATCATTGTTTCGTCACGATTCATTGTTTCGTCACGCTTGTCAGGAAACTCACAGAAACCGAGCCAAATATTTAAGACATGACTTTTATTTTATTGATCAGTATGTAACTTTAAAAAAAAACATACCTCTATGGGTTAAGCAATTGACACGTTATTTTAAGGTGTTTACATACAAGTGACATATCCTGTCATAAACATGACATGTGTCATAAGTATTGATGACACTATTGTGATTAAGTGTCACTTGGTTTTTGTGATATCTGCATCCCAGACAGTGTCAACAATGCACTACTAAAAACCGAATGACACTTAATGTCAACAGTCATTACTGGAGTGACAATAATTCTCGGGAAGACCCGGGGACTTCCTGTGTGGAGTTTGCATGTTCTCTTCGTGTCTGCGTGGGTTTACTCTGGGCATTCCGGTTTCCTCTCACAGTCCAAAAAAAAACACACACGCAGGAATGGCACGTTGAAGATATGAAATGTGATGTGTGTTACCGGGAAGTGTAAAACATTTATAAATGAATAAAGAACAAATACAACAACAGACATCTTTGAGTCAAGTGATACCAGCAATATTTGTTTCAACAACGCAAAAACTCCATCCAAGGCTTAGTGATATTGCCGACTAAGTGCAGACTAAAACAAGTCAATAATAAGACTAAACAACCATGTCATATTTGAGGTTTAGCTCTTATTAATACTAAGTAAACTGTAAAAATCTTGTCACTTAGCAGGTGGGAACACAATTACGGTAAGTCAGTGAAGGTAGCTGCCATCATGGACGGCTATTACAATTGCCTAAGTCACATTTTATTTTGACTTACGCATAATAAATTAGCTTAAGTTTTAAGCTTAAGGTGGTAGAATCACATGATCTGATCAACTGAGTGTGTAAGCAATTTTACCACAGGTGGCCAGCATCATGAGTAGATGATTTCTATCTCTGTCTATTCGCTTATCGTCTGTTTTCCCAGTTCCTGAGGTGGGACGTTAATGTTTTAGCAGAGTTTTCCGTCCGGATGCCCTTCCTGACGACAACCACCAGTAAGTGGTGGGATCTTGTATGTGACTACTGGACAATTTCACATTTCCGATCAACCTAGTGCAAGTTTTTGGAATTTGGTGTACCCACAGAGTACCCAGAGGAAACCCACGCTGACGCGGGAAGAACATGCAAACTCCACACAGAAAGTCCCCAGCCCGACCCGGGGATCGAACCCGGGACTTCTTGCTGTAAGACGACAGTGCTGTAACCACTCAGCCTTCGTGCCACCCCCATGAGTCGATGATTTAGATAAAAAAAAGTAAAATTCTGCACGTAGACACATCGGCTGCTATGATTTTATTTTCCCATGGCAGCATGTGTAATGGATTGGTTCCATTGCGATTGTAATGAAGAGAGAATTAAAACTTTTAACCTTAACCTTATTAACTTATTAACACTAGTTTAAAAATCTTAACATGGTATGTGACTAATTGTCCAGGGTGTGCTTGGAACTAGTCTTAGTGCCGCCAGACTCATTGCAGCCTTGATCAGGATGAAACTGAAAATGTATGCAATTAAAAAATAAATAAATAGAAAACACAGTGAACATATCTCTTGTCCAGTACAAAGCAAACACACAGACATTCAGGAAAATTTGTAGTAGCGCCAGTTAGTCTGGCTCTGTTTTTGCAATGCGGATGGAAACCAGAGCACCCATAGGAAACCCACACAGACAAAGCGAAAACATTCAGACTGCATACAGCAAGGCTGAGTAAAGACACAGACCTTACCAAATGAGAAATGATACTTAGGACATTTTTTATGATTAGGTGACATTTCTGGGTGTATTTTTGTTGAAATGTGTTTGGTCGTTGCTGACCTGATTTAGTTTTTATATTTTATTTAAGAATTTATTCTGTTGGTGAGAGTTCATGTACTTTTAGAGGTACAATCCCAGTGACTTATAAAGATAAGTTTCAGTTCTTTAATTTCTATTAGTAGAAATTTGTTGAATTTTTCACTTTCAGTTTTGGGTTCTTTCGAAAACGTCTTTCCAGAAAAAACTTATCTGGTTACTTTTGTGTCTTCAGCAGCAAACTATACTTTACTAAAAAGATTTACATTCAGTTTTTTGTATTTATTTACTTTTGTAATTATATTCTCTTAATTAACCTAGCTGCACAAAGCAGCTACAGTTGACTCTGCAAGATAGCCTCTATGGTACCAGAAAAATATGAATGGCAAGTGGGCATTGTTAATAAACTGTCGAATAA
>JAOUQU010000040.1:1483541-1510477 GCA_028566735.1 Ammoglanis amapaensis | reverse complement strand
CACGGAGGAAAATACATGACTTTTAAAGCACAGTCACTTGACAATGTGCCAAGTAATGACCAATTAAGGAAATTGGGTAATTTTCCACGGCACACCTTACAATATCTCACGGCACACTAGTGTGCCGCGGCACAGTGGTTGAAAAACACTGGGTTAAAGTATGTACTATGCTAGCAGGAGCTTTTTTTTTTTAAACATAAATTTTATGTTCACCAATGTAGGTTGACCCTGACCCGAAAAAAATATTTAATGAAATAAAATGTCTGCAATATTAACACTTATTGTGTTGGCATAGTGTGGGCTTGTTGCTCGAGTTGATTCTAATTGATCACTAAATCTGTTTGATAAACATTTTCATGATCTAGGTTCCACCGGTGATCTGCTTTTTGTAAATTTAGTTGAGATCACTTTCTTCAATTAGCATCTTCTGTCTCTTCTTTTACTTTTTTCACTCTATTTTTTTGGCACGGTTAGGTGACTTGAGTTAAACCAGGTGTCTCTCTCATAGAGGTTTATGTCATCTGCGTGCACCAGTGCTTAGATAATGACCAGACAACAGTGGTGTTTAGCAGTTCTTTATGCTCATCTGCTCATTCTCACACGAGAACCATTCTCCTATTTTAACACTACATTAAAATGTTTTTAAGTGCTGTGTCTGGCGAAGTAGTTTTAGCTTGGATGTAGTATTGTCAACTAATAGTGTATGAAATGAAATGCTAAAACAACCGTCACTGCTTGCCTGTGTAATGTCTTTCTGTTCTCTTTCTTGTTTTAGAGATCATGTTGAAATCATCAGGTGAGGATGGAGTTCCAGATCTGGTTTTCGTCATGCGCAGCCTGTCTACCGAGAATATACCAAACTTACCACCAGGAGGTGGACTTGCTAGCAAGTATGAACACTGAGTGCTTAAGATTTTATGTTCTACAATCTTGTGTGCAGTTTTACACTGGTAGTTCAGGGGGTATAGCTTCAAACTGAAAGGTTTGGAATGTATTTCACACTCTCTACTTTAGGGGTGTTGAATAATAACTGAGCCAGTACTGTGACTTTCACTTTCAATCAGGCTGAAATATGTGTACAATGTCAAATGTCTGACAAATGAGCTTACCTTCTAAATTAATAATGCAATAATGGCATGGACTTTAGTTTGAGATGTACTTCAATTTTTTGTAATTGAGTAAATCGTGAGAAGGGATATTAAACGTGCTAACTAAGCCACCTCATCTTCTACAGATGCTAATAACGTATAACTCTAAAACGTATTTATTAGATTTATAACTTGAACGGTTTTGTTAAACAGGTCAGCTGAAAACCATCTGCGTATTTATCATAAAAAATATAGATGCTACAAGTTTAGAAGCATTAAAAAGTTCTGTACTCTGTACTTTCTGTACTTCTGTACTTTAGTTACCGGAACTAAATTCATGTTGGACCATATTCTGTTTCATTATTAATTTACTCAGCTAAAACCATTATATCTGTACAAAGCTGTATATGTTTATATCAAACAGATTAATTAAAGATATTCACTTTAAACAGCCGAGGGTGCTATATTTTTTTATTTTTGTTTTTACTGTATAATTTGTTTTTATTAGAGCATTTTACTTTATTTCCTAACCTTAATGGTGAAAGGAAACTTCGTAAGAATGTTCATGTTCGTTAGAATGCAAAAACAATTGTATTGTAGTCATATTGTTTTGAGGGTAAAGTGTATTATTACATGCTTAGTATAAGTTTTACTTCAGCTCCTGTTTTTCTGCTTGGAAAGCTTATTTTGTCAGTAGAAAATTGCCATTATACACTATTTAGTGTTTTAATAAGTGTTTCTTGTCTTTCAGACGTAGTGTAATCGAGGCAGTGTACAGCAGGCTCAATCCACACAAAGATGATGTGAGTTTTTCTTTATTTTTATTATTAAATCCCAAGTTTACATTTAATAATTGGAGTGTGTACTAATATCCTTAAAATTCAATATGTCTAATTAAAAAAAAATTAGGACAACAGCAGTCATCCTTGTTATATTCTTGTCGTATTTTAAGCTTGATCTCAGTGTTTGTTGTTGCTTGTAAATGTTCTGTGTTTGTGCATTCAACCTCTAAGATTTATGACCGATACGTGGTTACATTTCTGAATGCTATTAAATTTGCATTGCCTGAAGGTTTGGGCTTCTTGTTTCCTCTGGTTGAGCAAGAAACTTGCACACATCTTGTTCAGTACCTATTTTTTCACTCCCACACTTGCACATATTCTGCAGCTGTGAGCTTCTCAGAGCTTGAACTGACCAATCCAATACTAGGTTGGTCTTTATATGAGCCAGGGTAAGCATAGTGCACCATCTTGGGCAGGTGGCCTGTTTAATCAGCTCTGGTCTTTTAACCTGCTCTGTCCACTGACGCTGGCGTCTTGCACCAGGATGTCCAAGGAAGTGCAGCTGCCGCAGACAAGGATGAAAAGAGCAGCGCTACTGCCCATCTGCTGGAGGCACTACGTCAGTTCCGCCTCAGCCATCGGGGCGAGTATCGGCATGTGCTGGAACAAGCCCTCTCCACCTATAGGCTGTCCAGCCCCCAGGAGCAGCCTGCTTCACAGTCATCTTCCAGTGCCACTGAGTCCTTAAATTCTGAAGCGGCGGCAGAGGAGGCTGCCATACCTGCAGCACTTGACGAACTTTCCAATCCTCCTCTTGCATGATTTGGAGAAGAAATTCTTTCATTACAAAACCCCTAACCGTCCTACTTCCCTGGCTCAAGAGCACTACACAGCTTCCTGCACCTTATAGCATGGCTTCCCTTTAGAGCACTACTCAGTTCCTCCTGTGCAGGTTTTTGGTTTGTTAATTGGAGTTTTTAATAATAGTTGCAATATGGTACATTACCGAGAATTCCATATTTAACCCAAGTAAAAACTTCCCTTAAGGTCCAAAACCTGCCCAGTAACTGTAAATGCCAGTGACCTCCTTGGTCAATTCCAGGATTGTGTATAGTCAACTTTTTTCTCTCATGCTGCACTTAAAATGATAACTCCTGAATTAAGAGTCTATTTGAATTGAAATGGTGCTTTTACAAAAAAGAACATTTTTATCTGTTTCACTCTTCATTGTTTGTCCTTTTCACTCCACCGATTAGGTTAGATAAGTTATTAAATAAATGACAGACTGGAGCTTGCCAAGGACGTCAGTGACATGTTGTACACGCCAGTATATGCAGCCAGCCAAGCAATGCACGTGCTGCATTTTGGGTTGCATTCGATTGATTGGTTTAGTGCTACTAATTAAATGTAACACAACGATAACAGATAATAAAAATGTATGTAAACGGCAATAATGGATGCTTAGAATGTGGTGTTGAACAGTGTATGGCTGAAGTATTAAGCACACGTTTTTCTGTCTCCTAAGCCTACATGTGTATGACAGAAGTCTCGCATTTGCCCTTGTCTGTTGGGTGTTTGGGAGGATGAAGGACTTGCCAGGGAGTTGTCACTAATATACACAATTGCACATTAAAGGCCACTTTGACTAATCATTTTGAATTACATGTTTCATGTACATTGTCAATAATCATCTTCATTGATTTCGTGTTTTTGCGTAATGATGAGACTCTAGTCATCACATCACAGTTCTCAGGTTTAGTAACTGTTACTGTTGCTGATGCAAACATCTGTATTTTGCAATTTGCACACAAATGCATATGTCATCATGCCAACTGGATAGTCAGTAATCTTGTCTCCTCAGTTTAACTGGTAAACCCTTAAATACTGATTCTTATGTTTTTTTTCATCCTGAGATTTACAAGGTACGCTTTGTTATATTAAAAAAAAATACACAACTATATAAATTCTATAATTCACACTATTGATTTTGGAAGTGATCATAACTGCATGTGTATTTCAATGTATAAAGGATTTTTGATCTTTAAAAGTTAGATCTTTTGATCTTTTTGAAGTTATTTAATTTCTCACTATTCCATAATCAACATTTTTCAACAAATATTAGCAAGGATTTCAATGTTTGTTTTGAAGAGCGTGTTAAACTTTTTTTTCTAAATAAATCTTGACAACAATTTATCTGCTTTCTTTGCTCTCATTTGTTGTTACAGTGGTCCTCCATTTATCTGTGGTGACCTCCAGGGAACGCCCTAGACTTAACTTTATATACTTTACATTGCTAAAATGTTGATTTATTAGAATATTTTGTCACCACTGGGCTTTTTACACATTTACCATACCTAACTCAGTCCGTGCAGAGAGAAACTCATTTACACCCACTAGTGAACACACACAGGGGGCAGCAGTGGACAAACGTGTCTGGCACGGTGGGCAGCTTTAGTCATGGTGCCCAGGGAGCAATTATGGGTTTGCTACCTTGCTCAAAGGCTTTTCAAGCCCAGTTCTCTAACCACCAGGCCACTGCTACCATACTAACATATTATCGATGTTTTGTTAAGTTTTACTGTTAAAACTACAATTGTTTATGTCTCTCAATGGGAAGGTCAAAGAGTGTGTGTGAGAGAGAGAGATGCTAACTAGCGTTCACTGCGAATTTAAGCTCACGTTGTTTAGTTTTTCTAAGAATATTTGTTTAACACTAGTACTTCCTGTTAATTGTAGATCACTACAATATGCCCTGCACACTTTTCCTTGGTAGCTTAATGATTACAGTGCTGATTGTTTAGCAGAAATAAACTTGTAATGTATTGAAAACTATTTAGGACTATGGCGTGTAACAGTTATGTTGGCCAAATTTTAAGATTCTAATTAATAAGTACAACTAATAGCACGGCAGCCTCGATCATTTAGATTTTGGTCATCGAATGGCAAGTTTTATGATTCCATTTCACGTATATGACTCCATACAGTTGTACATTATGACCATCACAGGTAAGTGTGGCGAAAGGCACTTTTGATTCGCTTTGACAGTTTTGTTTGTTAGAACATGACTGACTATTGTTTGTTCATGATAAATCAAGTCTGTTTCTCTGCCCATTGTTTCCAAGTACTTCTTGTAGCAGCTACAAATTCTTTAAGGTATCTTTTCATATTGAAATAAAAGCACTCTGTTCCTAGTATGCCATGGTGCTTTAAAGTCAAAGATCAGAGTGCTTTGAAATGTACCCAACTACCCTTTGGTTAAGTTGCATAAAATTATTTTTGCTTCTGCTGAAAGATTTGCATTTCCTTTGATATCCTTTGTCCGTTCTGCTGCCTTCCTGATTTTTGTTGGGCAGCTCTTTCTCCTCTTTGTTTACTTCACGATTGCTTATTTATTCTGTTTTATTTTCTCCCTATCACAGAGTGCCGGTGACCTGGACGACCCCTGGTAGCCGGAATCATCCACGGCTACAGTCTGCACATGAGAATGTCCTCGGTTCACACAAGAAATGTTCTTAAACATTTTGGTTTTGACTTTAAAACGATTCATAGGAATTTTGTCCAAAAAGGAAATGGATGCATCGTACAGTTTTTTTGGAAGATCAGACAAGAAATTGATTTTTAGGACTCCAGTATAGAATTTTTTTTTCCTGTTTCTTTTTAATATTCTGGTGTTCACATTGTTCAGCTCATCCTGCCATCGAATACCATCTACTGAACTCCAATCCCTGATTTACTTCCTCTTTACTTTCCTTCTTCTATGCTTCAGGTTTCATTACACCTTACATTTCATTATTTTGCATCATCTGATGCTCGTTTTTGGAGCCTGCAGTATAAAAACTTGTCTTGCACATATGAGAACAAGAGTTAAAACAAAACTGCTGTACAGTCCCTGTCAAAAGTCTTGTCGCATAAGGATATAGTAACTTCAATTATAAATCAATCGTTACAATATATGGTTCACTTAGTCAAGGGCTTTCACATTAATAACTGGGTGCAGAATAAAACGTTTTATCGTGTTTTGAATTTATTCAACCAGTCACAGATTAGAGCATCACCTGGGACAATTTACGGAATTAATATTATTCCCAAGTGTGTATAAAAAGCAGCATACCAGACCTTCATGTGAAGTGCAACCTGATTTTTGATAATATGCCAAAGATACAACCACAAACCAAGTACTGATCATCAAGACCTTGAAGACCCAAGTATGCTACTCAGGTGGCAGACGTTTTAACCCTTTATGTTGAGAAAAAAATACATTCATTATGTTGCGGGTCATTTTGGCCCGTATTGTGCAAACCCACTCAAATAAGTCAAAATGAAACTAAAACTAACTTTATTTTAAAATATATACAGACCTAGAAGAGATGAGAAGAAGAGATTCAAATCCAACACTATTAAATAATTTTCATTTTGACCTCTTTTAACTTTTATTTTCTCCGGTTTTCTGTGTTCAACAGTTTTCAGTGTTCCCCACATGATGTGGAACAGAATGTGACCATGACCTTTCTGCAGCTATAGTTCTTGCGAATTGTATGTTACTTTGCACCAGTGTCTAAAGGGTCTATTGACAGTAGATCAGATGCTCTGCCCAGCAGCAGCTGCTTTGGATCGAGCTGGCCTGGTCTGGTTCTAGATCTTGGGAATGACTAGTGCTTTGCCTAGTTTCTACAGGAAAAGTCGATGTCAGTACAGTTTGATGGCATTTGACTGCTGGTTGATCTCAGTTCACAGCACTTAGACATTGTAAGTAGAAACTTCGACAATGTTGTAGAAAGGCTTGCACTGGTAGTTATATGTTGCTGTGATTTACATTCACATACAATTCACATTCCTTGATTTTTCTCAGTTGCTGCTCCAGGTGGTTTATCAGTTTATACTTGCAGGCCCCACGCATAACTGGATTTTGCATCACAGGCTGCCCATATTTTGATACCATACTTTGCAAATTTGTTCAGCAGACTTGTCCTCTGAATCCTCATTATTGGAAAATTGACAAGCTGAATCATTAATAGCATTGGCCTCTGGCTGAGAAGGATTGTCCATCTCTGAACGTTTTTCATCTACATCACAATCCCAGTTTATCAGCTGTGACAAAACTTCTTCAGTTGAAAATTGGCTGGAGCTCATTTTTGGTGCATTTTTTTAAAAAGGGGGCATGAAAAGAGTGACAAGGATATGAAGGAGAATGTCTCTTTTCCACACACACACTTGCTTCTCATTGACTATTCAGAAGCAGTAAAACTAAATATTTCAATTTGATTATTTTGAGTTTGAACGGCTATTTTGTGTCCGGGTCAAAATGACCCGCAACATCTTTGTATATAAACTCTGTGCAGACACCCCACAAAATGTCAAAGTGTCCAGATTTTACCCAGTGATTCATGACCCCAGATGAGGAAAAGTCATGATTTTTTTTGTAAATAAAAATTAAGGATAAACCTGCACTTTGGTCCACACAAAAATCGAAATGGGTCAAATTGACCCGTAACATAATATAAGGGTTAATGTGTCCAATTTTCAAGTGTAGAGGATAAGAAAAAGATTCTGGTGATTTTCATGACAACCCCAGGCCCAGGTCACCTTAAGACAACTATCCGAGGGGATCGTTTGTATCTTTGATAGTTCCGGGCAAACCATTTTTCAACTGCAGCAGAACTTCATGAGAACTGGTGATCGTCACATGTGCCAAGGTCACAGTTTGCAGAAAGAAAAGTGGTATGAAATATCAAGACATTCTTGCTGGCAATTTCTATCCAAACCACAAGAGAGGGCACATTTAGCAGCAGAATGGAGCTACTTCTCATACTTCAGCTTCAACATCAAATTTGAAAGCAACAATGATCAAGATCATCATCATTTGTTCTTCCTACAATTTGGATAAGCAACAAGACTTTTGTCCGAGACTGTGGACAGATGGGTGGTGTAAATGTGGCAGTTTTTTGGCTGCTGCTGTCTTGTGCACCTTTTAGTTTTGAAGCAGAACCGTCCAGTCCAGTTTTGAAGGACACTCGTCCAAATAAACGTTTTTATCTCTCTCTCTCCCTCTCTCTACAAGAACTGGTCTCTAGGTCTTTGATCGAACTTTTTTTTTTCTTTTCCATCTTTACACTTGTGCTCCTCATTGTGTAGTTTTCATCTGTAGTTTTTCCACAACAAATTTTATCTAACATTTTAACTTGTGTTAAAAAAATGTTTCTTGTGGTAAAGCTTTTTTTCTTAAAGCTTTTAAAATCACACGTGTGGTGTTGATGTTCTCAGTTTGATTTGATTGCAGAAATAATAAAAGCATGAATTGAAAGAATATAATTTAAAAGACTAGGTATTTTTTAAAGCCAAACCGCATGTACATATGTTTTCAAGAGCATAAATAGGGAGCACATATTTATCTCCTTTGGTGCCAGAGGTACTGGTGTTTTTGTTCATTTTATGTTCTTTTAAACCTCATTTTATTTCAGAATTAGCTTATTTATAATCATTTTGATGTTCCAGGTTGAACTGTGCCTGTTAAGAGCTATTGTGTTCAGTTTTGCAGGACACATATGAATGAATGTAACCCTTTTGTGTACCCCAAAAGTAAGTGTTAAGAAGCAATTGATTGCTTACAGTTTTTTGTGCATTTTCCCCTCTCAGACTATCAATAAACATGATTGTCTCATTTTCACAATGCTGTGAGTGAAACCACATAGATATACAACTTTTATTATTTTTCATGGACCTCACCTGATCTTGTGTGTTGCAGCTTTGAAATGTGGCATTGAAATTGTGAATGTTAGAGAGTAAGAGAGTATGTATGTGCATGTGTGTGTGTGTACACATATATGTAGGCTTCTTGCATTATCCATGGGTACAAAGTATCCATCATTTGCTGGGAAGAAAGTTCATCTCATAAATGTGTATGGATGTGTGTGTCATATCTATAACTACATACATACATAAACACATTTTTTATTATTCAGATTTGGCTTTGTGGGATGTCTTTTGTGAACGAGGGGGATTGGTGGTAGTCCATTCTGTTTTTGTGATTTTTGCTCTCTCTTTTGTTTTCTTCCTCTGTCATTTTAGTCCCCAGTATGATGACGTGTTTCAATAGGATTCAATGAACATGATCTGTTGTCAATAAAGAATTGTCTAAGAATCATGCTGACAGTTCTATAAAAAAGTTTTTTTTTATTTCATGTGCAAGTTTAGCTCGACAGCTAACATCCAAATAGAAATCCCAATGTGTCCAGAATGTCCAGTTGTCCCAGCTGAGCCATGGAGCAAGATCTGCTACATCAATGATATAACTGTGTGTTCATGTTGAGCCACAAGATGGCGTGCTTACCCCACTGAAATGTGTCGGCGAGTGGAACACACATGCTCAGTGTTGAGTGCATTTCTAATCTCTTTTAATCTTTTTTTTAAATGTTTAATCTATTTTATTAGATAGTTCTTCAAATGCTAATTTGCAGTAAACTGGGTTATGGAATTTGTTCTATGTTTCTATGAATTCGTAATGTTTTCGAAGTAAAAGAACATGTTGACTGTTTCAGTTTCTTCTGCTTAACATGTTATTTTATTTCAAAAGGTTTTGTCAGTAAAATACATCCATTAATGTATTTTAATTACTTAATTATTGGAGATTTATTATAGTGTTTAAAAACATCCAATCTATCAATGAACAAATCATGTAGTAAACAAAATGTGTGCTGATTATAATGTAAACTAATAAAAATATTAAATACACTTTGTAAACGTTAGCTGTATTAATAAATATATACAATTGTATTAATGTCTACTTAGTTGGGATTTTAAAATTATATGTTGACATAATGTAAATTTTATTCTGGGTTAATGAGTGTGTATTTGGCATTAAAGATAAGTAATTATGTTACTTATAAGTAATTATGTAACCAACAGCCTGTACTGCTTCAGTAAGCCAACACATCCTCACTTTAAACCTTGCTTTTCACTTCTGCTCCTCATTACAGATCCCCCACCCCAACATGCCAAATACTGCTAATGGTCCGGCCTAAAACCCCTATCCTTTCCTCGCAGGTTTGTTTTGTTTTCTTTGGATCAGGATGGCAAATGTGTGGATTAAAGTAATCCTCACTCTTCAGGCTGAAACCATGGGGGACTTGACACAATACAGGGGCACATATCCTCAGTTTTGTGGATTGTGAGGATGTACTAAGCAGATTGGGTGAGCACCAGACAATAGTTTAAAAAGAAAAGGAGTAAATGAACAGGATAGTTGGTAAAGATTGATGTGAACATTGTGTGGGGTATCATTGCAGAGTGATTAATGTTTCAGATTTTGTCTTATCTTAGTAAAATGTCATAGTAACACTTGTGCAAGGCTTGTTTACTTGCCTTGAAATAAATGAATCCTGTTTTTTATTAGCTGAGCAGATTTTCCTTGCTCAGCATTGTTTGAACTACTTTTGTTTGGAGCTTAAACTGACTACTCAAGCTCATGTGACTAGTTTGTGTATTCCACTGTGAAGCAATCTCTTGAACAAGCCTTTAATAGATAAGTAAACAGTTTATCACTGGGCTGCAGATGTTCTGCTAAACAAATTCAAGAGTTTACACCGCTTTTCAAAAATGCATTGTCTATCCATTATTGTTTCATTACATAATTTGTAAATCTTCATGTACATCCTTCTCTTTGGATGAACTTACCTTACAGTCAATGAGCGCATAATGCAGTTATCAAAGATAAATCGACTTCAATTTTTGTTTGGGCTAGAAAGCAGGCATGTCTTTTTTTACAATTAAAATTTACAATTTTTAATGCTTTTTACTAGGAATTATTCCTCTGCATGTACCCCAATCAGTGTATGGAATAACATATTTACACATACTAGTGAACACCCATTAAAGAACAGCAGTGAGTGCACATGCTAAGGATGCTCACAGTGTGTAGTGTAGCAGTTAGTGGTTTAGTGCCTTTTTCAATGGCACTTCAGACATGACCTGTCAACGTTTAATATTGAATCTCTCTTACAGAAACCAATCATTTTATTCTTTGCCTTTGGTTTCATTTAAAAATGCATGTTTTGGCCTGACAATCGGCGTGATGTCCTAGAGAAAAATCTAATTATTTTTGAGCCGTTTACTTACTTTCTGATCCAAAATATGTTGTCATCTGATCATTACTTTATTCAACATTTTTTTCGTGGACCAATCAAGGCTTTTTGCACACAATTGTGAAATAATGTATAAAGCCCAGATTTATCTGTTAAAATATAGGATCAAGTATTTATAGGATGCAGTGATGTTGAAAAAGGAGACCTGGATTTTAATGACATACCATATTATTTAAAAGGTTCTGGGAGGAGTTTGGGCTCTCTGCAGGCCACTGGATTATCTCTACTGGTAACTTGTAAAAAACTTTGTCGTTAGGGGCCTTGCTTGGTGCATAATCACCTACGAACAGGCTTTTTCTATATTGATGCCATGAAGTTGGAAGCATAGAATTGACCTGTTGGTAGAGGCTGTGACATGCAACTGGACTACATAATTAGAAGAGGTGTATACTTTTGTGTTTATAGTGTGAGAAGAACACAAGTAATGGCTTAGAAGTGTTTAACATTGGGGAACAAATTTATTTCAGACATTATAAATAAATAATGGCTTTCCAATAGGTTACTGTTTATTTATTTATGCAATTGTGTCTTTAAAAAATAGTCCCATCTTGATAAATGTCTAAATTTAGACCATACACCAGTGTAATTGTCCAACGACGTCCACTTATTTGAGTGTGGATGGGTTGTTTTTCAGTTGCATGTTGCATGGTCTCTATCTCTCGCGCCACCCTTGAGAAAGTTGTGGATCTCCACCCATCACACGAGCTATTAGCTACATCTTTTTATCAGCCAGCAGTGATTTCTCATGCTCACATCTCAAACAGACTGAGGTCAATGTGACTGAAACATCTTAATTTCCATCTTTCTGGCATGTCCCGTAAGTCTAAGACTGACTACCACAATCTCACTAAACAATATTAAGCTTGTGAATTACACGTATGTGCTACCTAGACCTGCTCGATTTTCCTTTGAACGGTAAAGCATGTTTTAATTATGATTTGTTATAGCAGATTAAAACTTATTATTTTAAGGCTTACAATCTAGACTTGCCCTGTTGGGTAAGTGGAATGGGCAATGGTGGTTTGAATAGCAGGTAGGGTTAGCAGGGGGGCAGGGATTTACCCCCTCCTCAAAACCTTGGTTACACTGCAGAATTAAATGAGCTGCTGAAAGAATGCACAAGGGTGGCACAGCAATGCATCCTGGGGGCGAGAGCTTAATGTGGCCTGAGTGGCAGGATTATGGAGGAAATGAGAGGACAGACCAGGGGAGCTGGAGTCAGGTAATTCATCTCTAATTAAACACTCCAACCTGCATGCTTCACTCCAACGTTTTACTCTCATTGAATTTGAGTCTGGGTTGGAACAGTTTGAGAATTTTGTTTTGAGATTTCTTGCTTTTGTTCCAGTCAGCCAAGCACAGACTTTTGTTGCATTTTTAATCATTATCATAACGGATTTGGCATCTGCACACCCACATTAATTCCATGCACAAGTATGCCATTATGTCATAAAAGTATTTTTTCTAGTTTCACCTTACCACAGATGTACTTTTAATTTATAATACAGTTTTTAAATAAAGTCTTTCTCTTTGTACTAAAGTGATGTTAGTAAACTACATCATTTCATTATGTGCCAATTTTCAATCCTAAATGCTTCCAATGCTTGCATCCTGGATCTTTTTGGTATTCCTGAGTAAGAAAAGCAGAATTGTTGTAAGATCTTTTTGTTTGGTCTGGTGAGTTGATTGCTTCAAACTTTTGTACGTCTGTTTAAATGTTATTTAATGCTCACTGATTAAAAGTAACTATGTCAAGTTCATACAACCGGACTACTTTTCTCTTTAGTTACATCAAACTGCTCAGAGACATTGAAAACGAACTATTAAATGTGATGATATTAACGACTATATATAAGCAAGAGAATCTATGCTTGTGAGTAGACGGTGAGTGTTAGACAGTATCCAGTGGAGTTGATTGTCTCCTCCCATTCATTCAGCAGCCCACCAGCCAGCACTGTCCTGACATGATGGCTCTTTGTGTTTGTGCAGCCAGGCCGAAAGCCCAGGCCACAGGAAGGAATTAAGAAAAGATAGGTGGGGAGAAGTAATTATGTTTAGTCACTGAATTCTTGAAATCCTTGCGATAATTACGTGATTCACTACAAAACACTGTCGAGTCGAGTGAAAAGAGCAGGAATGTCTGTGCGAGCAGCTCAGAACATGACACCTCGTAGCCCCTGAGAGGCCACGGCAGAGCTTTGAGTTCAGGACATCAGGATAAGCTCTTCATGTATAGCAGGCTTCAATTACAAACCTGCCAATTAGCATGCAGCTTTTCACCTCAGCAGGGATTGTCTAGTTTGGCAATTTTATCCTAATTATTATACCTTTTGAACTGACCAAAAGCATGCAAATTATAAATAAAATGTATTTATTACATTTTGTCTCGGTATACATTTTAAACTTTTGCCATGAAAAGTAAAGACGATCGATCCACAAAATCAAATTAAACCTAATTTTTCATTCAAAGCCCAGATAACCACAATTGACAGCGTTTGAGAACAGACGTAGTGGCCAATTATTCTTGCTATGAATACAAACAACTATCATTACAATATTTCAATACAAACAATAAAATATTGACCAAAATATTATAACAGCCTTTACTTTTCTGGAAAGTGATTAATCGATTAACACCTTTAGGGCTCCCAGAACTCAATGCAGATTGCACCGCAGCATCTACAGTTAAAAATAAAACCTAAATATGAGTCTATGAAAGCAATCTGGGAGGTTTTCAAGAACATTGAAATTGCCAAATAGGTGCAGTGCTTGGCAGAACAAAACAAGCCTGAATGTACTCAAATATTCATAAACAGGACAAGTGGAGTTTGACTAATAAAATCTAGATCAGAGGACAATGCAAGCCACAGAAACTGTCAAGTTAACACTACATGCCTGCTAAGTTGTTTTGATTGCTGTATAGTTACAAAACATAAGTTGCTTCCATTTCAAGACATCAACTACTGACAAAACAGCCTCTAGGAGTTCAACCATTGCTATCTTAATATCACTCTACAGATAATAACTACTTATTTGTTAGCAAGAAGAGAGGGTTCAGTAGGATCTCGTGCAGGAGCCGGACTGGAGGTTTACTCATTCAATTGGAGTGGCCTGTATAAGGAAAGAGGAAGAAGTCATTTACGGCCTGAGCATGTTTCATGCCTCAGAAACCTTGTTGAATTAAATGGAGTAATCACAGCTTGAGGCAACCTCTCCCTGCTTCACTCTTCTTCTGCTGAGTGGAACAGATTACTGCTGGATCAACGTGAAGACCAGGAAAACACACACCATTCCTGCACATTTTAGGTAAGAATGGAAACATATTTGAACTCCAGGATTACACTTTTGCACTGTTTCTTGAATTGTGTCGTTGTTTCTGGTGCAGCAGTTTAATTTGTACCACTGTGGATAAACTGAGATTCACCCCTGTTACATCAATGCCCCGTTAGTGGTTCCCTTTTGTCCTTCACTCTTCCAAAACGAGAAGAAACACAAGGTCAGAGAGTATAAGAATAGTTTTGATTCAGATCAAGTGAAGCAGTTAATGCTAAAGCTGCCCTCTGGCTACAATTGTGAATACTCGTAATCCACTGCTATAATGCACATTGCCCAATTGTGTATGTGCATTATCTGTACTCACTGTGTGCTCCTTTGGACCGTTATTATGAGGCACAATCTAAAATATCTCAACAAGAGCTTTATGAATTTAGATGATGACAGTCTAACACTGAGACGAGGCCATTTATCTCATTCCAGAGAGGAGGTGGTAGGTTAGAAGTACCAGCAGGACAAGTGTGTAACCGAGAACACTTTTGTTATGATTCTGATACCTCTAAACTGAATTGCTTTCACGTATATCTATTTTTCGAGTACTTCGTATTGAATCCACTTCGCATTTATATTTATTTTTCTCAGTAGTACTCTTTATCATGACCAGGGGCAGCATGGGTCAAGCATTACCCAGAAACAATTGGCACAAACCACAATTACAGTACACCCACGACATTGACTCACTTCTTATCGGTTGTATGTGTTAATAGATCTAGAATATGTAGATAAAACAAATAGAACTAGTTGTCATTCATTGACATAACCTGAAATTCAATTTCTGTGTCCAGCTTAGGCCTTAACCTGCATTTAAATGTACAGTGGCCCCTGTTAAATATGGATGTCCCAAACTGAAATGTACTCAGTCTCTGTTTAACACTGCGATTTTCTTGGTAGTGGTGGTGGGACCGGCTCTTGCTTTTTAATCTGTATTGATCATTGTCAAAAAATAACCAAGCACCAATCAAGCTGTTTAACTTGCTTTTACAGTAGCACACAGATTCACAACACAATAACATTAAAGATGAGAATGCAACTGCAACAAGGCAAAAAACACACAACTGCAACCGCCTTGAACGTAAATACAAAAGACAAAGCACAAATACAAATGACAGACCACAAATACAAAAGCTGAGAACAAAACGGAAGCGCTCACAAAACGGAAGTGCTCCTGGCCATTAGGGGGCAATGTTTATCATACTTTATTTCACAATTGGCTGAAATCACAGTGAAATGATAGCCAATAGTTCTGGGTTATATCTCCAGGTAGTGCTGCCCTATATTCTCCACACATCTGCATGGGCTTATTCCAGGTGCTCTAGTTTTCCCCCACAGTCCAAAAACACGTCACTTGGCTAACTGGAGCTTTAAAAATGTCTATGATTGTGTCATAACCTCAATACAACTTTGTTTGCTACTACTGATGAAACATGCATAAATAAATACAAATTCGGTCATGAATGCAACTAAAATATTAAACAAACACATTTTGTAATATTTATAACAATATAACAATTTCAAATAATGTAGGCTAGGCTACTGTGTGCCACGTGTTCGACATCTTTTGCACTGTAATGGTCGCTACATGTGTGAATCTGGGTGTTTCTTGGTGTGTTTGTCCGAAAAAGACAACAATACACGACATACTATCTCCTTTTAGACTGCAGCTTAGGGTTTATTTCCCGGTTTGTCCACTGCTAGTAAAACTTAAGAAAAACAAACTTTTTAAACGCTGTCCGAAAAAAGAGTCTACCAGTAGGTGGCAGCAATCTCCATATTTTGCATGAGCTATAGTTGTATAATGCAAACACAGTTTTTAGGTTTAGTAGTAAAGCAATAAAATATCCCCATTAGATGTAATAAACTTATTTTAGCCTGCTGTTTTATAGCAGAAGCATCCAATTATTGAACAAAAGCAACATCACTCCAAAGCTGTGCTAACCTGCTGAGTACATCTCACAATACAAAAGGCAAAGGTTAAAGGTGAGCATGCTGGAGGCACTAAATGTGATTAATGTCATTTAAGTGTATATGCGAGAATGGCTTTGGCTCTTTTAGTGATTACAGCATGATGCAGATCTGAGACTAATGACTGTAATGATGGTAATAACTGGAGCAACTAATTTGGAGGTGTTATGCTACATTCATATGTAGTATTTAAAATAAAGTACTTCCTTTTTGGGAATGAGAAGACAATTTGTCCTTTGACATAATTTCTCTAAAACTCGGTGTATCTTTCTCTTCAATTAATTCACGTATTATTTATAATTTTATTTATTTGATATCTTCCCATTCCAGTCACATCCAACACTTGTGTGCTTATTAGACTATACTGATCCACAACGTTTCTTTGCAATAGGATTTTTAGAGAGTAGGTGTCT
The DNA here is from genome assembly GCA_028566735.1 of Ammoglanis amapaensis. Lineage (NCBI taxonomy): Eukaryota > Metazoa > Chordata > Actinopteri > Siluriformes > Trichomycteridae > Ammoglanis > Ammoglanis amapaensis. The sequence continues at coordinate 1,493,762 of JAOUQU010000040.1, read as the reverse complement.
TTCTCTAACCCATTGCACTATTGGGAGCTATGCATATTAATATTGGTGAACTCTGCATGTCCAGTTGACCCAGTGGCATGTCATTGGAATGTTGGAGGACACCAGAAAGCCTGGAAGAATCCATGCGGACACTGGAGAAGCGTGCACACAGAACTCCACACAGAAAGCCCTGGAATTCCTTACTTGGGTGTTGAACCTGGGACCTCTTGCTCTGAGACGACAGTACTAACCAATAAGCCATTATGCCCCCATTTTCATTATGGTGATGACGATGATGATGATGATATCTATGGCGAGGTCAGTTAGTCCACAAAATGGGTTGAGAATCCAACTATGTGGCAAAAAAGTTAATGAAATAAAAAGTCTGTGCTTTTGCTAATTTAATAAAGAAAATGTTTTAAAAACTGCATTTGCTTTCATTTTAATATTAAATATGATCATTCAAATTTGGCACCTTAGTGGTTGTTTTTTGTTAATAGCTACATAACAATTGCTAATACTGTATTTATTTAGTTTTAATATTCTCTTACACTTTTGTAGACAAATTTATCGATCAAATGGGATGTACATCGATTAGATGTTTTGCTGTGACCATCATGCAGTAACATAACTACTATCTATCATTGATATGGTAATCACACAGTAGTGTTGTAGCAGGTGCTGCAGTATTGTTGAGATTTTTAATTGCTGTTTAAATGACTTTTATGACCCTATTATAAAAAAACAAGGTTCAGTAAACGTTTATTCAAAGCGTATAGCAATTTTCACAGCATACAATCTAAACAAGTGTGGCTAAATTTGTCAGTGTTGGTGCTTGAACTAGAAATCTTTGATTGCTAGTCTAGTTTTGTGAGAGTTGGACTGTGGGAGGACACCGGAAGAACCTGGAAGAAATCCATACAGACACAGGGAGAATGTGCAAATGTGCACACAAAAAAGCCCCGGATAGCGTAATCTGGGAATTGAACCCGGGTCTTCTTAATTTGAGGTGACAGTACTAACCACTAAGCCACTATGCTGCCCTTTAATCATTAAAAATGTTTTTCATAATTTGTTTTACAATTCATAGGAACAGTATGTATCTGACCAAAATGAGCGGTGTTGGTTAATTGTTTTAAAATGTTCTTTTCTAGTTTATATAATCAAACAACAGCCCATTTTCATTAAACACATATTCATATATTGTAAAACTAGAAAATTTGAAATATTAAATTGATATACGTTAGTGGACAAAGTTATGATTATTATGTTCATGTAAATGTTGGGTGACGCAACAAGACAATGACCATACACGTATCATTTAATAGAATTACCTTTGAGTTCTAGTGATGAGATGCATCTTGCTACAGATTCTGTGAACTAGATAAGATTCAGAACATTGATACAGCATGAGGCAGGATGTTAATTTTTTTAATCATGTTGGTGGAAGCTCAGTCGGATAACCTGATCAAGCAAATGATGTCCTTTTTTTTTGCTATGTTTAGACTTTTAAGCTATTTCACTCAACATAAGCTCAGTGCCAGCCTGCCTGTCTTAATGCAATCAAGACTGAACGGTGTTCTCAATCAGCATTGTGGATTTAGGGATTATGTTCTTATTGTTGCTGCCCATTATGCCCAGCGTAATTTAGTGATGGAGGACTGGTCTATTTCCATGGACCATTACCCAGGTCACCCTGGTATGGCTTCTGGCAGGTGTGGCAGTTCTAATGGCAAAAATAACATATTGATATAATTGCTCCAGTTTTGTGAATAAACTCATATTGTAATGGAAAAGGATTTAGTAAATCTCTATTGACTCTGACTACCAGCATTGTAAGCTTATTGTTACAGGGATATTTTACTTATCAGAGTCTCTGCTGCATGTGGCCAGTTAATACATCCTGATTAAATATGTTAGCTTTTAAAATTTCATCAGATTTTGACTGGCCTACATTCATTAGAATTGAGTTTTAAACATTCACAATTGTTTCTTATTTTAAAATGCCTAGGAATTATTTTTAATACAATACAAACTATGTAGTAAAACATAAATAGACCTCTACATTTGATGATAGATAATCAATCTTAATGTCCCATATACTTTTGCCATATTTAATTGTATGTTGCAAACAAAAGTACACAATCCTCTTCTGAATGGAATTAGTACCACTGATGTTGTGACACACTACTATATGATTCTTGATTAAATTTGGCATAGCTTTCGACTAATTGGCACTTACATTTATCGGATGTATATTTAAGAGTAGTTCAGCATGACACAATATTTATAATAAATATTATTGAGGAGATCAGGCTACACAATCTCTCTTAGCACTTCTAGCATTTCGGCAAATGACTCTTGGATAACGTACCTTCTATTCATTCACTTTATAGACACTGTGGGTATATTTTAATGTGCACAGTAGTTTACTTTAGTCACATTTGCTCATGTCATGTAACTTGTAATCAGCTCAGAGGCTCTACGCCGTAAAGCTGTTTCTTACTTTATAACTGTTAAATTAGTTAGAAATTCCTTGCATGTGAAATGCTAACTGTTCATTTGTAGCCTGTACACCATGTATATTTCATTGTGTACCTAGTATTTCCAGGTTACACAAATACATTATTCATGACCATGATGATGATAGTATAAGTAATTGTTGTATTTTTAAAAACTACATTGTGTATTAAATTTGTAAAAGTAATTGTAGGCTCTCTGTCTGAGTGGGTTTCCTGTGTGTTCTCCAGTTTCCACAGTTTCTAACGGTCCAATGACTGGCTAATTAGATTTAAATTAAAAAGTTCCCCAATTAATGTGTTTGTGTATGTGTGCGTGTGTATGTGTGCGTGTGTATATGTGTTGAATTAAACCCACTGTGATTATGTTGCAAATATTAATTACCAATCTTTATGAACATGTTACATTGTGTGGTACTTGGTAGGTAAGTGTTTATTGTATTGAGAAGTCTGGTGAATCTATTTGAGATGCAGCATGACTCTTCTTTTTTCTTTCTCTTGCCCCAGGTTGCCCCACGAATGTACACAGACTTCCAGCAAGCCACTAAAAGCCTGGATTAGAGTCTCTGAATATTGCATGTGAGTAATGGGGTTTTAATTTGGAGTGCGCCAATATTGTTCATTATTCACCAGACTGTTTATAGACTGATTAAGCTCATGCTCTTTCTAGCCACTTTATTACAAAAAAAAAGATTCAGATTGAGAATGCACTAAAATCCTGACCTCATATGGACAAATATACTAGTTCCACTTTACTTGCCTTTCTGTCTGGAATATGAACATTCGTCGGATTCAATTTCCCAACACTGAAAGATTGCTGCTTGAATTGGTATTTGACAGAACTGTGTGTCATTGCTTGTTGTTGATTGTGTCTCATCTGGTTTTGTTTGCTGCAGTTCTCTGGCCATTCAGCAATCTAGGGCAACTCTATTTGGAGAAGCGGCCCCAGTAACTGACCCTTCCATTCATGCTAAAGCTTCCTACTATGCGCAGTATGCCCATCATTTTGCCTTATTTTCTGACCTTTGGTACCTCAGCTGGTCCATTTTTCTGGATGGAATAGAACTAGATCTTGAAGGTCAAGACATAGGCCCAGTCTATGACCTTTGTTCTTTTTCAGTTTCAAATGGGCACCCCTTTACCTCCAAACTGTTAACCCCTGCAGACCTTAATGTCACTGTTCACACATAAGTGCATTGTCTCTTAGTAAGAATTCAGACTTTTTGTATTACAAAAATGTAATATTCACACACACACACACACCCTCCAAAAAATGCCTGCATTTCGTATAATTGCATGCAATGGTACTAGGGAGACCCATAGAAAATATTTGCCAAAAAAAAACATTTGTGACTTTTACATTACATGACTCATGTGATGAAGCACACATATTTACAAATGTGATTAATATTTAGAATAAACTCTGCTGCTTGGATACCTATAACCTTACTCTTTTAGTAATAATCCAAAGCTCATGACCACATTAAGAGATAGGAATGGTGACACAGTGATACTCTGGATGTAAAGGAACAAGACGATGCAAAACTGATGCCAAGACATCACACACAAGCAGGTAGACACAAGCGGGTCCCATGGTAGACGATGCTGGCGATACAGAAAACCTTCCAGACAAAGCAAATCAAGAGAACTTGAGCAATAAATTGCAATGTGGTCTTTGGCAGCATGGCGCACATGGAGAGGTTGACAGATCAACATGCACCGGCACCCTTGTTTCCTTCCATTTAGACCATGCAAGGAGAAATATCTGATGGACTGGAGCAACATACAGATCACCATCACCATGTTAGATGAAGGGAAAAAGCCAATCACTGCTAAGATGTAGACAATAAAGTAATAATGTGTCATTATAAAACTCAAGCTGTCATGCAAAAAAAGTTCCTCAAATTGTTAAAGCGATGTGCCAGTCAACGTTCATCAAACAGACGCAGCATGAAGACACTACTCTTAAGTGCCTCTTATGTTTTGAGAGCCGTGCTGTCCATCAGTATGTTATTATGTCTGCTGGAAGCTGGCTGTGTTCTTTCATCTCATGGGTTTTATGGCAATTTCCTAACAGAGCCCGTTAATATACTGTCAGATTTCAATCCACTGACTGCTCAAACACCACCAGAGAGGTAGATACACACATGTACAGGTGCATTGAAGCAGGAGAAGATGTTTTTAGATGGAGGACCTACAAGGTCACTCTTCTCTCACTTTCTAGCAGGCTGTTTCTCAATCCCATTGCTGTCTCTCTTTTTTCTTTGAGATATCTCTCAGGCCCTGCCCCAACTCCCATCAACTCTTACACATTGACTGCCATTTTCCTACTGACTTTCTTGGAATTTTCCTTCTTTTTCTGTTCCAACTTTGTTCTCTTTACCATCTTTGTTATACCTTCTATCTTTAGCTCCTGGCGTCTGTCTTGTAGTCTTTCTCTCTCACTGCATATCATTATTTTTCTTGCTTTTACTCTCTCAATCAATTCTCAACGTATTCTTTCTTTATTGACTCTCTCAGTATCCTATATTGTCCTATTGTCCCTCTTGCTGCCAATCTGGCATGATCTCTTGCTTTTTCTTTCTCTCGATCACACACTTTCCCTCAGCTATCTCAGAGTCTCTTCTCTTTGCTCTTTCGCGCACTGTAATTTCTTGTTTTGTTTTCCTTGCTTATATTCGCTTTCTCTCTTGAGCTCTGTCTGCCTGATAGTGGAGAGCAGTGGAAGAGCAGGTCTCTGCGGAGTGAATAAATACGTAAATGCGGGTCGTTCTTCTCTAATCCACAGAGGTGCGAAAGCACTGAGCTGTTAAATAGGCAGAGTGCTGAGCTGCTTTCCTCACGGCCTGCATATTGACCAGAGACTTAAGATGATTAATGCACTACTTTAGCTCCAGAGAGGCCTTGGGGAAGAAGGGGAAATGTTGAAGAGGTTAATTGTTTTGTTTTAGTGATATGAAGTGAGAGATTTCAGATACTGCCACATGAATGCTTTCACTAATTGACAGCACAAACTGTTGGGGCTATTGTTTATAATACATTGTCATACGATGAAAACAAATTGAAATATTTAAAATATTCATATACCTATATAAGCATAACTTACACAATTTTACATTATTTTAAAGAGCAGATTGTTCAATAATTTTTCTGGGCTTGCACTTTCTTTGTCCACCCAAAATGTACCCACATAAACACCTCATGTCTATTAGGTCAGCCAAAAATGGAAAAATAACGATGACAGTCAGAGCTCCACATTTACAATAAATGGATCGTCATTAATTATTTCAGATCTTTGTCCATTACTACAATCATAAGTTTGATTCTCAAGAATTTATCTAATCAGAAACACATTATATAATTTATCTTATAGAAACACACAGCATTAACTATTGCATCAACCAGAATGTTTAACCCAAAGCTGCACACAACTGTAAGTAAATACAATATAAGCAATGAAATGGGCTTTTAACGTAGTTTAAATAATCTTAACCATGATTGTGATGATCAGTAATACATTATGAACTATCACTTGTGATGGAATAACCCTGAATTGTGAGTTGAAATGAGTCGTAATCTATTATACAAATGTATTGTTGTACAGAAGCTCTGTAAATGTGATATCAATAATAATAACAATAATAATACTTATTGTTATTAATAAAATTATCATTGTGTTATGGCATGGTTATTATTATGTAATGACATATATTTGTCAGTGATTTTACAATATTAAACAAGATTCTCAGTAAACCGAAATTGGTCTGTATCAGCTAGAACTATGTTTAGGATGTTAAATAAGGCAACCAACACACTTCTTATTTATGTAATATATCTGGAGAGAATAAGTTTTGTGTTGTCATAAGATTGAAATTGACCTGACACTGCCAAGAGGTGCAGTAATAAAATCAAGTGGCGACCTCCTTTATGCAATGTGAATAGAGGAAACTTATATTGCGTATCATGATCCCGGTGGCGACCCCGAAAGGGAGCCGTCGAAAAAAAATTGTTAGAACTGCATTGTATGCAATGCTGTCATGATAATGGACACAGCTGTTTAACGTATTATATATATATTTTATTATATTTTGCTTCTTTTTTCTTCAATGATGGTATATAAACATTTTTGACCACAAAATACCAGCTAATGCCATCAGTGTCTAAATTGCTCAGTCTTTTAAATTTTCTCAAATCAGAGAACCATCTTTAACCAACCATGGCGGAGTGCACAGAGCAATGAGAAGGCTCCAATACTGCTGACAGGTGGGGTGAAGGGTCAGATGTAATCGGGATGCAGGTAATTTCCTGCTGGAAGTGATTTGAGTGTTTGTTTGTTTTTCATATTCACCACTGCAGGAGCTATTGGATTTGAACTGGCAGTGAGGACACACAGAGCTGCTGGAGGTTGATTGTGGATATTCAGTGTGTGTGCTTAAGATGACTACATGCACATATGGTCATTTGCCAGCTTTCTGCATTTTTTTTCTTTTATAATAAAAAAAGGATGCTGTTTGGGGATTGAGAACCTGTCTGAAGAACTTATCTACTCTAAACAGCTAGAACTTAAAAGAAAGCGTGTCAGCAATATGACTTTTTAAACAGAGCGCTTTTGTAAATCAGATACATTTTTGCACTTAAAGTAAAAGAGTCGCTCCGTAATGCATTTTATAGTGAGCAACATCCTTTCATTTCCACCAACATCAAATGCAAATGGATAAAGACCTCACAAATCAAAGTAGCTGGAAGTTGTATAAGGTCAGAAGGAACATTCTAGTGGCTTTACAGAGCTCAGAACAGATAAATCCTACACGTCACTGGTAGTCACCAGATTTCAATAGAAAGGTCTTGTTAATGTCATTAAGTCACAAGTGCAGAAGCATGCAAATCCATTAACCGTGTGTGCATCAATAGGTCATTAATGCTAGGTCAGCCATAGATCAACAACAATACTTCTGACATTCAAAAATGTCAGACTGGGATAAATAGTGTTGATTCTTTTTTCTTGGCTACTAAAATGTCACAAGTTTAATACGGGTGTGTAGAGTTATTTTTAAAATGTTTTATTGTGAAGTTTAGCCCATCTTTGCTGTGATGTAGCCAATACATGCTTTTTGACTTCAATTTGAAATACTCTACTGTTTAAAATGTACTATTCTCTAAAAGAGGCGCTGCTTTAATACTGTAAATGGCAAACACCAATCTGTAAGCCTTTAGATAAACACAGTAAACACATTAGCTGTGTGTAGCAGTTTAAGAATGATAGGAAATACAATCATCATACTGTATTTAAGAATCAGGTATACACACAATAATCATATCAGTGGGTGGGATGGTGGATTGGTGGGTAGGAAGAAGGTTCTAGTTTTGATCCCCAGACAAGCAGGTCCTTTTGGTTTTCTTTGTAGGTTTCCACCAAGAGATCTGGCTTAATCCCAATGTTTTAATACATGCAGCCAGGTAATGGGTCACATTTAATAAAATCAAAAAGCTTCTACAATCAAAAACATCTCAAAAGAACATGTTACATTACCATAAGACCCTTTCTTTGATATTGCCTTTACAAAACCAGCATCCCTTGATCCCATCTTTAAGCAAACTCTCTGCATTTTTGCAGCTGCTCTCTTCATTTGATTAATTTTTCTGGAAGAAAAGTAGTCACAACAGTACGGTACCATAATTTTTGTCTAATATATGATGTTTTTATACCCTTATGTTTTCAATCAATTGCCCACGCTAATATAATATTTAAACACGAACAACAGTCCACATGTTAATGACACACTACCAGCCTTTTGAACCTGAGATTTTGCTATCATAATGACCGTGAATAAAATGTTTCAAATGTCGTATTAAGTGGTTTTCTGCACTGAGGGGGGAAATGAAGCAGGTGGAATTCTGATTGTTGTGTCTGTCATACAACGAGTGTCTATTGGGAATGTGACTAAAAATAATGCAGAGGAAATGAAGGTGTTTATGGGTCCCTGGGAACCATTTGAGTTTATTCACAAAGTCATTTTAGTAGATAAAATATTAAAACGCACTTGTGTTTTAAATTGCAAGAACAATTTTTTTCTGAAGTTCATTTTATTGTCAGACTAAACAAACTTGCACCGTTTGTGTGAGTGTTTTTCTTTAGTTTCACTTTTAATGCTTCAGCTGTAAAGGTGACACAGAATTTCATCATACACTTGATCCTTCATCTCAGTTATTTCTGCTTCTCTCTTTTTTGTGCCCCAAGATTGTAATAAATAATCATGTAGTAAAGGTTAATACTAAGGCTAATATTAAGGTTCAAGTAACCTTTTCTATTACCTAAGTTAGTTAGGTAAGTGTATTAGCTAACATTTTTCTAGTAAGTTTCCTGACACAGACATACAAGCTTGTAAATAATTGTAAAATACTTTATACTAAATATTAGTTGGTTGGTGTTTACCTGTCACATCCAACTCTTGGGTCACCACAATGAAATTCGATTATTCAGACTCTTAATGCTGGTATGCAGTGGAAAATGCCACAACTCTACCTATACTAATAAAACATTCTGTATCTAGAATAGATCATCCTGGCACTGTTTTTGGTTGTGTCTTGCAGACTACTTTATTTATTTGTAAGAATTTAGAACATGCTTACAAATGCACTTGTAGAAACTAGGCTGTTCTTCATGTACATGAATGCTTTATCTAGTGGGGTTACTATTATTGTTTTTAAATGTATTTGTTTCAGACCTTTCTATTTGTCCAGAGGTCATTATTTCTTGGACATTCATATTTGACATTAAAAGACTTTACCATATACAGGCAAACCTTTATTTTAACATTTTACTTTTCCTGGAAGAATGACCCTTTCATTAACAATTTTACCAAGAAATTAGATGGATATGCAAACCATGTGTCCACATTTATCAGACAAAAGTTTCAAAGATGATGAATAAATGTAAGATGAATGTAATGTTCTCTCTAAATTATCCTTCACTGTTGTCAAATGATAATTGGGGAACATAATTACAGTAAGTGGAGGGTTAACAGGAAAATAACCTGAATAAAGGGGGGAAAGAATGAAAGGGACAGGCAATAATGTGCTTTACAAGTTAAATGTATCATTTGAATGTGCTGAACTTTGGCTTCTCTGTCAACACAATCTCATGCTCAGTGTTCGGTACATCAAGACAAGGTCTGACCACAGAAGAACATGTGATGGATGAAAAGGTGAGTAGAGCTGAAACAGACGCTAACTAACTGCTTTAGAGCATTTCTTTTTATTACCCGGAAAATGTGTTATCCAATAGATTGAAAGAAATTAATTCACCCATTAACCTTTTAAGTAGTAATGTCAAAGTGATGGTGCAAGGCACAAATGAAAGATTTGAAGGGGTCGACTTCAAATAAGTTTGCTTTGCAAAGTTGGATTCAGCTCAGTGTTTGGTAGTGGTTGTAAGTGAATGTGTTTATGCCTCCAAGTCTTAGTTGCCTTTCTGCATTTCATGTCTGAGTTGACATAATTGATCTATTTGGCTTTCCACTGAGCTGGTGCGTAATCTTGCTCGGGCTGTTCATGTTTATGTGAGAGAAGTTCTAAAAGTTAGACTATCAGAGCTGAAACGATTTAGACTCCCTGTCTTGACGGATGTGCTTTGCCAAGCAGACTAGATGAAGTGTGTGTGTGTGTGTGTGTGTGTGTGTGTGTGTGTGTGTGTGTGTGTGTGTGTGTGTGTGTGTGTGTGTGT
>JAOUQU010000040.1:1466670-1480189 GCA_028566735.1 Ammoglanis amapaensis | reverse complement strand
TGTGTGTGTGTGTGTGTGTGTGTGTGTGTGTGTGTGTGTGTGTGTGTGTGTGTGTGTGTGTGTGTGTGTGTGAGACAAGAAAACACAAATTTACATGTTAACACTGCTTATATTTGTCAGGCTGACTACCCATTCATTTTGTAGTCCAAGATTTGAATATATTGTGGCTGCAGGCTACTGTTTATTGCCCTGCTTCAAGGTGATCTATAATTCAAATCATGTCAGAACCCAAGCTTTGTTAGTGTGCTTGCAAGGTAGGTGGGAAGCTCTGTAATCACATATGTGCAGTAAAGTTGTCTTCACTGGCTTCCTCTCTCTGCTATCAGAGACTCATCCGCCAGTCACCTGTGCAGTGTTAGAAGGCCTTTAATGTATCTCCCAGAGGTTATTGTGCTCTTGGCTTAACCATCTTCCCCCTCTCCAAAATCAGTGGAGTGTAAAGCAATCATCAGCTTCTGTGGTGGAAGGATAGGACCAGAGTGCTGAAAAGCCACAAGTCTTTTTTTTAGGAGTTACAGTAGCTTGTGCATGCACATTTCCTGAGTGGCAATCTTGCTTTCCTTTTTCCGCTCTGAATAAAGGTGATGAAATCCCTCTCGCTGCGGCTAATCTTGAACTGACAGAGAGGCCTGCTATACAAGACAGTCTCTATCTGTTGTGAGAGGCAGTGGATGCCTGCTTGTAAGCGGCTTATGATATTGACTGCTTGCTTCCTCTGCTTTTCGGCATGGTTCAGCTGCTGATGGGTGAACACACACCACTCACACATACACACTTATCCTAAACCCTTCCTCATGAGGCAATCTTTATTTTCCCCTCATCTCTCTGACGGATAGAGCTGGAGGTTAAGAGGGTGGGAAACGCTTGCTGTCTTCTCTTATGCTTGAGAGTGAACTGTATTGACTATTGATTAATGCTATCTGCTCACAGTCAGCTGAGCACTCGGGTTATCCGGCTTGTGGTATCGGCAGTGATATTCTACAGTATGAGATATGATACACATACACAATCAAATCTGTTTCATGTATTAAGATAGCAATGGCATTAAATTTGTAATAAATTTTGTGTGGTATCCTGGTAAAACACACTAGGGGTAAGGGAGAATATGACCCATTGATCAGTAGTCATTGTCTATGTGTGTGTGTGTGTGTATATATATAGCCCCAGATTATCTGACCTGTGATTCAAACCTGGGACTTCTTGCTGTGAGGTGACAGTGCTAGGTACTAAGCCACCATGCCGCCCCAACTTTAAATCTTTAAATAAATACTGTTTACACCTGAAAAGATAAAGAGAAACATTTCAGCATTTTCGTTTACACTAATATAACTTGTGTGCTGCTTCAAGCTATCATTGTAAATTGACAACCTATTTTATTTAGAAAAAAGCTTATTTTAGATTCACACAGAATCGCATTTAAACTGTTCCCAAAGATTTATTCATTTTGTTGATTTTTAGTATTTTAATGTTACTTACAGTGAACATTCATAATGGGCACATAGTCGATTTTACACAAGTACACAATATTATATCAAACACACTCGTGGATAATTTTATATCAACCAATACATCTGATTTGCATCACGCAGAGTTATCTCGCATAGACAAGGGGGAAAATGCCCAGGACATTTAAGCAAAATGTGGTCAGTAATACCATGAGAAGATACTGATTGGGATTTATTTAGGTGAGCCAACAAGAGAAGTTCTAACTAAATGCCTTTTTACTGTATATTTTTGGCGTTATTTATGATTCATGGGAAACGTGCTGCTTAAAATATGCTCCTAGACATGCACTTAAAGTTATTTTGGGATAGAAATTTGTGTTAAAAACCAGCTTAAGACAGAGCAATAAACAAGAGATTTCATGCACATCATATTCAAATCAAGGTCTGGCTTTAATTGTCCTTAAAGCCGGGCGGCTTGTGCAGGAATAAAGTGTTCCAACTGTATGCAAAGAAAAGGAGCTCAAATCTAAGAAACACTGCTGACAGTGAGAAAGGATGGGGGGCAAATTGTCAGCAGGAAACAGACAGAGAAAAAAGCTAAGGGTGGGCAAGGGGAGGGTGCTAAAAGGACAAGAATAGGTTTATAAAACATAATCAATCCACTTTGGCCTGGGCTCAATTATCCCAATCAAGGTTAATTCTTTTGAACCCTGACACAGTTAAAGGGCAAAAATACAAAAGGAGGTGTAGGGCATTGAAATGATTTACAGAAAAAAATAAAGACACTCCGGTGGAAGTCAGGAAATCAATTAATTCTGTTCAGAAGCACTCAATTCATCTACTATTAACGACTACACAATGAAAAAATCCACAATTTTAAAGCTGTTGACATTTTTCTTTAACTCTGGCCATGTGTTGTACTTTAACCAGTCAGTGGGGATAGATGTTAGCTGATATATAATAGTTTAGATTGATTACCTGCATTGCATCATTGAAAAGTTGAAAATTATCATTGTAAAGTTTTATACTAAAGGTTTAAACAATTTAGATAAAAGTTTAAGGATGGACAAAGATTTGAATATCAACCCCTTTTTGCACCAGCCTTGAACTTGCAATATCCATCTATTTTACCTATTCAAATTCAAGTGTAATTATCTCCAGACGTACAAGGCTTTGAAAAAGTATTTGACATGGTTTGCATTCTTCCAGAATGATGCTAAAGTCTTGTCTCAAGCTGTCACCACTAGTTTACAAGGGCAATCACCTTTCCATAAGGGTGGTTCTCTTCAATGGCTTCTTTTGGTGGGACGCATTCAGTATAAAACAAAGTCATTAAAAAAACAAAACTCTGTTCTGTACCTATTTATCTCAGAACCACTAGTCACACTTGACTCGTTCTAGAAGTTCCACCCTGAACTTGAAGAAGACATGCAGACTAGATTGGACTATTCTTTGTATCTGTAGTTATTGAAATGAGCTGGCTTTGTTTCCCTGAACTTGAGTCTCTCGCTGTCTTTAAAAAAGATAAAAACGCACTTTATACAAATACCACACCATGCATCCTTGAGTTCTTGAAAAATTGTCACTGTAAAATTTTTACTTGTTTAAAATAATAATAATAATTATAACCTATGATGACATATATCGTCATTTACTAAAACTAGTACCATTGGTTTGTTCGGGAACGACTAATCCAGGGGTCACCAATCTTTTTGAAACTGAGAGCTACTTTTTGGGTACCAACTAATGTGAAGAGCTACCAGTTTGATACACACTTGTGAAATCACAAATTTATAATCTTTAATTACATCTTACTATGAATAATGAATGATATTCGTCTATGTGAAGATGCTGATCATTTAAATGATTTCTCACAATCATTTTCAAGAATATTTTAACAAGATAGGAAACAAATAAATATCATTATGCAAAATATGCAGCTATTTTTAGAACAGACCCGCCGGCGACTCATGAGGTGCTTTCAGGCAACCTGGTGCCCACAGGCACCACGTTGGTGACCCCTGGACTAATCAGTAGACGATCCATATTTCTTATTTTTAAAACAAAATAACAGTGCTTTCTGTACTAATAAAGTGAAGTCACCTAGCAAAGCTTGAATAGCTGGTGAAAATGTGACAGATTTAATAAACACAGATTTAATAAGCAAATCACCATTATTAAACAAATTTGGGCAACGTCACCAATAACTTCTGTAAGCACTTTCTGTAATGGACTTAACTTCAAATAGGTTTATACATGTACTTTGAATATATGTTCTTATTAATATATGTTTTATATGTTACAAATATGTTATGCCTGAAAATATGTTACAAAATGTCTGTTATGCTTCTTATATTACGATTGACATTGATCAGATAAAAATCAATAAGCCAATATCCAAAGATTTTTAAAACCATTTTAACCATTTCGTTGTGGCCGATATGTAGTAGGGGTAGCCCTAACACAATCTCTGATCACTGGCGTCAACAATAGGATAAATAGGCCAAAATAGAAAATTGCTGAAGTGCAAAGTTACATGAAGGACACGAGGTAAGCAGGACAAGGCAGCCGATAGCAGAGTGACAGCATTGCATGATGGCTCTGACTGATAAACACTAACCTGCAAATGAAAGGCTCTTCAGGCTCCATCATCCCCTGTCTCAATGCAATTACTTTACAGGACGATAGCAAGATAGAGGCTCCCAGGCTAGCAGATAATAAAGCTATTGACTGATCTGACTTAATGATTAGAATGCAGAGAAAGAACAGAAGGACAGAAGTTTAAGAAGAGGAGAAGGAGGTATTACTGTTGTGTTTATACTTTTTTCGAAATGGACCCAATCTTGAAATATTGTACGTTTTTACAAAGCAAATCACATTTTTACGTTTGCTATAGAAAGAAATGGTAACTTCATTGTAACAATACATTAAACATTGTAAAAGCAATTTGAATTCTCTAATATTTGGCAATTTGCACTTACCAACAACCAGATATATTGTGCAGAAGTTACTATGTTGGTAACTGCTGTGAAGAGTATTTCATTGTGTACTTTAGTGTTCCATTTTTTCTTAAACTTTGGATTCCTAAACTCATCATGTCCTCATTTTGTTGTCTCCTTGTGGTGTATTTAGACTGCGAGATTGAAGACATAAACGTGCCATTTAGCCTCCATTGTTTTCTTTGTAGATTAGGTGCACCTTCCCAGTGTGTAGTTTGGAGTGTCTGGCTTCAGCTGCATGATTGGAGGGGTGTGGGGGTGTGGGTGGAGCGTTAGATTGGGCACCCTGCTGCGGGGACAAATACTGTTTCCCCCTCAGGCGTAATTTTAGTGTAGTGAATGTGAATAATGAGTGATTATTAATCAGTGCCCTGGTGTGAGCATAGCCTCTTCTCTCGGAGATCAGAAGCGTGTGCATGGCATTCTAACACACAGCACATTTACAAACTTTAACCAGGCATTTGGAACGTAGTAATCAGTTCCTATAACAAACGGGGCAGCCATTGTTCGGTGGTTAGCGAATTGGGCTTGTGATCAGAAGAGTCTGAGGGTCTGACAGTCAACAGGTCATGACTGAACTGCCTGGCATGTGTGCTCACTGCTGCCGCCTAATGTGTGTAAAAGCACCGGGGTGAAAAGGTAGATAGATAGTTTTTTACTTCAATCCAATCTACATGCTAGTCAAGCATGTCTCACATGCCAGCTTTGACTACCCCTGTTCTATAAGGTCTTTTTTGTTTTTATATTAATTTTAGCCGGTGGTTTATTGATAAATGCAAGTTCTGAAATGTTTCAAAACATCTTGGAATGTTAATTGGAACTGTTTACATATTGGTCTTGCATTATTGCTGTAACTAGCCTATTTTAGTCATTAAATACTTTATTTGTACATTATTAGTACATTGTTTGACATGCCAATTTGTCAATGATGTGGGAAAACAAAACTCTGTTCTTCAATAAACCTTCTTCTCTCTTCCAGCAGATCAAAAGCCGTCCATAACAAGGCTGCACTGATAACATGATGCATTCAACCAGGTATGTAAACTAGACAAATAACTTATTTATGCAGTGTTTGGAAAACTGGAACCTTTTGAGCCCTTTTGACAAACGTAAACCACTTGTAAATTGTGTTGCATCTGATTTAATTTAACAAAACTTAAACCCACACCAGTCATTGTTTAAACATAATTGACATTTGATATAATTAGACATCAGTATTCTATCTTACATATATAAGCATGTTATAAAAAAATGTTGTTGTTTTTTTTCTTTAATAATATTCTGGCCAGTTTTTACAAATCTTTATCTTACAAAAGTTTGAAGAACGTTTGTATAATATTACACATAAACATAAAACATTTCTGACTTACATTGTTACACATTTATTAAGATTACATAACGTTTATATAACATTCTACTAATGTTATAGTAAGAATGTTTGCTAATAACACTAAATAACTTTAGTGAAAGATGTAGAATAGTTTCCTGTTAGATGGATAAATTGTTGTCAACTAAACATAATGCTGGTTATATATTTTACAGAATTACATTCTCTAGGTGCACAACCCAGTACAACATTATCAGGTTAGCATTGTGCATAAGAAGCTGTTATTAATGGTGTGCCTTGGTAAATAAATGTTTAGTTAAAAATTAAACATTAAACAAAGATGGTATACTATTTACAGTTACAATTTAGTATTGAAGATTTCTACTAAAGATATATTCTGAATTTCTAGCTGTGTAATACTTTCATTTGCAGCGAAAGCATTTATTTGTGTAATTTTTTACAAAACTATCACAATAAACATTGCAACATGGGTTCTATGGCCTTATACTTTAGTCACATTTTGCTTACTTTTACTCAACACAAACATTCTAGGTTAAGTAAATGGATAAGGAGTAAGTATGTGTATAAGCCATAAGTGTAATGGTTCCCCGTCCAGTGTGTATTTGTGAAAATGAATGACGCTAAGCTATGATATTTTAACACATGTAAAATAATGTTGAGAGAGCTGTCTAGTGTCATCTCAGGAGCTGCACTCCGTCACTCCACTGTCTTTTCTCCCTCAGGAAAGATGTGTATCAGATGGTCCATGTCATATACGATGTTGTAATACGTCAGTTTGACCTAATGCACTGTGGACCGTGATGAGTTTAGCATCACAAGAGGTTTACAACTATAATATATAATAAAGACTTAGACAGATAGTTATTTGATTTATTATTATTTTATATGTACAGTTGTAACACAGTTAAAATAGCTTAGACAGCACCAGATCATCCTATCAACCTATCACAGGAACTGAACTCTAAACTCTCACTTGCTTAGACAGTAGACTTTTACTATACAAAGCCTTCATAAATAAATGAAAAAAATACTGGTAGTATTTTACAGTTTGTAACATCTTATATAAGCATGTGTTATTTCAGTCATTACAACCCTTTTAGCTCCAAAAAATGAGAAAATTAATCAAACGATCATTTCTGCATGGCCCCACATACCCACAAGCATTTAATCACCAATAACATCAAGTGATAAGTGATTAAAATAAGCACCTCTAATCGGGCCCATATTAGTTTTGACTAAGTAATTTAGCAAATGTGCCAATGTCCACTTGTTTCTGTTGATTACTCAGGTTTCATTGTACAGATGACGAAAATATGTTGTATATATGTATAGAGATTAGAGCAGATTATGTAGAGACAATGGGCCAATATGTCAGATAGAGGTGATATATGTGCCCAGACTCTTGCTCAGACCAAAAAAAAAGTAGAATTCAATAAATGCTCCTCAATGATTGCCGTGTTAAATGGACACATGTTGGACAGACTAAAATATTTTATGCACTGTCGATGATATAACGAGCAAAATGATGTAAGAGACACATTAACACCTGCCTAGTGTAGATTTTCAAACCATTACTCATTCTGTTATAAAGAATAAATTAATAATTGCTTAGATAGGGGATTATTTGACACTCTTTGTCCTGTCCTTGGAAATATATATATTTATCTACATATGCATACACACACACGTGTGTGTGTGTGTGTGTGTGTGTGTGTGTGTGTTAAACACAGTTGCTGCGAGTGCGAACCTACCACACTAAATGGTCATTATGCTAAATGACCTCTATTTCAATACCAACATGCTTCTGACAATTAATATAGAATTCTTGTTAATTATTAATGTGTCAAAGTTTTAACTCTGATTAAAAAAATTCAAATCTAAATGCAAAATCTAAATTTGGACAATGCACAGTAGTTAAAGAAGCCCAATTTGTGTTTATTAACTTATTGCTTCACCTGCTTTCTGTTAAAAGTTTAATGTTTAATATTTGTGATTCTTTTCAGCAAAAAGCAATGAAGTCGATGAGTGAAAACATTAGAAATCATTCATTTCTACTTTTGTCAGATTCTTCTTTTTATAGTGCTACACAATGTTTCAACTTTTCAGAAATAGGTTGTGTAATTGAAAAGTTTGGATTTTCTTTAACTAAATCCAAGGCTATTTATTCACCCAGTCAAGATACATCGTTTAAAATATATGATTCCTGCTCTCTTTTTCAGAAGTACTCATACCAAGGCTCTTAATGAATAAGGTAAATAATGTGATAACCAGATTAATAGAGCATTATGCTTTAATATTTTTCATATGCAATTTGGATTTATGATTCTTATCTGTCTGATGCCCTTGGCTAATCTAAGCGGAGCCCCTTAACTCACAGGCAGAGAGATAAGGCGCAGCAGTGCTTAGTGTGGAGCAGGGGGAAAACATTAACCGCTGAATGAGATTATTGTTTATCTGCACACGGTTGGACTATTCACTTTGATAAAGAGACACGTTTGACTGCGAAAATAAGAGGCAAATTGAATACTCTCTGGGGGATGAGACTCATTTGTGACCCTGTTTTAAGAGGCACACACACACAAATAGTGTTGGAAAAATGAGGACCAAGTGAACATGCTTTATTTACCTATACACCATTTCCACCTTGTAATTAGGTTCACAGATTGAATCTTTTTGGAATGGTGTTTTGGTAAAATCCAATGTCCTTCAGATGTTTAAGGCTTTAAAATGTGGGGATGGATTTAGTCCAACACACAGCATTAGACTAGTAGAACAGTGTCATGTGTTGTAGGGCTGGATGCTGTGATAAGGTGCTTGAAAGCAGTAACCAGATGTTTGGTGTGTTTGTGATGTTTGTAGTCTCTGCATTTAAGTATATGATTAAAAACAGCACAAATAACAGTATTAAATGTAGCAAAATGTAACAGTCCTCTTACAAAATTAGGTCCAGTCCTAATACCAAACAGCTGTGGTTAATTCCTGATTGGCCCAGATGTGTTGTTGTTGTTGTGTTGTTGTTGTTGTTGTTGTTGTTGTTGTTGTTGTTGTTGTTGTAGTAATAGCAATGAGATTATAAAGCTTTTTTGTAAAACTGAAGACAGTGAATAAATTGATTAACAATTAACAGAACAGGTGTTTTGTGTATTTACCGAGTTTTTGTCCCACTGTGACTATAAATAAGATTAAGCTGTGGTAGATAATAGATGGATGGAATAATAATAATAATACATTTTGATTTATTAAAGAGAACTTGGGTGACAATTGGTTCATTATTTAATGTATCATTTAAATAAAAATAATACTAAATTAATAGCATATATTGCTGTATTATAATTGAATTATATTTCTATTTTTCAAAAGATAATGAATCAATTTCTCTTCTTGTAAATCAAATTTAATGAAAGGTTTTTCAAATAATGCTGGTGGCAACATTACAATATTTCAAAAGCTAATTACAAAAATGATCAAGCTAATAAAGCTATTCTTCAATCTTTTAATATTGTACATTTGTAACGCTATATAGCCTTGTGAAGTTGTACGTTGGTCCTTTTACAGAAAATTATTTATGAGGAAGTAGAAGAACTTAAAGTTAAACCTGTTACATAAAATTCTGCGTCACTAGTATAATTCAGCACAAAATTCATGAAACAAACAAACAAACAAACAAACAAACACTACCATTGCCTGCTCATCATTTCAGTCATCTGTCTCACAAGACACTGCAGAAAACCTTCAAATTAGAGTCTTTTATCTCAATTTCAAAATTTAAGAATTAAGAATGTAATCAAGATTATTTTATAGATACAGGCACTTATTTAGATCACCTATATTGCTATTTATTAACATCTGTAAATGTGTAAATTGTTTTATTTTATGTATTTTACTTATTTCTAGTTTGATTGTTGCTCCTCAAGTAGCTTCTGATTTTCTGAGGTTAGGGCTAGAAGAAAATCAACCTACAAACACACAAACCATACAAACATAAAAATAAATTCGAATTTGTGTCCTTGCCACCTCCCACTTATTCCTGATCATGCCCCGCTTGTATGGAAGTAAGCGGCATAACAAGATTTTACAATACAATGGGGGGAGGAGAAAGAGCAGGCAGGGGCATGTAAGAGTGTGAGAGAGTCTGTGTTAAAATTATTGGTTCTGAATAGGTTGAAATCGAATACCAGCATGTACTAGACTGATGGATATTTTTGTGACACTTGGCACAATTTGTGGCACTTAGGTTGCATCCAACACGCAAGATTAGCTGGCCATCTTGGGTTACCCTCCAATTACAATACAGGATCAGTAAGTCAGGTGGACTTACCTTCCAATTAAGAACCAAGATCAGGGAAGCAGGTCAAGTTTCAACCCAAATTAAAGTGTAGGATTAAAAGCACAGGTAGAGTTACCAGGTCTCCAGATTTGAGGGACTATGCTCAGGTCATGTCGCGGTCAGCTAGTGGTTTAAATCAAGCTGTCACACCTTCATCTCACTCTCTTTTCACATATGTGTTGGCATATTCATCAACCCACTTCAGTCTATCCATTCATTTATAAAAATTAGAAACTGGATCCCTAGGAACAGGAAGCTCAGGCTGTGGACGCTGGTGAGGATTAGTGCCTGATTGAATCGTTCCTCTTATCTCCTTTTAGTCAGTGCAGCATGCAGTGCTGAGCCTGTGCAGATGGAGCTGATTCTGTTTGGCTTGGGAATACATGTGTACAAAATGATGCTACATCACTTAGCAGTCAATAGGGAATTTCAAGCTTCATTCTTGAGTGATTTTAGATTAAAAGCTAAGACATCAACTATATGTCTGTTCCAATACAAAAGTGTTGGTATACATTAGTATCACCAGGAATAGAATAAAGTGTTAAAACCCAATTACAGTTTTTGCCATTATGTAAATTACAGCTATTTGTTCTTTAAACTACGTTTCTGCTAAAAAAAAAAAAAAAAGTTCCCCTTTGGCTGCTCAGTGACAATCCTTTCTATTTTTACCAGACTACAATCCACATGTTTCCCCCACAGTTCTGTGTTCATTCAAGGTCATTTATGTATTTATTCTGCATTAAGTCAACTAATGTCTCTTTGAAGTTTCCTCCATGTGCTCTGGTTTCAGTCCAAAGACATGCAGCAATGTTATTAAGACATTGAATTATATTATAGGAACTTACCAACAAGGATGCATACACCAACTTATTGTAGTGCCAAGCCCTGATATCAGGGAGGGTTGTGTGAGGAAGGGCATTTGGTGTATTACAATGCCAGATCACTAATGTGGATCACATTGCACTTTGGAAACCCATAATATAACGTCCCATAATATAACGTTTGGAGACCCATAAAATGTCCTCAAAAGTACATTTGTAGTATTATAGGATCACCAATTCAGCGACCAAACATACCTGTAGGGTTATAACATGATATGTTTTTAATCAGCCTTGTTCAATAAAGTCATGTCAAATAATACTGTGAGCATTTATGACAGAACATACAGTATTTTTTTAACTCAACTTCATTTAATATGCGAATTGTTATTTCTATGGAAGTTGGAGCTAGCATGTGATGACGTTTCTCCTGAACTTTGAGCACCGGATGAAGAATATAAGACATTTTTATAAGACAAGTGGAAAAGCAACTGGGATGACCTGCTCTCTACAAGCCTCCCCAATACAGCTCAACCAGGGCCTAGTTATCCTCTTAACTCTCCAGTCTCAGTGGAGAAAGCAAGCAGCATGGAGCAGGAAAAGTACTGATAATGCTGACAGCCCCTCCTTGGCCCATTCTAATCTTTTTCTTATACAAATGCTCTTAAAGCAATGAAGCCATGAATTTTAATATTACCCCCCGTCAATCCTCCCTATTTGCCCTTGTAACACAGTTCTACACCCAGCTTTTTTTCTTCCAAAGCACCAAGCTTATTATAGATAATAAAAACTGTCATAAGATGAAATTTAACTGTATGAATATTACACTCACCGTGCACATGCTTGTATCTTGTATTTGTATATGTGTACCAGGTGCAGAACTTTTGGGATTTTGAAACTCAAAGTCATTAAATTCATTTTCAATAATAGTTTAATTCTGGTTGTTGTTGTATTGAGTCTGGTGCCACTTAGAAACACTGTGATTCTTGACTGAATACGTCCTGGACAAGCAACCCATCTGTTGGTAGCACCATTATTACCTTGCATCATTACTCACATATATATATTCCAGATGTTGAGAGATAAAACCTGATAATAAGAAAATTAGGGTTAATAAGGAAACCTGAAGGGATTTTGAGACAATGACCTCTGAAGAATTGACCTCTGACTTAGAGTTTTTGATCTATGTTGCTTTGCAGCATCTACGTTCCAAACTCTATACAGTGGAAATAATTGTCGTTAATAATCAATTTGGCCCAATCGAGGGTGTGGTCAGTTCCAAAAACCTAGTGGTTAGGGCAGCAAATTACTACAGGACAATCATTCCCATTTTATTCACTTAGTTATTGATTTTTTTTTATAACTTGGAAGAACTGACAACAAGAGTTGGCTAATACATGTTCAAGAGTTAACTTATCAGACATCAGAGCAACATGCACATTTTACTGGGCTTTAAATCCATGATGCCAAAATCTTTGTGCTGCGCCACCCTGAAACCTTTATTAATCTTTAAAAATATTAATTTATCTGTTTACACTCAAATGAATGGAAGCAAATGCTAAATGGCTCAAAGGCAGCATTAATGATGCTCGTGTCAAGTGAAACTGTTAAGAACCAGGGTCTGGCTAATCACAGCCACTAACAAGGCTGCTAATTAGCCATACTTTGCTCTTTTTTCTGATTTTTAAAAACAGTGTTCAGTCATGTGTTTGAGTCACTGATAAATCAACAGAAGTGTCTGCTGAGAAGCACATGCTGTGCTGGTTCCTGGCTTCTGAAAGTATAACAACTTCTTTGTGGATGGGCAGTGCTTGTTGTGAATGGAGGATTGTTGGCTTGTTTGTTTAAACTACATGCATTTTTAATAGGCAATATGGTTGAAGGATATTGTGTGTGTATGAAGGAGTGTAGGTGAAAGAGTGAATGAGAGTGGCGTCTCTATTCTTCCCTCCTCCATCTTGACACAGCACACTCAGCCTAATCACACATAATTGGATGGGAGGAGTAAAGGGCTGCTGAAGCCTTTGTGTGCAAAGGGCAAGTGGTCAAGTTAATGGGGCCCTTAGTCTGAGTAGATGGAGCTCTCTCTCCCTCTCTCTCTCTCTCTCTCTCTCTCTCTCTCACACACACACACACACACACACACACACACCTTACTCACTCACACATTTCATTTTTGCTCATCTCTCTTTTCATGTCTTTTGTTTTTATAATCCAGGTCCATGGTGCACGATGAACCACACAGAAAACATTAAACAGACTGAGCACCAATTCATGACCAGGTGAACAACCATGCTATAACCCGCCTTTTGTTTAGAGGTGACGGCAACCATAGCATCAGGAAATAAAAATATATCTGGAAATAGCAAACCACTTACAGAAGTGACTTATAGTTTAAACCTTGGGGGATTATTAGCAAGAAATTAGATTAATTATTAATCGAGAATTATTAATATAAATACTATTAATATAAATTCCAACAAACAAAGAGTCAGATCAACGCACACACACACACACACACACACACACACACACACACACACACACACACACACACACACACACACAAATATATACAAAAA
>JAOUQU010000040.1:1454372-1466420 GCA_028566735.1 Ammoglanis amapaensis | reverse complement strand
ACACACACACACACACACACACACACACACACACACACACACACACACACACACACACACACACACACAAATATATACATATAAAGCTTTTGAGTGAATAAATAAAAACTTACTTTGAAGAGCAAAGAGCAAAGACAAAAGACAGAAATCTATAAATAATTTTCAATATACACGTTCAGATTTATGGTATTTATTCGATATTGTCATACACTTTGAATTGGAACCTGGAATTGTAATAAAACAATCCACACAAGGTAAGGTGTCAGTGGACGAGCTAACCGGTCAGTGGTGATGCTCAAATCTAGCTCTGCTCATCTGATGTTGATCAGACACACACCTATTCACCTAAAGGGCAATCCAGTGTCTCCAAATAGCCTGACTACACACTGAAAGATTGCCTGGGGAATTAACCCAGTACCTTCTTGCTCTAAGGTGACAGTGTTACACATTTTAGACTAAAGAAAAAGACAGTGGCATGTTTTATGAGTGCATGAATGAGTGAATCCTATGGCTGCTCCTGCTTGGGGACCAAATTGTTGATTTGGCATTGTTTTTGAGATTTTTCTAATCTTTATTATTACAAACGCTCAGTGATTTTATGCTACTGGGACAATGTGCTGAAATCAGACATATCAGTATAAAATCATATCTTACTTTATAGTAGCACTGGTCTAATATTGGGGTATAAAAATGTGGCTCTATGTGGCTTAACGTTTCTAAATTCCTTGAGCTCTGCTTTAAATATAATTTTGTTTCTGTTCTTTCATTTAGGTCATTTAAACAGCAGTGCTGACAGTGTAGTATAGAACTACTGCTGTGTGTGTTGTAGTTCTTCCCAGCAAGCAGCAGCTAGCAGAATATAAACAAAATGATAATGCTGTCAGACGTTATTTTCTCTGGCTAATTTCCCCCGTCTTGGCTTTAATTTAGATGTCAAAATGGAGCCTGTCACATTGTGTCCTCCCAGTGCCTCGACTTGCACATTCTCTTGTTACGCTCGTTCTTTCTTTCATCTCTTCATTCATCAGAGTGAGAAAGGGAAAATGTCATTCTCTTGGCACTGTGCTCTAGTGCTTGTCATCTTAACAGCATCTTAACAGCAGAGTGACATCTGCCCCCGCTAGGAGAGTTTCTTCAGTGACAAGCACCCGTTACGGTGCTGCTGTCTGATTGGATAATGAACTGCAAAATTCCCCATCAGTCAATCAGTCTGGCTTTATTATTGTAGCCGTGACACCCACCACAATCGGACTGTCACTGATTGTGTTATGATTTACACAAAAGGGCTTGCCGTTAAGTTCTTACAAAAGTGAAAGAATTAAGATCTGATGCTATGAATATGTGAAAGGTTGGCGCCAAAAAAAACCCTAATTTTACGTTCTCTCAGATCATATACTGCTCACTGGACATACTGGATTTTGACCCATGCTGGCTCCAACAATGAGTGGCACCTTAAAAGAGATCATGTCGTACAATGTCTCGCTCTCCCTTGGCTTCTCTTGGCAACAATACCCTGACTGAACCTTTCACTGTGGCCAGGCTTGGCACAAAAGCACAACGGAAATTTGGGGGGGCTTTGGAGTCCACTCTATAGAGACAGGGCCTCTTGAATCAGGATGGTGGTTAATTTAAAAGCAGGAAGTCATTGTGCTAAGAGGCAAAACAGTTGGGGAGGACATTTCTTCGTTGTGAATAGAATGGCTTCTTTTTGACGTTGTTTGTATTATGTGTATCAGTCTCATTGTTTAAGAACGCGAGGTACGCTGAACCTCCCAGGTTTGATTAGATACTTCCTCTGGCCACACACCGACCTGCCAATAGAAGCTTATTTCAAGGGTTGCACTGTCAGACAACAAATCTGTAGATTTGTTTATTTTTATTTCCTTTATTTTCTCAGTTCTTTTGACATGTGCAAAGATTGAATTAATTTTCATCTATTATCATCTCATCCTCTTTACAGGGTGGAATTTTTGATATTTTGTTCATAATTCATTTGTAAGTATACTTGCACATTGTACATTCACTCATTGTTTAAGGAATGCTTTTCATGTTAAAAAATTTATTTGTTTTACACATTGTGATGTGACTCCTAACCCTAACTGCTCCTAGGGCGCTGTGGCGAGAGCGATCCACTAAGTCAGGCATGTTGATTCCACTGTGTGTAAAAGAACAGGAATTCTCAAGCTAAAAACAATATAAAACATCTAAAATATATTATTGAAAAATCATTTAATCAATCTGGCTGTCTATCTCAATATTAACTTGTTATTCCTAGTAGTTTAATTTTTAGGCATTGCATTATAGCATGTTGCTATAGCTCTCATTATCCTTTTCGCAGCGTTTTGTGTGTTCTGTTTTTGCTGTTTGTGCTAGCAGCTTTTGTCTGCCCAACACAAATATTTAGCAGCACAACAGCATGTTTGAATTGGAACAAATTAAGGGTGAATTAAAGGCTGAATTGGCGCAGATGGGTCCAGAGGGGTGCTGAGAGACTAACTGTAAACAGAGATTGTGGTAGGTCCACCGTGCCTGGCAGGTGAGAGGTGCTCTTGTGTTAAGTGGTCCATTGCAGTAAAGGACTAGGGCATGTAGAGAATGCCTAAATTTCACTCTCCACCTTCAGGCTTTGTCAGGCCTACCTTTCTCAGGGCCCAAGAATCACGAACACCCCCCCACCCCATTTCCGAACCCCTATATGCACTCAACGTCCTCCCCCCAGCATGCTTGTAAGCGCACATTTGAAGTGGTTCATTACCGCCAGCGTCTTCTCTCCAGGTTCTGTCCCCTTTGGATTCCCAGCACTTCAGATCTGTAACGGGAGGTCTGCCAAAGAAAGAATAGCAAGGAACTGTGAATGGAGAATGTGGCACAGAAAGGTCTTTTTGGCACTTCCTTCAGCAAATTAGCAGCTTCTGAACAGACAATAACAACCTCATTGACCACAGAGATTCAGTAAAATGTCCCACGCTGTCCTCCCCCAGTTAGTGCACCACCACCGTTTGTCATGGCATACCCATCTTACTGCCACAATTAAGAAGACAGACAGGATGGCCATGAAAGTCTTAAGCTGTGCTGCACATACCCAGGCATTTTTGCGTGCAGTTAATTGTATTCACTTTTTTTTATTTTTTTTTTACAAATAGACGAATTCCAGCTCATGAGAAACCTTTTGTTTACTCATATATCTGTAATTGAGGTTGACGGTTGTGTTTTGATAACCTTGTTGTTTTGTCACCACCCTCATTCATCTATTCAAATCAACCTTTAGGAGTGTGTAAATCAGGGACGTGGTGCGTGCTAGTCTAAGTGAACTGCTGGTGTATAAAAAAAGTCAAGGTCATAGAGTAAAAGCTCTTCCGTATAATTTTGTTGTCTGATTATTAAATCAAGAACAGATTCACAAAGTAAGCTGACCTTTGTCTGACCATTACTAGCTTTATGCTTTCAGAACTGTATCACTTATGTCTGTTACAGTCAAGATACATTCTTTCTATAATTATTTAGCATTATGTCAGGGAAGTCCCTCTGAAATTTAATCCTCTGTTGAGTATCTGACCTTTTCTCTGCAAAACCAAAGTAATAAGAAGTCTTATTTTAAGTGATAACTATATAATGTTATATTGACAAATGTATTAACATTCTTGTGGCTATAGAGGAGAAGCATCTCCGCACCAGTGACGAGTTCCTTTGTGAAAGTGTGGCTTGCATGTAAATCAGCACTTAATCTGGGGGAGTTAGGGATTATCTTTGTTGCAGAAAATGGGATTTTACACCAAATCAAGATACAATGTCTGATGTCTGCGTTTTTGTTGGAACATGTAATAACAATAATCGAAGCACAGCATTTATCATGTGATTGCAACTCATTCAGTATCAAATTAGAATATAAACGGGTTTGGCTAAATTCATTTCAGCCAAAGAACAAAGGAAAATAGTTCATGATCCATGGGTAATAGGTCCTCCTATAGAGTAATTCTTTGTACAGTCAAATAAATAAATACATGGACCTGGTGGCTTACTGATAGTACAGCAAGAAGTCCCGGGTTTGATTTCCGAGTAAGATAATCCAGTGCTTTCTGTGTGGGTTTTGCATGTTCTTCTGTGTCTTTCTGTGTTTCAGACTAAAGACATGAATTCAAATTAATTGGAAATAACAGAGATTAATTGAAGATTTAGGTTAATTGGAGAAATATATATATAATATATAAACTAAAAATCAGTTCAGGTGTTTAGTGTATTCACCAAGATTGCTGTGGTATAATTTACTGTGGTAAAATTGAGTATTGTATTGATTTATGTATGAATGTATTTTTTATAGTATTGTAGAGCATCAGAATAGTTTTTTTTCTATCATGTGATAATTACTTAATTCCTATATAACAGTAATCAGCTTTAAATTTACTTATTGGTCAATATTATCAGAAGCTTCACATTAATGCCAGTTTGACAATAATCATAATATGATTTCATTTATTATATGTCAATTATTCGGTTGTAATTCATCATCTGCCATTGTACAACACCCCTGGAGCAGACAGGGTTAAGGGTCTTGTTCAAGGACCCAACAGCGGCTATGTAGCAGAGCCTGGATTTGAACCCCCAATCTTTTAATTGATAGCCCAAAGCTTAACCCACTAGACTACATATGTCAGTGGCAGCCATACAATTACAACCATCAAATATTTCATAATGCACAACTCCTTTCATCATTTAATTTAGTCTTTTTTCATTGACTGATAGAGTGCAAACACTTCCAAACAGCAGCATGCCACTTTATGAACTAATTTGAAATGTACTGTCACGGTATCTTATCTTTTAATGCCTTCACTCTGATCATCCAGTTAACCATGTCACCCATTAGCTGGCTTTTTGGAAAATGTACGTAGGGTGCATGTGTTTTTTGAGGTGTGATGAGACAGACTGCCGGGTAACATTTGTGAATATAAACTGATGAAGCAGGGTTTGGACTGCAGAGAGATAGTTCTGCTTGAGAGAATGACTGGGGGTTTATTGTGTGTGGGTTTATTTCCAGGGTGCCTTGTCTGAGGGCTTGCTGATAACACCACCTCAGCTCTTGACCCTCCATTCTGCTGTGTATATTAACACGGCTTATCTACGCTCAGATAGAGCTGTGTGCCATTTGCCTTTCGGAGGAATTAGCTCGTCGAACCAGACTAAACAGGTAGCAGTGATTAACCTATCCTCAGGACAAAATGCTCTTCTCTGCCTCACCGCTTCTATTAGACTAGACATTGTTATAAATAAGAGACGAATTTTGCAATTTATCTATAGAGGAATTCTGTGTGCAGTTACATCAATGTTAAATTATAAAACTGATGTAAATACAAAAGTACACAAGTAACAGACACAAATATCATTTCATTTATGTAAAAATAAATGATTACAGAAAAACTTATGGTACTAAAAATAAGGTTTATTTGTGCTGTAATCAGTTATTTATGGTATATAATTATATATGGACTGCATGTTAAATAATTGTTCTTAGAATTTACTCTTTTCACCAATGCATTTAACATACAAGAGAAATATTCCTCAATGCAAACCTTTTACATTAAAATACATTAAAACATTTACACACACTAGTGAACAAATACTAAAGGGCAATGAGCACACATGGGCAGCCCTGGTGACAGCACCCAGGGTAGCAGTCAGAGATTAGGTGTCTTGCTCAAATCTTGATGTTAGCTCTGGGAATTGAACCAGCAACCTTCTCATCACAAACCCAGTTCTCTTACCATAAGGCCAATGATGTGCCATAAAATATTATATTTATTATGTAATTGCCCACAAAATATAAATAAAAAGGGCATAGGAGTAAAATCTTTACCATGTCAGTGACACAGTGATTTTTTTATCATTATCTGTCGTGTTTGTACTTAAGGATTAGGACTTTCCATGTACCAGAAAATAGGATTTTACACCACAACACAATGAATGATGAGCTTCTGACATCTTAGCAACACTTAAAATCTCTCTTGGGATGTAATGGAAATGTAGTGGGTTGGTGTTTAGCAGATAAGTACTCAATCATTTGATTAGGTTTCATTGGACATTATTTATGCTTATGTTTAGGTTGTAATGCAATATTGTAATGAATTTTAAACAATCATTCCATTTTTTTTTACTTCATATAGTTAGAAATATTTTAGTATGTTCTGTACTTTAGTATGTTCTGTAGGTTTTGTGTTTTGTTCATTAATTTTATAGATATTTTCGTTAGAGATTGATCTACAGTGAGCGTATTTATAGCACATCATTTATTTTATTTATACAAAAAAAATTCAAAAATGTTTTATTTCAAGTAGACAAATAGAAATATATCTTACATGATATTACGGTTAGTTTCCTCTGGTTGAATAAAAACAGATACATTCCTGTATTGTTACTGGTAACATCTTTAAAACAATGAATATTATATTTATTCAAATATAATTGTAATGATTTTGTAAGGCTATTAAAAAATCGTAATAATTTCTATTGCCTGTCCCCACGCAGCTGACAGGCATAATTATAGACAGAATTATTATTGCTTAATACTCCATATTTCTGCATGTGTAAAGACTTTTTTGTACATCTGCAGAACAAGCAGTATGTACATCCACAATTTATAAACTGTCAGTCAGTCGTATTTTAACTGTTAAGACCTCTTTCTCTAATAGGCATTTAATCCATTAACCACCCCCTTCCAGCTACTAGTCATTATTTTACAAATATCATAATATGCTTTTCCAAACACCCCAAGGCACATACACAAATAATTTCTTTCCATACAAAGACTTGAAAGTATTTAGCAAGATGTCTGAAGAAAAAGCTGTGGGTTATTTCAAATTGAACCTCTCATCTGTTTTTGGAGCACACAGTCTCCGAGCACAATTAGCCAGCGCTTAGCACGTTTGTTTGGCCCGCTTTAATCCTGCCTGGCATATCTGTGTTATTACAGAATAAACCAGCATGCAAATACCATTGTTGAGGGTTTTAGGGGCGTCAATAGGCTGGGTTGGCCAGCTCAATCTGCTGCGGGCAGACGATAAAGACTTGCACTAAGATATACCCCCCCCCCCCCAACACGCTTTCCCATCATTAGCAATACACAAATAGAAAAGGAACACAGAACTGACATGCGTAGCTAATTTGTAACATCATTATTACCGTATTGTTTTTTAGCACACCCTGGGACATGCATGTACAGTGTGTGTTGGGTAGATTTACAATATGGCTGCTTCACTAATATTTTTAAGTGAATCTAATGAAAACAAAATACCACAGCTTTTTCTCATTTGAAATTAGAATTGGCTTTGTATACATTAAAATATCATTAACTTGCCTGTGAAGGAGAGATCTATTTATACATTAAGATAAAATTGTCAGATAAATGTGGACAGGGGCATCATCATTGTATAAAATGTTTCATGGCTTTAATCATTGATTAGTCTGACAATTCTGTTTATAAATAACTTTATTCAAATTGTAGTACAATGTAATGTTTTATTCTATTGATTCATTCTGTTCGCGTAATTGCTAGAACATGTTTTGTGGTGTTTCAAAACCTGTCACACAATTCAACTACATTCTGATCTGTAATTTTTCATGTCTTTCGTGTTTCGATTTTTGATCAACTCAAGGTTCAGTCTGACAGTCCAGTCGACAGTCCAGTTTACAGTAAAGTAAAAACAGCTTCCAGGCTTTAGCGTATAGCATGATTTATATAGTTTGATCCAACATTGGAATGTTGAAGTAATACAGTCAAGTTTATTTCAAGTTTACATGATCTTACCATAGGACTTGGTTGTATAATTCTTCACATTTTTTACATAGGGCAGTTCACAGTTGCTTTGGATAAATGATAGGTTGTATAAATGCTTTTGGATGTATGTAATATTGCGACTCTAACAGCCCAATTTCTCTTCAGTTCTACATTTTACGTTTTTTTAGCAGACTTCTTCTTCTTGAGAGCGGTTCTCCTGTTAAGAGATGTTATTATTAATTGTTTAGAAAGTGAAACTGACAACCCTCTTTGGTTCTGTATGACTGAATTTCGAATATTTTGTTAAAGATGGACTTTTTAACTAGTTTTATCATTTTGTACAACAGAATGCAAACATCCCTGGAATTTAAAAAAATGAATAACATTAACATTCACTGAATTACAGTCACACCCGCCCATTATTCTGCCAAAGTTCTTTGTTCTATCTGAAGCTGATCAGTGTCAATGAGAGAGACAAGAACGTTGTTCCCCTGGACTGATACATTGCATAACAGTAATATGAACATATGATTATTACATTTTGTTTTTCTTTAATCCTGTTAGGAATTTACTTTAGTTGGAATTTCTTCTAAGATGACAAGAGAACAAAATGTTCATGCACTTATTATCCGAAAGAAGGATGTTTTGGAGTGTTAGATTATCTAAAATACAATACCATGATGCAAAATATATCAACTTACAGATATGTTTAAATAAATGGCGCCATTTTATTTTGTTGTTTTATCAGCCAGACACGGCAGTCCAATATGATTGGAAACAAATAAACTTAAACGAATCAACATCAGCTTTGCACCAGTACCTTTACAACATGGGTTTACAGAGCATGGCAACTTAAAGCAAGTCTTCCATTACCAACTGAAGTGCTGTAAAGTATTTAAGGAAGCAGGTTTTGTGCAGAGATCACCAATTAATCTAACTACATGTCTTTGGACTGAGGGAGGAAACCAGAGTATGTGTAGGAATCCCATGTAGACACAAGAAGAACATGTAAAATCCACACAGAAGGCCTGGGATTAGCCAGGAATCAAATTTAGAACTTTCTGTGAGATGACAATGCTAATCACTAAGCCAGGGTGCCACCCACATGTATTTTAAAGTCTTAAATTACAAAGCAACATAGATGTGGTCTACAGTAAACTGTGTTGGTTGAATATGTTTAGTATTTAAAATACCTGAGAAACCAGCTCAGCTGTAGTACAATTAAAGTTACTGCATGACACCCATAAGTTTAGCGCATGACACCCCTCTTAAAAGCCATCATATACTGCCTTAGGCAAGGCTCAGTCTTATGAAGTTAAGCTTTAGCAGATATACATTGTAAAGTAGTTTCCTGTGCAGGTGCACCCTAACCCTTTCTGTCTCTAGAGTTTATTTTTTAAGACATTTTTCCGTTCATTTCGGTAACAAAGACACCCACATTCAAAATCAAGCAAAATTCGAAGTGGGGAAGTCAGTCGTAGTCGATTTGGATTGGATTTGCTTAAGAGCACTCAGACAGTCCTCATCCAAGACAAGAGGGTAAACAAACATATAAGATCTCTATAAGGTCTCTAATACTGGGAAAGTCAGACACGGACCAGAGGTTTGTTACTCAGGTAAGCTTGTCACAACAAACTGTTTGACCTGCCTGGATTATCAGTGTATGTCCTGCTGCCACACACATCCAGCCCCTGGGCACCTGCCGGGTGCAGCTTCTGTTCAATCTTCTGACAGCACAGATAACAATACGGTCAGTGAGCGCAGCATTAGCATGACTAAAGCAGCCTCATTCAGGACTAATTGATTCAGGTCTTATTTGTTTCAGCTGTGAGGCATTAAGAGCTGATATGTTTACGCTGGCTGGCTAAGAACTGCCTTCCCGCAGTCAAAGTCTTAGAAAGTACTTGGTTTTAAATTATTATGTTAAAGTTCTTAAAATGTACTTGATCAAAAAGACCCAAGAAGCCCCTGAGTTATGTTCAGTGCCATTCTTATAGAATGTGTTCATGTCTCATTATGTTTTATTTGATTTACTGCTGATTGTAGAACTATTTGAGCTACTAAATTGACCTGTGTGTGTGTGTTTTGACTTCATTTTATGCTGAATTTTTCAAATTAACTTGGACGTTTGAAGCAGACAATACTCTGACTTCATTTTGAATGTTAGCTCTGATTTACTAAATACAAAACCAAGTTATCTCTTCCTCTGTCAAGGATTTTTTTGACGGTTCTTCCCCCACCAATACCGAAAAAGACCTGTGATTGAGTGATTATAATTTTTATTTCAACCAGCTTGGATGATTCAGTGGACTGTGCAGTGGAGTGTAAATAGCAAGACAAGATAGCGGCCCAGCGAGCTGCCAGTGATCATCTCTTTGTTTTAAAAGAGGCAGACATGATGAGTCAATCCCTGACTGTGTGCATTCGTTGCTTTTCTAACCCTGTACCAAAAAAGGTTTTGCAAAACATAAAGCAATCTTAGATGACATGTGTACAAATATGTACAAATAAATTGCTGAGATGAGATCAAATAAGGTTGGGTAGGTTAAGGTAAGACTTTTATTATCTCACGTAGAGAAGTTTGCAGTATTGCAGCCACACACAAATAAAACATATAAAGGAAATAGAAGGAAAATAGAATAATGTCAGATAATAATACAATGCCGTTACACGTAAATTAAGAGTAATTAGAAAAAATATGTTTTTTTTGTGAGAATGTAGTAAAAATTCAACAAGTGGAGGAGTCTGGATCTAAAAAAGATGATAAATTATAATTAGTTCTCATAATTATGTGCTGTTATTGATATACCTTTATCTGTATAGTTTTTATTGTCTATTATGTCTATTTTTTACTAGCTGTTTTTTTATTGCTTTTTATACATTAGTCGTTTATATATTTAACAATTTTCCAAACAGTTTTGGATACACTTGGTGAATGAAAAATGTTTATTTAAAAAACAAAGACAAGTTTATTTGTAAGAAAATCACAATTAATGACAATAAAGTTTAAGTCACTTAAAAATGTAAACAATGTGAATTCAGTTACACTACGAATTATGCAAAGAAATGACAATCTTGGGCGAGAGAAAAGTTTTTAACCTGGGCTCATAAAGTTTTATATTTAAGATTAATGAACTTGATAAATTTATATACATGCAAAGTTATCAACCGTCTCTTAAAGATATATCTCATGATCAACGTGGTCCACACGGCTGTAAAATGAAAAGCCTCTGGCTCTGTGCAAAATGTAATTTAAATTGCTTAAAAGGTTATTCTTCATACTGTATACATGGTATTAAAAGAGGTATGTTACAAAGTGACAATAACCATACGATTTTATATAAAGTTTAAGGAATGGCAATTGAAAACATAATCCTTATTTTACCTTATTTTACTTTTTTGTTGCCTTATAAATAAGTCAATCAATGTTATCTGTTTGGTGTACACCTGCAGGCTGAAAAGGAATTGAAATTATTATCAGGTTGAAAAAAACATAATTTATTTAAAATCATACTGTTAAAGATGCAAAGGGCCTTTTGCTTCGTGTGGTAATGAGTTTCAAATGTGTTTTTCACTTCAGGAGAGAGTGGCAGGAGTAAGGGCCTTACAGCTGTTTTCCAAAGATAATTGATTTTGGAATAGACCAGAGTTGAGAGCAGACATGTGAGGGTGATGGCATGCTGCAGTGGGGTCCAAGCGTCCAAGACCTTGTCCCTTTAATTACTGTGCCACTATGTATGGCATGTGCCATGCTAAAATCATTCTGCAGCCTCCCCCTTTCACCCAGTGAACTAATAAATCTTTCATGTGACAATCGCTTTCCATCGCTGGCCTGGTCTTCTGGCTTGAGGCTGTGCTGCTGGTCAATTTGCGTGATCTAACCGACAGTGCTCCCACATGTATAAGAATGCTTCATGGACATGTACAAGCAAGTAGAACTAATACTGAAAACACTTACTGAAACTGTTAATAAAATAAGCTGCAGCATATTAATGACTTAATGATTCTTAACTTCTCTATGTCAGCTCATATATATCTAACGTAGTGGCACTATTTAGTCAAAACAAGGACTCACAATTGAACTATAGGTTTCTAACAGCACAGCAGTATTATGTGTGACCAACAACAATATCATCTAATGCAGCTTTCCAGCATTTTCTTACTTGGAGGTGTGTACAGTGTAGAATATAAAGTCAGTCAGTAACAATTTCTCTCTCTCTCTATTTTACCCTTCAGTCGAATTCGACCCTGGGTTACTCTGTGGACCGTTACCGATCCCCAGA
>JAOUQU010000040.1:1424314-1440596 GCA_028566735.1 Ammoglanis amapaensis | reverse complement strand
ATTCTGTTGCTTCGGGTAGCCATGAAACAAACACACAAAATTCATGATTTTCAGTATCCAGGTAATTAAAATACCATTGAATACTTGTTAAGTGCTAAATAATTGTGTATGATTTTACAGAACTTTAAGGAAATATTTTACTTCCCACAACACTTTTTTATTATGAACTTATTAAGAGTAGTCTACGATACTCTACAATAGCCAAAATTACTACAACATGAAATATGTTGACATAAAGTAAAGCATTTATAGGAACTGATTTTAAAAGGTCTTTACTAATTAATTAAAGGTTATAGCCTAATGGTTACCAAGTGTTGCGTTTTTCAATCATTATATTCCTTATCAAAATGGACACATTTCTATAAAATGTATGTGCAGACCGGATCTAATTAGGAGATATTAAGATACTGCAAAGGAAGTGAATGGAACTGAGATGGAGAGCAAAGAGGATTCAGTTTTTAAGCTTTGTCCTTGAGTGATTTGACTCCATGTCGTTTGTGTATGAAATTATACATCAAACAATCGTTTCTCTTACTTTTTAATTAATCAGCACGCTTTATTACACTTAGATCAGCGGGTACCTCACAGTAAGAAGGTCTTGGGTTCGATCCCCAGGGGTGGTCCGGGTCCTCTGTGTGGAGTTTTTGTACCATGTGCATCTTGGCTTTCCTCAAATAGCTAAAATGTAAGGAAAATTAGAAAAAGGCTAAAATCCTAATAATTACAAATAATTTGAACGTGATAATAAAATTTGATCTGTGAACGATAAAGTTGAAAACAGGCACATGGGAGACTTTTGTATTGGAATTTGACTGATGGAGGGAAACAACAACAGCGACATTAACGTGGTTGCCAGGTTATAATCAGACACTTTGTCTCTTGGTTCTGCATGCTTTTACTAATTATATAAATAAATGATCTTAAATAAAATGAAGAGCTGTCTTGCAGCAGTGTATCCATATAGGATTTGGCCTTGCTTATTACAATTAAACCATCCAGAGAAATGCAACAGTCACGACAATAGTAAGTTTACTTCCTTTATTGAATTCTTCTGGGATGTTTTATGTCATTTTAGTTCAAATTTTAGACATGTAGCCTTTCTACAGAATTATTAGTTTTTCCGGATTATTTTTAATCATTGCTGAAAAGCCTCGGTGAAATTTAAAAATAACTACATAAGTAAGCCTTTTATATTTCATATTAAGTTCATAATTTAGACCATACGTATAAAGCAGCCAATGGCTATCAACAATTAAAGTGCTCACACTTAAATAAGTTACATTTTGAAATCAATTTTTTTAGTTTTTTGTGGAACTTTCAAATATTCATATTTACTATAATTTAATTGTATTTTAAATTTAAATTTGTTTTAGAACTTAGAATTTATAAAACTTGCATGAACGTAAAAAAAACATACAAATCAATTGTGACACCTTATTGACGTGCTTTTGTCTCCATCTTGTGGTGACTTTCTGCCATAGCATTTTTTGATGATCATCTGTATGAATGCCTATAACCTTATATGATGGCCTCTATCTGGGTTTACATATATTGCCTATGTTTGTAATTACTGATTCTTTAATGAGTTATTTACATGTTTTTTTTGGAAAAAATGTAACTATTTTAATTGGTAGAGAACATAGAGTTCTTCCACAAATTCACAAATTCAATAATTTCATTGTAGTGTCAGGTGAGTGAGTGAGCACACATGAAATAATAATAATACTTTATAATAATCTTTTTCGTCAAAACATGAAACTTTCCCGTTTTCAATGTGTTAGGTCAATTTAACTGCACACTAAAGATTTTTCTTGACAGCTTTAGTGCAACACAAATCCAAGAAAATACTGCCATCTACTGGTCTTAATGAAAACTACCGCTAATATTATTTGAAAACGTATGTCAATTGTCTACAGCTTTTGCGTAACTATTTTTATATGAATGCAGTCTCTTCACATTTTTGCAATCCCAACCAAACAAGATCATCACAGGTACACAAAAAAATTGGATAATAATTTGATGTTAATAAGTCAAGCTGTTCACAACTAGGGCCGCTAGAGGGACTCAGTGAGCATAAACATATAAAAATAATAATAACAACACAGAGGATTCAATGTGGTAGATCTAGTAAACTACTACATCAGGGTGGCTCAACACACGACCTGTGGGCCAGATACGGCACGACAAAAATCTTCCATAAGAAAGAATACAATATTTACCTGTAGGTGTAAGATTAAACATATAACTCTTGTCAATAGAGTCAAAAAAATCGTTTTTAAACAGTTTAGTGTTTAAAATAAAAAGTTCTGTATTCTTGGGAACAAATGACATCAATATATAATATCAGATAAACAATCCTCTCTATATCTCAGATGATTAAATTTGATAACAAAATGACACTTAGGTTGGCTTAAATGTTTCTTTTGTATCATATTAATTTTGATATGGCATTTTTAAGCCTTTATCCATTAAGGGTAAATTAGGCTTTAACGTGAGCGAACAGCTTTAATCTATTCACAATTTCTGCTGGAATATAAATTGGTTTCTGAGTAAATAAGTGTCGCCCCCTGCTGTCCATTAAACAGAAAGCCAATGTTATATATTATGATTATTAGCAGGCCTACCAAGTTCATCTTATTGAGTTCAAATGACAATAATATAAAAGAATATTTTTAAAAGTCTGGTAGAGGAACAGTTTTATACTTACATTCATCACAAACCATTTAAGATAACATCATGTACAAGAGATCTCATCTTATAAAGCAGCAGCTTAAATTCCCATAGCAGCAAACACGAATGTAGTCCCCCAACCCCCAGCTCTGGGCAAGTGTGTTCACTGCCCCCTTGTGTTAACTAGTATGTGTGTTTCGCTGCATCAATGCAGAAGTTACTTTCATGCACATGTCTCATTTCTGGTACTGTTGTAGCTTATAGCTACATTTGGAACTGGTGTGTCAGCACTAGCTTAACATGTTCATAATGACTTGCAAACACTTTGTAAGATGCTGTGATAAGATTGTAAAATGATATTAATGTAATGTGCATAAATTCAGAATGCACCTTGCAATTCTTGATATCCTTTAACACAAGGGTGGGCCATCAGGTGGGATAAAGATTTATAAATCCACATCTATTTGTGTTGAGTTGTCTTTTGGCATCTGTTGGACAATTATGACGTGTAAATTGTTGATAAAGCAAATATTTAGTTTTATCAATTGTTGTTTGCAGCATCTTGTTTGATTCAAGGTTACAGAAAAAGACCATTGTCCAGTTTCACATATAATTTTCTTGTTTGTTAAGTTAAACCCCTTCTCAACAGATTATAACTTGTGGTTGGTGGATGTTGTCAGTTATGAACATTGATACATTAACATTTACCTTCATTTTATTTTCATTCAAATATTCATAGTTTTGCTTTATTGTAAATGAATTGCTTTCCCTGCATTATTTTTGAAGGGCACATAGATTCGTTTATTTTGAGATATATAGTTATGTAGTTGTTCTGTCGTACTTATGGCCCTGACATTTTAGATTTTTTGTTAAGATTTTTTATTGTTTCATTTTGACAATAGGATCAAGGCATGCTTAAGTAGAGGAACATTATTTAGTGCAGAAATGTTGTGGCAAGCATTGTGCAGTGTTTACACTAATGTATAATTCTGTACCATAATTATAAGATGCTATTAAACCTATCAGAAGTAAAACAATCCTATTTAATAAATATAATATGGATTATCTGTAAATCATGTGTATTCTAATAATGTTAATTATACCAGCAAATGCTGTATTTACCAAGTTAACTTGTTGGGTTGTAACAACGTTGATTCCACGTGATGTTTCCATTATCAAACAATGTTTAAAACTTCAACCTATAACGACGTTGACTTATATAAAACAGAACACAAACAAACAAAATTAAATCAGCGTTGATCCAACGTCGTTTTTCTATCTGGGTACAGTGTTATATTTGCAAAATTGACTTGGTGTTTTTATGTTGACACAGCATAGCAGCCCCTTACAATTTTGAAACCTTGTTTATTAAACGTCTACATTTTCTCTCTTTTTTAACACAAATGAAATAAAAACAACAACAACTGCTATGTTGTACCATGTATGATTATGGGTATGACAAATTTGTTCATGAGTTTAAAGATTAAATTGCGCATGGTTAGCACTAGGGGGCAGTATCGTAACAAATGATAACGATGCGCCTGTAATACATTAATTTGTCGAGTCAGTCAGTCAAATACACCTAAAAGTCTAAAATAATAATGTAGATATTAAAGCACTGCTAGTTGCTTTTTTCATTTTTATTAGCATTTGTAAATCTGCTTTTACTCGTGAATTTCATGAAGCATCACAAAAACTTTTACTGTGAACATTTACAGCAGAACTACGAAGTGGAAACTTTACAAAGAAAATTTGTAGTAGAACTGAGTTGTTTTTTTTTACAGAACCTTACAGTTTTACTGGAAATGCTTACAGTTCTACTATGCAACTATTTTCATTTTTTCTCCTGGGCCATGTGTTATAATAATCTGTATAATCTTGTGTAATGATGACAATGTTGTAATAAATAACTGTCATGATTGCCAAAGTATAAAACTGACACTAAAATTATAAAACAAATTTTGCTAAGTATTTATCCTAAATATAATAATGATAATAGTAATAGAAATAATAATAATAATAATAATAATAATAATAATAATTGTTTGCTTATAAACACAGGATTTTTAAGGTTTTGTTATACAGACAGTAGATTGAATTACACATCACCCAATGATTGTTTTTATCATTGTTTACTCCTTTATACCTTTAAATCTCAAAATTGCTGAAAATGAAGATTTTTCAAAAAATAAAAGTTAAACAACATCAGATTTCGATCATCTTTCAAAACCATGTTTCATCACTACTCTTTTTTTTCTTCTGATA
Source organism: Ammoglanis amapaensis (assembly GCA_028566735.1). NCBI lineage: Eukaryota > Metazoa > Chordata > Actinopteri > Siluriformes > Trichomycteridae > Ammoglanis > Ammoglanis amapaensis. The sequence continues at coordinate 1,435,661 of JAOUQU010000040.1, read as the reverse complement.
AGTTTAATAAGATAGTTATCTTATATACAAAATGTTTAGATGAGTGGATAATATTTTAAAAGTATCGTTTTGTAATTGTAAATTCTATAATTATTTTGTTCATTAACATTTCATCTTTTTTATTGCAACGAAAGTTTAAACATTTAATGACAATGTGCAAATATTAAACGTAAAACAGTTAAATATTTAACTCATCATGGAATGTCACAGTGATCATTAAACTGCATATTTTGTAGATGAAACCATTTATATTTATATAAAAACTTTTATTTTTGTTTTTTCACCTTTAAAAGCAATAATTTGTTCTGCCTGTTTCTGACACACACATAGCCAAGCATTAACTTCTCTTCTGGTGTATCTTGAATTTGTTTATACTGCCAGGCTTCACATAAAAGTCATTAATATACAGATATGTAGTTTATTGCTTTACTTAAAGCAGGAGATATCAAAAATTATTCTGTGACTTCAAATAATCCAATAAGCTTAACCTGAAAGTGTTTTTCTTTCTCTGTATAAAGTGCAAAGAATAAGATCGTTTTCGGTTTGGGTCTTTAATTGGATAATCGGTCACTGTTTTGTAGTAATAAAAGAGGTCCGTTCCCTAAATAAAACTTTGGGGGAATTAACGCGCGTTACTTTGTCATCAATGAATGAGTGTCGACTTTTTACACAATGCGCATGCGCTGTGGTCTCCCCCATCGCCGTTAAGAACCCAGGTCGACAAGGCTGGCCGCCATTGGGTTCAGAAGACTGTCGTGCATTGAGAGATGATCATGATGGTTAAGCTGCTCGTGATGAATATGAAGATGAGGGTGATGAAGATGAGGATGATGAGGGTCGGAGGCATTTGGACCGAGCGGTGGAGCAAAGCTGTGCAGTGGTGGCAGGCCGGAGCTGGAGGGCATGAGCAGGGCAGGGCTCATGGAAGGATGATCTGGGGTCCCTGGAGGAGATTTATCATCAGCTGAGCTCTCACACTGAGATTTGTTCTCGGTTATTTGAGACGCCAGAGGGTTGTGGCCGTTCTGACTTGCTCCCTCGTTTTCCCTGAGGATCAGATCGTTTCCATTCATCAGACCAGCATGTCAGAGAGACATTTATTTAATTGGACAAATGTACAAGCTAAACACCACTAATACTATTGTATTAAATACCTGATATGCATTTATAGTAAATAAAACAAGGTAACAATTACAGTTGTCAAATCCAAGCCCTGCAGCTCAAAGTATTACATGCAGTCATATTAGTTTTATAAAGTTAAATTCAAAAAAAGAAAAGAAAATGACGATGATCTCATTTAATTAATGCTTTTAAGATAACTTATTATATGTTGTAACCTCGTTTTAATTACCCACAGTATATTGACATGCCAAATATTTGAATTGGATCAAATAAAATATACAAGCAGTGTACAAAATATACAATACAATTTTATTAGTGCAACTACACCAGGGGACAATGAAAATCATAAAAACACGTCAAAAGCACTAAAAGTATTTGTCTTTTAAAAAAAAATTTTTTATCACCACGACATATTGTGATTACTGTTTAATGCCTAAAGTTTTTATTAGTATTTTCTTAGAAAATTTGAATTTGGACCTATGAATGTAGTATTTTGTCAATAGTATTAACATATTAGCCAAATAAAAAGCAAATGCAAGATTATTGTTATTTTTAAAAAGATTTTTGCTTTAGCTATAAATATACGTTCATCCATAGAATGTATTAACATGGGGCTTGTTTCACGTGTTTATTTAGCTAATAATTATGAATATAGAATATAGAAATATGCCAATGACTGCTTCAATGACATCTGGATATATATTTGATATATGATCACAAATGTTTATTATCGTATTATTGTCGATGTCAAATCTACATTATTCGATAAAGCGTAATAGTTGGAATGTGCTTGTAAACAATTATCTTATCCTTCATTTGCTGAATGCACAATAAAAACAATAAAAATTTTTTTTAGATCATTTACACAAAGCACAAAGCCCATGTTAAGATAAATAGTAGGAAAATAACAATATATACCAACTATTGTAAAAAAAAAATTCTGTCAAGGACAAGGATATGTTTTAGGGTTTAAAAACGTTTAAAATGTACAGGAACGTTTAGAGTTATAAAACAGTCGATTAAATTATACAAGGTGACCTGAATGTTTGTAGGGTGTAATTGGGTAAAGAGGATGAACGTTGGCCAATGTTTTACGCACGAGAAGAAAGTAAATATTTGAATGAAAGAGCCCAAATTTTTAATTCAACATTTTATTATTAACTCGGTTTAAAATCGTTATTAATTATATTTATTTTTTGTTTATAAAATCAATATTTATTTATATGCATATACATGCATATTCCACATAATCGGAATATAAGAGCAGACATATGTACCTCTCCTTGGCCTCTGCAGCTCGGTCTCTCTGCCGTCGATTCTTGAACCAGTTGCTGACCTGAGTGGTGGTGAGTCCGGTGGCCTCAGCAAGTTCTCGCTTCTCTCTGGGAGAAGGGTATGGGTTATGAGAGTACCACTCTTTCAATACGCAGCGACTTTTCTCTTTAAAGCAGTAACTTGTTTCTTCTCCGTCCCAGATGGTTCTCGGCAGGGGGAACTTTCTGCGCACTCGGTATTTCCCTACAGCCCCGAGGGGACGACCGCGCAACTTTTCCGCCTCGATGTAGTGCGCTTTGAGCCAGAGTTGCTGCAGCTTGGTGTGGTTGTGTGGAGAGAACTGGTGGCTCTCCAAGATTTTGTACATCTCCCTGAAGTTTCCCCGATGGAAAGCTACCACGGCCTTGGCCTTGAGGACGCTCTCGTTCTTGTGCAGGTGCTCGCAAGCTGGTAGGGACCAAAGGAACCGACCGAGGCGCTCGATGCTTCCACCCTGCTGCAGTACCTCGCATACACACGCCACCTGCTCCTGCGTAAAACCAAAGGTCGGCGGCACCGCGGCCATGGTCATGCGCGCGGTAAATGCCCCTTTCCAGTTGCTTTGCTCCTCGTCTCGGCTGTAATTCTACGCGCTTTCATTCAGACAGTTGACTCAGGTGTTTGAGCTGTTCCCACGGACGAAACTTAATTCTCCATTGGGTGCATAAAAAATGCATGACAGACTCGACAGCTTTCAGAAGTCTGGTTAGAGATCACAAGGATTCGTGAAAGATTACGCGCGACCGTGATTTATCTAGCCTGCATTATTGGATAATTACATGATCGGGCACATGATCTTATTCCTGCCATGCGTCTTCACATAGTGCGCAATAGCCAACATTATTTCCTCGATGGTGTTGGACTGTTAGCCCGCCCTCCGGTAACTAAATATCCTTACAGGAGCAAGTCATCCCACCAGCCATTCAACCAAGTGTGCAAAACAGTTGCGCATAGATACACAACAAGAACGTGATGTTTACGTGTCTACAAAACCGTGATAAATACAAACCGGTGACATAAGGACTGTTAATTATTATTCAGAGCAGATACATTAATAAGTTCATTCATATTGTGTAACTGTCCACTTGTTTTAAGTGCTGGTGGTGGTGATTGGGATTTATAGGGTGGCATTGTGGCTTAGTGGATAGTGCTGAGCCTCATATTTTCTGTGTGGAGTGAGCATGTTCCAATATCCCAATGTCCATCTGGCTTTCCTCCAAAAAGACTTGCCAACATGTTATAGATCCCATAGATATCTATTATAGTGCTGTTCCCAAGCCCTAGTAGAAACTGTGGAGCAGGATCTCCTATGGCAACAAAGTGAGCAGGGAGCAGCTGAAAGATAAACATGTAAACAGATAAGACTGATTGCCAACAAGCTCCAAACACATAACATTTGTGCAAAAATATGATTTGATTTGTTGTCAAACTTAATTTAAAGGATGTTAAATTTTGTGTATGATGCTTTTAAAGTCTGAAAGAATCCCTTATTAAAATTAAAATAAGTCTTGTGTTGCCAAGATGCTTATTCAAACCTAAAATGCAAATCTATCACAAAGGCCACTTTAAGCAAAACACATTACTTTTTTTTTTCAAATGAAGTATTTTATTAAAGTAAGACCTTCTTTTATGCAAAGCTACTGCCACTGAAAACTGGGTATGTGAACATCAGTTGTAGTTATCTGTTGTTAGAAATCTGGCAACCCTTTTCACAGCAACATTTTCCAGAGGTCATGTTATTTTATTTTTTTTTAAACTCAGTAACTAATGTGATTTAAACATAGCAAAGTATTTAAGGTCTTATAACAAAACTTGAATAAAAAATACAGGTTGTGAAAAAAATATTTTACAGTAACATGAGTAAGCACCTTTGTCTATATTTTATGAAGGATAAATAGTGTGTTATCATATTTTCAAACAGCATGTCTAGTCATGTCATGGTAGTTCATCTCTTTTAATGTGTTAATAACGATACTTATAAAATTGAACTCTGCTAAAGTACAATAACAACACATTGGGTTCTGGTGGCTTGGTAATTTTCATTATAATGAAATAAAAACTGAGAAGTCTTGAACAAAGAAATTAAATGCGACCATAAGAACCAATAGGTTGGTTGTCCTGGACTTAGTCAGCCACCAAGAGCATGTTTAGTGATGAATGTGGCAAGAAGTCACTGGTATCATGTATCTGTTGAGTTATTTTGGAATGTAACATTAGGCCTGCTTGCTTTTTCATATGGACACCAAGCATGTGCTCCCAAGGGTACAAAATGATGTTCACCAAATTAGTTTTATTGATTTACAAGCTTGTATTTTTTTATGAGTTACTTACTCAAACATTCTAAGAGTATATTTTTTATAATAAACTAAAAATAATTGTTACAATGAAATGGGGTTGTCTCAGTGCAATAAGTATTTGCTTTTAAAGCCATTCTGCCAAGGTTCTTTCTGTGTTAATGTTCTCCTTGTTAAAGGAACTTTCATCTGCATGCTCCAGTTTTCTTCCCATAAGTTTAAAGCTAGGCCTGTCTAAGAGGACTAGAATACTCACTGCAATACTCACTACAATGGACTTTTGGCAAAATAGACAATGAATGAATGAAAAAGATGAATTGATGAACATACATTAATGAATGACAAGGAATTTTTTTACCATGTGCGCATTAAACGTTCATAAATATGCCAGGTTTACTGTTATTCAAACCGTAGACACAAGCACCATTGGGTAAAGAAAAGCTGGCGTGATTATGTTGGTTTTAAAGGAACTAATCCATTAAGTATGTAATGTATATGCATCTGCTTATAAGCGCGATCTAATTAATTTAGTCATATTTCGTTTAAATTTGTGAATGTTTAAGCTCACTATGATTAAATTTACAAATTGTATTTCATTTATTTTTGCAAATGACTAAAATATAATTGGAAATTAAATGAAAATATCAAATCAATAAAGAAAAAAAGTTTGTCCTCTATTATTCCATTTTTTCCAGTTTTAAACAGCTTAATACTATTTAGGGTAAGATCAAAAACTTCTGGCAAATTTAATAACTTTGATCCCCTAGACAGAATTACATAAGAAACTGTTAAGCTGCTGTGATGAATAAAACTCTGGGCTAAAAATCCAGTTTAGGTGGCTGCTTGTGACGCTGATTGAGAGAACACCACTGGCAAAGCCAAGTGCAGTGCAAAGCTGTCATCAAAGCAAAAGTGTCTACTTCAAATAAAATTTTTATGGTTTATTTTTTTGTTTACCAAATACTTTAATATGTTCTCATTAGGATTCATAGTTGTAGTGTTAGTTTTGTCTGCATAAGGAATATCTTATATTCTTATAGTTTTTTTAGTTTTTTGTTTAAATATGTACATTATTATTGTAATTGTAAAAAGAATAAAATACCAAAGATTTGGCAGATATGATCATCTTTTCAGTAACAAAAACAGGCTTGTCTTCTATTAACAGTTTTGGGATAAATCTACAAGCAATTGATGTATATGTTGCATAAGATTTTCATCAAATGGTGCACATAATGACATTACATACATACATACAGTTTAGCTTATCCATGGTGATATTATGACCAATCTCGCCAGATATGTCTTTTTGAAAATAAAATTGAACTTGAAATTCGTATAGCATTAAAGTTTTATTAGAACTACATAACTGTGTGGACTACAGAGGTAAGAATTGCCAGGTCATTGTCTGTCTGCATCAGTCTCTTGTTTCAGCAAGCTGTGAGCAAGGAGCAACTCTGTTAATCCAGCTCTGCCAGGCTGTGTTGCAGAACTGTTGCTGAATATGCTGCAGCCTAAGCCTTGACTTTTTTCTATTCAATCAAGGCAGTTGTGTGAGGACCATGAGCAAAGACACCCTACACTCGGCAATCACTCTGACCTCCACTCACAGTGCACACTCTAAATGATTCATGAAGCTGGCTCACCTTCCCTCTCGGGAGGGACGCGATACCTGATAGCACCGGGAGAGACTGCAGCTAAGTGTGTGTGTGTGTACATGTGTGAATAGTGGAGGTTTGGAGGGGGGGTCTACAAGTTCATAAATTTCATTTGAAATGATCCAACTAATAATTTTTGTGGCATATCAACATTATAAAGCATTACCCAAGACACACAAGGACTTCTTGTGAAAACTACATAAGCGTGCTAAATGTATTTTGCAAGACAGTGATTTTTATTTCTGTTATACATCCACATCATCAATACTGCACCCATTAGCAAACTTATAAATCTTGTCAGTGCTTGTTTTTTTTCTATCATTCTCTTTTTATGGCTGTGTTTCATTCTCCTTCTCTTGTCCTCCTGTCTCTTGGCCCCCTGGGAGATCGGGTTTCCCCCCTCCATCCTCCTGGCAGGCAGAGGGATTAAATGTGCATGCATAGGGAAGTGACACCGCCAGTGTCTGGGCAGGAACATGCTTCTCAGACTGTAATCAAAGCAATATCTTTCATCCCCCCCCCCTCTCTCTGTCTCTCTCTCTCTCTCATACTCACTTTCAGAAAGTCCCCTATCTCGTTGTCCAGCATCTCAGCTTAATCAAACAAGCATACGTTTTTATTACTGATTGTATCTCCAATGAAAAGGACAGAAAAATAATATTTTTTTAAAATGTGTTTTACATTGTTTTACTATTTGATACTAATGAGAGTTGTCTCTTCAATCACTTAGGTCGCACCTGTTGCTAATAAATCAAATATTTCCACAGTACTTAATAGTAGCTGATTTGAATTCCTGAGCCTTTTTGTTGAGAAAACCATGCTGGTTTGAAGCAGACGTAGAGGCACAGTCTATGTTCTGCTTTATATATATAATTTGGAATAGCACAACAATAGCATTTTTGTCAGAAATACTAAAGTAACCTTCATGCATATTTGGTTTGAGGTCATGCATGGTTTGAGGTTTTTTTTATTAAACAGAATTTATAGAAATTGTACTCAAGACAATTTATAATGTCATGTTTTACACCCTTACAGTCACAACAGACACAGTAGTTACTCGTTACACAAGATTCATCAGGTCACAAGGAGGTAACAGGAGTACCTGGAGCAGCCACAAAGCCGCCCTACCTTAAACTGTCTATATTATCAAATTTCTTGATTTTTGTACCTTTTTTTGTGATTTTTGTGTCTGTTTCTTCATTAAACTGACTGGTGAGATGTATTTTACAAAAATGTGTCCTAAACAATTCACTAGTTAAGCTGTTACTACCTCCAAGTTGCCACTGTTCGGCCGATGTGCAGGGCCCTTAACCCCTACTCCTATAAGTCGCTTTGGATAAAAGCATCTGCTAAACACTGAAAATGTCAATGTCTTTGTGAAACCATAAAATCATCAGTGTATTACAACATTAATTATTACAAGAACTGATTAACAACTCAGTTTAACATACGAAGCATGTTAACAGCCGGGTTATGAACTTCTCTAAAAGTCAACTGATGTCAGGTGTTCCAAGTAAACAAGTTCCAGTGTATGTTTTAGTTATAGGTTTGATCTATGATTTGTTCTCTATTCATACACAGAAATGTTTTACAAAAAAAATAAATAAATAAAGAGATGGAAATGGTGTGTGAGGTTTTTAAAGATTGGAATCAACTGTCACTAGGAATACATGTCCTGCATGCATTACACCAAGGGGACAATTTTTTAACCAAATGGTCTGTGTATTTATAATTTAACTTTATATTATATGTAAACAAAGCCAACATTGGGGACAGTTGTGCACTGGTCATTGTGGGTGATGAAAGGTTGCCAGTTTGATTAATTGGTTCAATTCTCAACTGAATTGTTTTTGAGTAAGGCACCGAACCACTAACTGCTCCCCGAGCACCATGGCTAGGGCTGCTAGGGCACCGTGCCGAACTGCCCCCTAGTGTGGATTTCCTAGTGTGAATAACTGTGTGCTTCACAGCACAGATAAGGTTAAATGTGGAGCAATAATTCATTTGTGTGTAAAATGCATGTGATGATAAAGTATTCGCAATTTAAAATATCTATTCTAAACACATAACTCACGATGTGGCTTCAGCTGCCCATCTTCCATCTACTTTATGTGGGTCAACACATTAAATGCTAAATTGAGAGAGCAGTTTTAGGAATAGACAGAGCAAGGTTTTCTGGTTCTTGGGGCATGTGACATGCAGCATGCCTTTAGTGTTTACCACTCTGACACTTTCACTCCCAGTTCAAATTCCTACCATACCCAGTACCACATTAAACCATTACATGTAACCATTTACTCCTTTAGTTTGGTCCAGAAATATACATTAGGTCACTGTTGGATAATATTTTCAGAAGTGACATTGGGGTATCTATGGACAAGGCAAGAAGTGTGTATAAGAACATGTGTTGGGCACACCTATGTTGATACGTCTACTAAGTGGATTTGGTATTAATGGCAGGTTTAGTATCTCAAAGCACACAAAGCAGAATTTGTTTTTTTATTTCTAATTTGATTTATCTGGGTTATAATTATCAAATTTACATTTACATTTTAAAAGAATACATTTAACATTGATCAAATGATTTATAAACATTCTTAAACAATATTAAATAACATTTAAATAGTACGGGTTAAAAATTTAACTTCAACAGAAATGTAGTTTGTCACCAGAAACCATTAAATCCTTTATGGAGCAAAATTGACAAACAAATATATTTTTTTTAGTTTGTAATGTGTAGAATCGTTCATGTGTATATATAAATACTTGAAGTTTGTTTACTAGTAAACTTGCTAGCGAACTAAATTGACAATACCATTTTTTTTAGAAATGCAATGTTCCTTAAATTTTATTTAATAAAGACAGTCTGAACCTATGTAAATTTTTTCCTGCTTAACTTTGATTCATTTGTAAATAACAACTCTTACATTCCAACAAAGTTGGGAGAGGAGCAATTTAAGGTTAGTAATTTGGTAATCGAGAAAATCTGAGCCTTTTACAAGCAAAAAATTACAGCAGATGCATGACAAAATAATGAAACAAAGGTAAAACAATGTAACTCAACGATTGAATGAGATTTGTATATTTATTCATCTGCATCCAAGGACTCAAAACATATTTACATTTACTATGCCAAATACCTCTACTAAAAAGAAGAACTCCTGGATGGATCATCACAATAAAAATGTGTATTATTGTCCCATGAATCAGCTTTGTCGAAAACAAAAATGCTCTGTTCTCCGAATCAAACTGAAAATGATCATCCAATCCAGACTGTTATCAGCAACAAGTCAAAAGCTGGGATTTTGTCATGTTATGGGAATGTGTCAGTGTGCTTGGCAAGGATCATTTACATTAGTGTGGCGGCAGCATCAATGAAGTACATTGAGATCTTAGAGGAACATATGCTGCCTTAAAGACGTCATCTTGTCCAATTACATTGATGAATTTCTTCAACAAGAATTGTAAATTCACATGCTGTACACATTACAAGGACATGCAGACAGAAAAGAGAGTACTGGTGCTGGACTGACGTTATTAGACTAAGTGTATAGAAAAATTGTTATAATCAGCCTGTTGTACTAATACTTGCAAGGCAAATGGGGTGAAAATACAAGCTAAATTGTCCATTAAATTGGACCAGACCTCTTTAATAAAACATATTTTAAGTGTAGTGAAAAACGTTAATGGGTTGATTTCTCGAAGACCTCAAGCTTCTCGTTAAAAGTCAAAACTTGATTAAATGATTAAATTTGCACAAGCATACATTTGGCATTTAATGTCCAATAAATGATGTTTAGGGACATAAAATTGAATGCTTTGTAGTGATTGACTTAAAGGATAATCAATAAACTAAGAAAGGATTTAAAAACTAAAATAGCACAATTGTTATGTAGTTTGAAATAGTTTTGACATTAAAGTGTCTTAAAGTGTCTTTTCTCACTACACTGTTGTCGTTTCTCCCTCCTTCAGCAATTCTGAAACTTAATGCCCCAGACCCAGAATCACTTTGGGGTGGGAGTAAAAAGAAAACCATAAAGGCAATGCATGCTACATTTTTCTTGTAAACATGTAGAATGTAAAATGTTAATTATTAATGGCAGAATTAATTTAGCATATTTAATTTGTCTTATTTTTTCGTAAAGTTTATTATAGTTATCAGATAAGTACATATGTATATACTGAATTTGGCAGCAATGTTTTCTCTAGCATGGTTATTAGCATTCACAATATCTTAGCAATCAAACATATTTCAAGAAAACACCTCATTTAAAATGCAGCGGTTGGTCTCAGTACAAGTACTTTTGATTCATTCTCTGGGAGAATTTTGGATGTATATTATTACGGTTTATGCTGCGGGCACATCCTCTTGCTAATGTTACAATGCAATGCTATACTCCATTGTTCACATCCAGAAGATGACACTTCCCCTAAGGACATGAATGTCAACTTACAGCTCAACCACTCCCTGTCTGAACAGTTTGGACAAAGTCAAAAACTTAGATATGTGCTTCTTGACGGTCTTGACCACCACAAACAACCTAAAAGCCCAAGAGGCTAAAACACATCTCACAGTCAGGTAGGGTTGTACCATAGTGTTTACTAGTTTAGTTTAGTTTGCTTTTCTTGTCATCTTGAATCATGTATTAAATTAATTAAAACATTGGTCCAGATCACATTCCAACATTGTTACACATTCCAATGATACACTCGACAGTCTTGGTAGAAATCTAAAGAGTTGTTTGACTTTTGTTAGTATATTTATTCACATTTTTATCTACTGAAATGCAAGTGGTGGTATTGACCCTTTAAGCTTGGGTAGTTTATCCTTAGCATATCATCATTGCGTATTCTCTCAGACTCAGTCATATTTGTTGGAAAGTGACAGTCAGGGGCAGGTCCACTGTAAACACAACGCAATGATGCACAGGGCTCCAATCTATTGTAGGACTTGAACATATA
>JAOUQU010000040.1:1371730-1383885 GCA_028566735.1 Ammoglanis amapaensis | reverse complement strand
ACACACACACACACACACACACACACACACACACACACACACACACACACACACACACACACACACACACTTTTCTGCTATTCTCACCTCTTTAACATGGGCATCATCAAAATACATCCACTTGCGTATCTTGGTTTGGAAGAAAAAAGTGGAGTAGTGTTTGCCGTAATAACACACCATGCCCACCAGGTAGAGCTCTGATTGTTTGGCTTTGTCATCTGTCACTCTGTAGAACAGCTACAGGGAAGAACAAATGTTCAAATGTCTGCAAACTCTGAACTGCAGACTTGGATGAGTTTATTGTTAAATACTTTTAAAACTCTTTTATGTACATATTTATTTGTCAGAGCTGTGTGTGTGTGTCTTACATCCCCCAAACGCAGACATGTGCCCAGGCTGTGAATGACGTCCTCGGCCAGATCCGAATGGTCCGAGTCCCACACCAGGCCGATGCTGATGATCTCAGGAGAATTCATTAAAACTCTGCGAATGCGTAACATTTCTCCACAGTTACTCTGAGAAACAGGGACAGAAAAGTGGACGTTTGAGTTCGAGACAAACGACACAATAGAAAGATTCAGATCGACATCAGTCTGTGTGCGTTTAAAAGAGAGACAAACCGAAAACGAAAGGTTAGGAAGTGCGTCAGGCCCTTATGTTCAGCTTCCAATGTTCTAGCTGCTTTCTTTGAGTCAGCGCCCACCACGGAGATGCTTGGCAGTGGCCATGTGAAAATGGGAAAAGCAAACCCTGGAAATCAGTGGCACTGCCAGCTTCACCCCTGCCTACCGCATCACCGTTTTTGTTCAGCGGAGAGTAGGATACGCCAGCGTGGTTGTGCCAACCTGGCACAAGTCCTGGGTAACATGAGACTAATAAAAAGAGCTCTGTTCTCAGAACTGGCCACAGCTCTCACTATCCGTTAAATTCTCTCTCTCCTTCTTTCTCTCTCTCACACACACGCACGCACGCACACACACACACACACACACACACACACACACAGAGTATACAGCCAGCTGTTTACTTTACAGCTGCTTTATACTCAAAACACACATAAATAATGTGCTTGCTTTAACGGTAATGGTCACCCTTGACCTTGGCACGTTTAATCCTCCTGTTGTGTTTGTTTCTTGGGAACATCAACGATGTTCACATGCATGCTTAGCAATCCAACAGTGACAGAAACCATCATATCTCAAAAATCAATGTTTAAATATTATCATTAACACCATTAAATTAATCAATTTAATTAACTGCATTTGAATTAATATGTTGTGGATCAAAAGGAGTTAAAAAGAACCTTAAGATTTCAGAACTTTAAGGAGGGTCAATTTGACTCAATAATATAATAAGAAGATTATGTGTTTACTGAATGCAAGTCCTTATTTTCAAAGCATCATTTTTGAATAATTGAGGGTGAAGGGCCTTGCTCGGGGACCCAACAGCGTCTCTAGCCCAGTTCCTTAACCGCTAAAGTCATCATTGCTCTCTAATGATCGAAACAATAGACGTTATGTGTGTTACAAACTCCCCACACAACCCTTCGCTCATTAGTTAATTGCCTCTCTTTCTCTCATAAGCTTAATTAAAAAGATCCATACATGATTTCTCATTGCTGATTAATTACTGACAGACTGACAGCATTTTAATAACGTTTCTTAATCATTCGAATTAAACGTGGCATCATTTCTAATGTTCTGTGTTCACTTTACATGGTGACGTGTGTAATTAAAATAATGCTAATAACGCCTTTGTGATTTGTAATCCCGATCGACATGCTGGCTTTGTGTTTTAGACTCGCTATACAACACACAACGTGATTAATTTAATGACAGAAACTCTGATAAGACCCAAACGAATATTTGTAGATTTCGTCCACGCTTACAACCAACAAGTAAATCATTAAAATGTATTTTTAATAGATTCATTAAATCATGTGAAGAAAAAGAAACATGTGTAACTGAATCACAAAATGCACACAATGCTCAGGGCCGTTCAACCAAAGAACACCAATAAAAACAAACGTTCTGGCATTGAGCTAAAGTGTTTGTTTTTTTATTCGGATTATGATCACTGTTACACCGCCTGGTGTTTTAAACGTGGAATGGGTTTGAGGTGAGTTATTTTAATTGGCTGATTTATTTGATTGGCTCGTGATTCTCCAGCTTGGGCAGATTAAGCAAGAAATGTCGGTCAGTTCAGAAAGAAAATTTCACAATGCAATGCAATGATAATGAAACGATTTAGATCTTTCACCATCTACCATGCACAATAGTGTAAAAAGATTCACCGAGATTCACCTTTTTAGATATAGGGGAAAAAACAGGGCGAACAAATTGCATAAAGTATAATTTAGAGATCATTTCTCTCTCTCGTGTCGGACCTTTGGATACTCGATATGCCAACCCCCGCCATGCTTTTCTGTTTTGTACGACTTCCTTCAGTTGCACGATCTTTCTTCCTGTGCCATTCTTAATGACAACCAGCCAACAGGCCTTTGGTCTCCCCCTCTTCCTTGGAGCACTGACCATTCCCAGTAGCATCACCTTTCCAAGTGAGTTTACTCTCATCACATATAAAATAAATCAGTGCCTGTCTCATGATCTGGTCACCCAGGGACAACCGGGTTAATGCGATCAAGAACATCCTTATTAGTGATCCTATCTGTCCATGGGAGAGACAGACAGGAAGTTGTGTTTTCTTTTAAGTACTATCAATATGAATGAAAGTTTTAACACAAGAGAAGTTAATCTCCTTCATCTCAGCATGAACACCGATGATGAGTTTATTCACACAACGACCGACGTTTTACTAATGCTTGACCCATTCTATTAACCTGCCTGTTTAAAGATTCCTAAATAAATGAACATGGATTAAACGTGATAACATGTTTGTTCTTGAGCCGTTTGTCATGTCTTTTAAGCTTAGGTTTAAGCTTTTCTACATTCAATCAATCAACTCGGGGGATGAATTTGAGACCATCTGCATGAGAAATAGAAACGAACGTCTTGAATCCTGATGAACTGATCCATATTAATCCAGCAGAGATAATCAGCAGGTGAAAAAGTAAAATCTACTTCTCATTCTTGAAAAGAGCATTTTTAAAACAGCAAGTTCTGGCAACCCATACAACCCCCCCCCCCCTTTAACCCATTTAAAATGTACATCCTCATAGAGTCGTGTAATATCTGAACAAACTATGATGGCACAATCATTTATAATCACTTGTGGATATTTCTTATATCTTATATTTCTTATATCTTTTATTCAAATATGATCCATGGGCAATTTTTTTCCTTTTATTATTGTTATTATTATTAATTGAACCATAATTTTTTTGTGGTTATGACTGTAGTAAATCAGACTCCTATGTAATTCATCAAATGGCCACATTATAAGTAAAACAAACAAAACATTATTATTATTATTATTCCTACAAATTTTGTATTATTATTCATGTTTTTATTTTATACCACATTATCACACTTTGGCTACGGTGGGTCAGGTTTCTGAGATGGACGTCTCCCTCCTTTCCAGGCGTAAGCATATGTATATTATATTGTTATGAAAAAGTTAAAGATTTAAAACAGTAAGCCAACCAAACCCTGTGTGTGTGATTAAAAAATAAAGTTTTAATCAAAATAAACTGATGAAACAGCATGTAAATCTAATGTATAACACACGACATGTGTGTGTGTGTGTGTGTGTGTGTGTGTGTGTGTGTGTGTGTGTGTGTGTGTGTGTATTTACCGGGCAGCTCCGCAGGTCTCCCATAGTACTCGCGTTGCGCAGGAGCTCCCCAAACATGTCCGGCGTCGGTTTTTCCTTGCATTCGAGCATTCGCACGGCCTGGTTACTGCAGCAGAGAGACAGAGACACACGTGTCCTCAAGCATCAGCGATATAACGAACACACGCTCGTAGTGATGTATAATGTTGCTCACACTCGCAATATGATAATAAACTGTACATGTTTCCATTTTTATTGGATAATATGCTAATGTAAGGAATAAGAAAATTTAATGCCTTTTTTTGCACCCCAGTTATTGCATGTTTTTCCAGCGAATGCGTTCAGATAATTATAACGGGATATTAAAACATAACTCCTTATCGGGAATATCATTTAATATATTTTATTTTGCAAAGTTCTCCAATATGCATAACACCCTTGTGAGAAAGCAATTACCCCTTAATTATGCAACAAAGTTGTACACCACAGTTATCTGGGAAGATAATAAATAGTAATAAACATGCATGCTTGTTAAACATAAATCTGTATCATCTTGAAATGTTAATGACCAGTCTGGTATAAAACAGGGACACCCTGAACAGGGCGACAATCCATTGCAGGACTTTGGTGACTTCTTTTACCCAAGGAGGGTGTCACTTACTTTAAACAAGTGGCTTACCCAACAATGAATCCAACACTAACCCCTGCCCCATCCCTGACAGTACCTTTAACAACAAGCCGAGCCCCAATCCCCAAAGTTCAAACCCCAAACCTAGCCTTAACCCAAGACCCGACTCTACCCTTGATCCTAACTTAACTCTAACCCTAACCCCAGGCCTAGCCATGACCTCAATCGCATCTCCAACCTCAACCATATCCTCGTCCCTAATCCTAACTCCAACCCTAAACCCAATTCTAGCCATAACATCTCATAGCTCATCCATTTCTCCGTCTCTTTCTAGTTCATATATAAATGTGTGTGGGGGAGTAAACATCCATCCATCCATCCATCCATCCATCCATCCATCCATCCATTTATTATCTCGCTTAATCCTATTAAGGGTCACTGTGAGACACACACTGGGTAAATACACTGAACACTTTAGATCTGTTTTAGTATCTTTAATCAGACAGCATGTATTTTGGACTGTGGGAAGAAACCGGAGTATCCGGAAAACCTATGCAGACACAAGGAGAACATGCAAACTCCTAAAAGCAAGTGTACCATGTTACACAATGTGCACAGTATAGATGTAATAATGAACATATTATAGAAGCCAGAAGTCGCTTCTAACCGACTGCTTTTGGAGAAAAATTATGATAAAGCAAAACAAAGTTGATTAACGAACAATAAAAAACTTCCAATTTCCTCCAACACATTAATATGTAAGTTAGGGTTGTAGATAAAAAGTGTCTGAAAACATCTTTTTACAGTATTTCAGGTCATCAAACACAGAAAGACAAACTAGTCTAATCCAAACCTCGGCCCGTGATGCTACCACATCATACTGACAGGCAAGTGTGGAGCTGATAGAATAATATCATTAGACTGTTTCTCTGCAGAGAGCAATGAAGCAATGAAAGTCATCCAGTGAATCATGAATGTAGTGATATGTCAGGACACATGAGAAGAAAATTCAATAAGACCATCCAGAAATCTTAAAACAAAGGAAAAAAAACCCAGCCAGTATATTCCAGTATAAGAATGTGCCAGAAGAGAAGAGCTTCCCTGATCTAGACAATGTCTTCACTTGAATATTGATGAAGAACTTTAGATATGAAAGTCGACTAAAACTCGCTAATGATTATAGAAAATTAAAAACAGTCAACCAGAGCAAAACCACAATGCGGCAGAAACTATTTCTTACAGAAGACAAATTGGATCGTTAAATGTCATCAACGACAAGCAGGAAAATACAGCTCTAAGTCATTCTGATAAATTACCATGCTCAAAAGATGAGAAATAATTTCAAACACTTTATTTTGAAACCGATACGTCCGAAATAGCATTTAATAAACCAGAAAATGCCAGGAAAACATTTTTTTAAAACACACGTAACTTTCATAAATTATTGAGGTATAAAATGACTCGATCATGAACAGACCGACAGCGTTTGGAATCATTATATGTCCTGCGTATAAGTCATTATTATATCCATGGTTATCAAACGAGTCTGCCATTTAGTGTCTGTAAAGATCATACTCAAATCATCCTTAAAAAAAGTGTAAAACTGTTTCTGGGTAGGAGGAACAGTACACAGGGACAGTGTAGCCTAGTGGGTAGAGCGTTGGGCTGTGAACCCAAAGGTTGGGGGTCCTGCTGGGTCCTTGAGCGAGACCCTTAACCCTGTCTGCTCCAGGGGGCGCTGTACTGCGGCTGACCCTGTGCTCTGACCCCTAACTTCCAGACAAGTTGGGATATGCGAAGAGAAACATTTCTTTATACTGTACATCTGTATATGTGTAATGACAAATAAAATTTGAATTAGATTTTGAATCCATCCATCGAACTATTTATCTATCTATCTATCTATCTATCTATCTAACTATCCATCAATCTATCCATTCATCCATCCATCCATGTCTCTTTCTCTCTTACTATGTATTGGTGGCAATTTAAGATATAATTTGGCAGCAGAGTGTTTATGTAATCAGTTGTTTGTTTGTTTGGAGCTGCTGAATACACCAGTTTAAATTTAGTTTTCCATAAATAGTTTTCTATTAATGTGCTAACACGTGAAATAAGTAATCTTCCTTTTTATCATATGACAAGTCTACATGTTCTGTCCTTTGTTCTGTATTACAGCAGTATATTATAGTATTAACAACATAAATCATATTGTCGCACCCATGCAGAAATTTCAGTTTATTTGTTGTTAAATACATTTTCTAAATCTACCTGTATCTAATTTACATTTCTGACTGGGAGTTTATTATCCGACGCTCATTTGATTTTGTATTGTGTAAATGTAAGATTTATGGCCGGCCCTCCTGTTGTGCCGGCCCGCTGCCAACCTGGGTGCCTTGTGTTCATCGTGCTGCTCCAGTTAATGATCCTCCCATTAAGAGACCTTTAGGAGCCTGCAGTGGATGGGGACATGTCCCACATGGTGACAGCGCTCTTTGTGTCTGGCTAGAACACAGACTGACTGAAGACATTAATTCCAGTCTTCAATCAGCCTTCCTCCTGCTGGTAAAAACACCTTGATACACGTTTATACACATGCTCATCCGGAAAATCAACTCGCGCACACACACACATGCAGTCTTATCAGCGATGCAGTGGAATAACTCGTTGCTCACTGCTTCACAAGTGTCCTGCTCTATCTTGCTCTAGTACAAACACACAGGCTCAGTTTGACAGCAATCACAAATGAAGCGTTAAATTAAGAAACAGATAGTGCCATTCCCTAGAGAGTGGGGCACCCCTACACAAAGGGAGTACCCGACTGAGACCACACCATCATTAGCTTCGCAGAGACACCCTCCGCCTCTTTACTTCAACAGCCAATTAAAGGTTAGTCTTTCTTTTCACCCTGTCTCCGTCTGCCTATTTTCAGAGGGGATCTAAACCAACCCCCTTCTAAAAAAAAAACCTAGTCTGTGGAGTTCTCAGTAGCTTTATTATACTGAATTCGAGAGAAACAATGCAGTCGACTGTATAAAACGACAAGCTATAAACTTTGCTTTCAGGCTTTTTTGCTAATACCCTTTAAATTAAAGCACTTAATTTACCGTACGCTATACACCCATACATTGTGCTGTGGCAACACCACAAGCCACGTTAAGCCAAATGACATGGTAAGTTGTTTTTATTAAACCCTCTAGAACCCAGCTCAAAATACTAAAACACTATCCTGTCAGGATCGACATTTATTGCAAACAACATTTCACAACAATTAGCAGATTACAGATCTCATCCGACAATATATCCTCTTTATTTAAGCACATAATGTGAAGTATTACTGTGTACTTGAATACTTTTCTACTTTCATATTTTTTTGCATGAGTGAATGTCACTTGAACTGATGTAATAATGACTTTCTCTGTGAGATTAATAAAGTGAGCTGTCTAACTTAATACACGACCAAACACATTCACAGTTCAATGAAGAACATCACATGGTATTGCAATAATGAGTTCCCTCACAATCTACCCACAGTCATGTCTACGGGAGTTGGGACGATTCATGGTGTGTCCAAAAGAAACCCATACGAACACAGAAAGAGATAATCCATCTTTTTAAAGACAGCGGGCAGCGATCTAATCCAGATAAAGAGGAGTTGTGTGGCTCCACCAAGCCTTGCTAAACTACTGTGCAGTTGTGGGCACTTGCTGATTCCTTAAATAACTTTAAAATATAAAACATTTTCATATAAAAACAATTCTTCATTAGGAGTATAGCTGTGCATGTATAATTTTATTAGTATACAAGTATAAACTTGTAGTTCAGGGATGACCTGGCCTGCTATCAAGGTTCTAGTTATAACCCAATATGGTTAAAAGACCTTACAATGCACATCTGTATCAGTACAGTCGCTTTTACTTTTATAATAATTTTATTAGACATATTAATTGATATATTAAATATGAATTATGATGTCATTATTATGTGTTTTCATCATTATTACTTATAGAACAGTACACCATTTGGGACACATCTTGCATTATTGTTCAGTATTCGATTAAACTAAGAGGTTTTTTAAAGTGAAACAATTGCTTTATAAAATAATGCTGAATTTAGTTTTGCTCTAATAAATTTTATTCCCACCTACTGTAATGCTATCTTATTTCCCATATGTTTCTCCAGACATCATATCTCATTTGTAAAGCCAGCTGTCCTTGCAAGACTAGTTGCAATTTAATAATAAATTAGTTTTCTGCTTTTGTTTTTCATTGTACTAAATTGTTAAGTTTTGATTGCTAACTCTACAGTTCCTGCAGTTACACCACACTTCACCAACAATAATCGAAGACTGTCCTCAAATCCTGACAATCGAATCATGACAGTGCATTTGAACAGTGATTAGTAGAGTTTTGTTTAAGAGAATTGATTAACCTTCAAAATGCCCAGGCGGTATATTGGTGTAATCTGTGCTTCTAATTTAAATTAAAAACTGCACTTCGATGATTTGTTTGTACATTTCCTGTTTTTACACTACAGGTAAATGTAACGATAGTATTTTGTCTGATAGCCTAATTGTCCGCAAGCTACAGACAAAGTAAAAGAAAAACTTTAGGCACATTATTTCTTCTTCTTTTAAGGTCTACAATTATGCTTTGCATAACAATAGCAGCCCTGCTCTTTTACTGAACGGCTGTAGGATTCTTTCCAGAAAATAGCACAGCAACAGGAACTCATCAGCCCAGTCTGACATCTTCTCTTTAGGCTTAGTTTCTACTCTGCAAAAAAAGAGTTCAGATCAATGGTATACAAGCTCATTTTCTCCTCAGCTACTTGTCACTGCCTTTCCTGGCTGGAGATGCTTTACAAAAAGAAGCTGCCTGTGTTGCGGATGTAATGGATTTTTGTTGTTTCTAATAAAGCAATGTGATGAATGGCATTTTGGATCTTGCTGGCGCTCCGTCTCTGACCTCATGCTCTGTTCTGTTTACTTTATTGACCAGGAGATAGTGCATTGTCAATAAAATAGTCTGATGAGCTGGCATTAATGCACTTCAAGTTGTCTGTGGCGGTCAGTTACTTCTTCGAGTACAGCGATAGCAAATATAGCCATGTGTAAGATTTACCAGAACTGACCTCCACTGAGCAAATAAAAATAATAAAGCTAGTGCACAAATCTATTCCATTCCATATGACTTTTTACTGATCAGATTGCAGGGTTTGCTTGTTTATTAGGATGTTAAGATCTTGTTTTGCACTTTGGTTACATTTATGACAGCACATAAGTTACAGGTTACACATGGATCATCAGTTTAAGTTCAGTGTCAAACACCATCAAATGATATTTTGTCTCTTCAGACTGTAAAGCAGAAAACCAGAGCTTCATGAGAATCGGCTCCAGCTAAGTATCAGCAAGTATAACCCCAAGTTTAACCCCAATTTGACCAACAGTTCAAAATATCCTAGTCATTCTACAACATGGGCAATGCAAATAAAGAAAATATTATTTAAATAAAGAAAGTATGTTTGAATCAAGATAAGGTTTTTAGATATTCACAGATCTACAGTTTATCAACAAATGATCAACAGTTGGAAAGCGAGTCAAAACCCCCAAAGATCACAGTTATAGAATCCCATAAAAAATTTACATTTGTCTTCAAACCACAACCTTCGTGCCAACAGATTATTTGAAATGCTACACACAAACAGAAGCCTCTGGAGATGCTACTGGGACTTTGAATGGAATCCTGTTCCAAGGTCAGATGAAACGAAATGTGATGTTTTTGGCAACAAACACTTGATCGTTGGATTTCAGGATGACAACATTAAAATCTGTTATCTGGTCTGTTAGGGTACATTCCATAAAGGATATCATGTAGCACCAGGACATGAGTCGAAATGTCCCTGTCGTACCAAGAAACATAAGGGTCACCATGTTTAGATCTCAAGCTCCAGCATCTAAACCTCAGTCCTGTTATCAGCTTTTCATGCCCCTACAAGCAGACTCACGATTGGCTGGAGGTCTGTAGGGACGAGAACAATGTCTGAAAAGAGGATTCTAGTCATTGGTGTAGGTGCAGTCTCTTCTGTCCAGTAGAGGCTTCTCCTTTACAAGGAGCTGACCTCTGAAGCCAGTTTGTGCCGGCAGTGAAATGCTTTGTAACTACTCCATTTGAACACTCGAAATTACGTTTAACAAGCTAAAAATAGATTAGAATTGAAAAAAACAATTGTAAACATTAATTTAAACTACAATTTAAGAAGTAAAAAAAGTAGCAAGAGGGAAAAGAAGGTAATTCACAAAAGTAGGATAAGCTGTATATATATATATATATATATATATGTATGAATAAAGTGACTGTTGTTAAAGTGACTTAGTGTCCAAGTATTGATAAAGTGTCCGAAGTGACCATAAAGTGACAGTGTTAATAAAGTGTCCAAGTAGTAGTGAAGTGATAAAAAAGAATTCCTATAGCTAATTTTATAGGTTCATTTGTGGGTATTTGTGGATGTATGCGACAGGTTTGGAGGTGGAGGTGGCAGCAAAGGCTAGAGAGAGGTTATTTACAATTGGCCCAGTATTGTATTGTAAAAACTTGTAAAAAATAAATAAATAAATTGTTAAATTGTTGGTACTTTTTAATATCTTATAACTTAAGATTAAATGTGCTACAGGTTATTTTGTTAAAATGATTCATTAATGATGATTCATTCATTCATGATTCAGTAATTTTAAAAGAGTATATTTACTTGTGCCTAATGCCAAATGTCAACAGGCAAACAATACTAACAGTTTGTTTCTCCTGACTTATAGAATGTTCGTTACATACAGCTGCCCTGTGAACATAATAATTTAGGTGATATTTTTACCTAGCCTGGTATTTATTAATGTTCTAATTCATCCCGAAGACAGCACTTTATGTACACCATTGGAGTCATAAACAGAATTGCCTTTGGGCCCCCTCATACCACTACCTCAGCACCAAAGACATTCTATAAGCTGTGCTGTGTATGTAACCTACTCGTTCACACCAAAAAAATAGTTTAACTGTAGTAAACTAATAGTTTACTTTTAATGCAGTGTAAAATGTGTTTCAACCAGCTGGTCTTTAGTTTGATTTTGCATTACAACCACAACATTGATCCCACATATTGTTTTCAACATGAAACAACGTTTAAGAGCTATAACACCTTTGTAATCAATTAAATGACGTTGTAACAAACAAAAACAGACCCAAACACCCACAAATCATAAAAATATGTACTGAAAGTCAATTCAAAATAAACCAAATCGTCTCGTTAATTAGAGCGATTTTTGTTATTGTATTGTATGTTTTAAATACTTTTTTATAATCAAATTATGAATAAATATATATTTTTATTATTTAAGAAGCTACTCGTCGACGTAGTTATCATGCAACAATATCGCCACCTAGTGGTTTGTGAACGAAGAAAACTTCAGCAATACATTTACAAAAATAACTGTTTTTGTGTTTTTGTGTATTATGCACAAAAAAACATTGTTAAAATTCAAACTATTTTCTCAGACAAAGACTTTTACACATAACTATAGGACACATATACAACACTTTGTAGTTCTATAATAATGTAGTTCTGTTTTGACCGTCTCATGTGTTCTTGTAAAAGTTGAACTGTGGCCTTCTGAACTTTTAGAAATAATTACAAACAGTTTCTACAAAACAGCACTTCTAGAACTAAAGAATCCAACTAAAAGGAAAATACACATTTTATTGAAGATGCTAAATCTTTTGGTCTTCCAAAACTGACCAAGCCACTG
>JAOUQU010000040.1:1357824-1370742 GCA_028566735.1 Ammoglanis amapaensis | reverse complement strand
TTTTTAGTGAAATGGTTGGTCGTTATCCGAATTGGACGCTATCAGGGGCGTTCGTTAACCGAGGTTCCACTGTATTTACACACATAGACAAGAACATACGGAAAAAAAAACATTTATAATGATTGTATGTAAACTGCATTGCTTAGCTGCACTATGTGAGTTTCAATTATGGTTCAATTGTGTTACCTTTATTCAGATTGTAATCGTACATGATTTATTGAGTTACTCATCAACACAGTTTGTGTATGGCTTTCCCCCCTATTATAAGCCTATTATTACCTATTATTAGCCATGTCCTGTAGATTCACTTTGCTCTTTTTAATCTCTCAATGTATAGAAATCTTTGGCCAGCATTCTCTCTGTAAAGATATCAAGCTGCAGAGAGGACATAACATACAGTCAAGATGAATTACTGGAATTACAGAACAAGTTAATGCTGATGTCATCTAAAGGAGAGCACGGCAAGGAGCAAGTCAACAAGTTTACAGAGGTGCATGATCTTAATAACAAAACAAAAGATATATACAGAGATTTATATATGAATTATGAATAATTTCTTTGTTTTTTAGATATTCGAGGGTGTACAGCGAATGGGCCGAGTCATTTTGCAGCTTTGTGTCTCTGGAAACATATTTTTTCAGAACTTAAAGGTGATTATAAAATCCAACCCAGAAAAAGATCCTTGCATACAAATTCATTTCCCCTTGCTTGCGAAGAAAATTCTGTACTACGGACCCGTCACCGAAGAGCTTCAAAATGTATGTCGCTCAATGGAAGTCTGCTATAAAGATTGGTGTGACTACATGTCTGAGATGCGCTATCGAAACTATGCATTGAATCACTACACATCACAGCAGATCGTCTACCTTTCCCATTGGATAAAAAAGATCTGTGAGGGAGGAATGCCTGTTCCACAGCAAATATGGCACCTACTCAACCCTCTCAAGTCAGACACCACCCTAGATGACATAAGACAAGCTTTTGAAAACGTAAAAAAGAGTTATGTGATTGAACATCAATATCATAATAAGTGTGAGCTGATCTATGAAGATGATGACATCTATGCCGATGAAATACCAGAAGAACTTTCAGATTCAACCATTTGTTTAAAGCAGCTACACAAAACTGAGCTTCAGGAAGATTCTGACGAAGATGAAATATCTTTTCAAGTATATGAGGAATTGTCGGAGATAGCATCTGATGAATTTGTGCCAGAAGAAGATATGGATCATTTTTCAAGCTCCGATCAAGAATTTGAAATGGAAGAAACGATTGTGGAATCTTTAAAGGAAATGTGGCAAGATTTTTTGATTGACAAATCCAGATACCTACAACAACATATGGACATTGAGTTTCTTTCTTGTTTTTTATCCAGTCTATCTGATATGAACCAGCTCCACATCAAACGTATCTTACCACCTATTCTTCAAGAAGGAAAACCAAATCTTGTCCTTTGCCATCCTGCAGAAATGATTACTACTACACTTTCGTTTTACATGGAGAGTCCAGAACAGCGTTTTCCCTCAGTTGATGAGGTGTTGATGTGTACAGAAAACACAACTGAAGAAGACGTAGAGATCTTTCTTCGTCGATGTCTGGGCCAAGGTGCTCCCAGAAGCCATAAGAAGATCTACACTTTGTTCAATCCAGGTTTGCTGATGTATGATGTTGGCGTGGCTCTGGTAGAGCACTTTGAGGAAATGGAGCGAAGAGCTGGATCTCACTATCGCATCGTTTTAGTCAGTCCTGTGAACCAGGACAGATATGTCCCATCATTCTTCAGCAACTACAAGGTACAAGCGGGATTGATGGTTTGCGAAGAAAAAGCAAAAGAATACATCAGACAACACTTCAAAGTCCCTGTTATTCAAGGATGTCGTCAGGCATATCTACAGGGTCTCTCATCTTGGATGGTTTCATCTAGACGTCCAGCTGTTGGTATGCATTTCAATACATTTAACAAAATGCAATTGTAAGAATAACATTTATGAGGACAAAAACTACATTTGATCATAACATTAAAATGAATCTTATAGTTCATTCACAAACAATCACAAACAACGAACTTTGTTCATAATAAAGAACTGGCCTTGTGATCGGAAGGTAGCTAGTTCCATTTAGTCAACATGTCACGACTGAAGTGCACTACAGCAAGGCATCTAAGACTTAGCTGCTCCTCAGGCGATGTGGCTAGGGCTGCCCATCATCCCGAGCCCATGTGTTCACTGCTGCCCCCTAGTGTGTGTTCACTAGTGTGTGTAAGTGTGTGTTTCACTGCACTTACATTGGGTTATTTTCTACGTGTGTAAAAAGAAAAAAGCAGAACGGTGAAAAGAGTTCAACTGAAAAATCTCCAATTTTAGTTCAACTGAGTTGTATTATTTGAACTGGAAAGATGAGCGATTGACCATTTTTAGTGACCCCTTGTACATTGAAGATGCAGTTACTTTATTTGATGCTATTAATCAGCAACATTTGATTGATGGATGTTGTTGTGCTGTAAATTTTTCAGGAAGCATTACTGCCTTGTAATCGTAAATGGTACTCTTTTAATGGCATTCTTACATTAAAACATTGCATTAAACATTTTCTGCAGTATTAAATATATTTTATTGAATGTTTGCTCTGTTGTTTTGGTCTTTTTAGGAAAGTCACTCTATGTGACACGGATGTTTCAGCATTTTCAGAGAGAACTGCCTCGAGCCAGCTATCTACCGGTTAGATTAATAGAACCCTGTGTGGATGTTAATCTCTTCATTCAAAAACTTCAGGAGAAGGAATCGACACTAAGAGAGCACGATCCTGTTCTCC
This sequence comes from Ammoglanis amapaensis, assembly GCA_028566735.1. Lineage (NCBI taxonomy): Eukaryota > Metazoa > Chordata > Actinopteri > Siluriformes > Trichomycteridae > Ammoglanis > Ammoglanis amapaensis. Next base: position 1,367,931 of record JAOUQU010000040.1, on the reverse strand, counting down.
TGCACATTGACACTGCAGCTGTAGGTTTAGCAAACAGTTTTTAATGCTTAGCGATGTTCGTATTTTCTTAAAGAATCAACTTTTGCTGTTTGCATGTGTCAGATGCTGATTTTGGTTGTTTGTTTGAACAGGTACAACGAGGATTAGAAGAGTTCCTGTTTAAGTTACTTGTTTTAGGATGTTTGAGTGATTCTGAAGGAAAACTGTGGAGAAGAAACCCTGCACACTTGATCGTGGTTGAGGCACTTTTGCCTGATCCGTGTCTACAAAGACAACCTCACAAGGAGGTAGGTTATTATATTTTTACAATGTATGCAACATTTTCAACATTTTGTATCATCCACAGTGACGTACAATTACAGTTCTGACTTTAAATGACTTTTTAGACCAATTGAGTGGTACGGGACTTGCTCAGAGGCTTAACAGTGGTGATGGTGGAATTTGAACCAGGAGCCATTTGTTTATGGGCTCTGTATTTTACCTATCACTGACATTTAGCTATCACTGACCTTGCCTCAATTTCCTTCGGGATTAATAAAGTACCTATCTATCTATCTATCTATCTATCTATCTATCTATCTATCTATCTATCTATCTATCTATCTAGTAAAGCTATTTTCCATAGTAAATTTTCTAATTCGTTAACGTTTGGTTAAAGAATATTAAAGCTGAAAATAATAAATGTTTTATGGGATTGCGAACCAGTATTGAAACAAAGAACATGTCCTGTGATCTTTCCACTGCTGGGATCTTGAGTTGGTCCTTTAACTGTTGTAATAGTTATCAAATGGTCATCAAATCAAGTTTTTATTGAAATACTGTGTCATATTTGTAAAGGGGGGGGGGGTCATCAAAAGTCGTCATTATGAAGAACAAGAGTTAAGCACATTTGAAGACTTGCTGTGCAGACATGGGTTAATCATTGTCAAGTGGACTTCATTAAGAAATCTGATTACTCAATAGGTGCTTGTAACTTAATTAATTTTCACATTTATGTATAAATGACATGCTTATTAACGTTCTTTTTGACGCTGATTTTATCGTTTGCATTAAGGTTTTTTTCTTTACTTAATCTTTCTTTAATTATTCACTCTCATTTTAGTCAAACCAAGGACTTCTGTTCTTACTGCCAAACATTCACTGCAGACCTCCAAAAGAAGTGAAAGAACTGGTACTCAGAATGAACCGTAAGACCGAAAGCTGTATAGACCCACTGATGGACTCACAGGAGTTTAAGAGTGAAGGTGTTCAGAGACCTTATCAATATTTAAAGTGTTTCAACAGAAATGAGAATCTGGACCATTTCAAATACCAAGCTGGTTCTGTAGTGGGTGATACAGTGGACTGCCTTCATCATCTTTTGTCTAATTGTGGACTGAAGGACCCATCATGGTCTGAACTAAAAAACTTCACTTGGTTTCTTAATCTGCAACTAAAAGACTGTGAGATCTCTGGATTCTGTGATCCTCTGTTCTTTGGTGATTACTTGCGTGGCTTCAAGAACTTCATAGTCAAATTTATGATACACATGGCTAGGGATTTTGCATCTCCGTCCTTGGACATCTCAGACCAAAGCCCTTCACTTATTTTGGAAAGTGAACATAGCATGGATCTTTTAGCCAGGTTAACAATCAGGAAACGATGGGAGAATGAATCTCATCCATACATCTTCTTCAATGCTGATCACTTGACCATGACTTTTCTTGGCTTCCATATAAAGCCAAATTTTAATGGGCGAAGACTCGATGCCATTGACCCTCGAAATAATAAAGTTTTGATGGGAGATGTCATGTCACCTGACTTGTTTGAAGGACTTCAGAATCAAAGGATCTCCTTCTCCGAAGACTTTGATCAGCTGCCAAGAGCAAGCAAACTAAAAAAGGTGTCTTTTGTTGTTGGTGCGACGTTAAAGGACAACTTTGACCCTGATCCTACTTATGAACTTACTGCTGATAATGTCATGAAGATGCTGGCTATCCATATGAGGTTCAGGTGTGAGATACCCGTCATCATAATGGGAGAGACCGGCTGTGGCAAGACTAGACTGGTGAAATTCCTCTGTGATCTCCAAAGAGAAGGTAGAGACATTGAAAACATGAAACTGGTCAAAGTTCATGGAGGAACTACTGCCGATAGTATATACAAGAAGGTGAGGGAGGCAGAAAGACTTGCTTTGAGGAACCGTAAACTATATAAACTGGACACGATTTTGTTTTTTGATGAAGCCAACACCACAGAAGCAATTTTTGCAATCAAGGAAGTGCTGTGTGACAAGATGGCAGATGGCTTACCTTTGAACACAAATTCGGGACTGAAAATAATTGCTGCTTGTAATCCCTACAGAATGCACACTCCTAAAATGATCGAACGCTTAGAGAAAGCTGGACTGGGCTACCGAGTAAAGGCTGGAGAAACAGAGGATCGTCTCGGGAAAGTTCCCATGCGCCAACTTGTGTACCGCGTACATCCTTTGCCCCCAAGTATGATGCCTCTTGTTTGGGACTTTGGACAGTTAAATGACTCAGCAGAACTCTGTTATATTAAACAGATTGTACAAAAACAAGCAAGTAAATTTTTCTTGCAGTCCCAATACCAGAGTGTCATCATCAACGTTCTGTCAGCCTCTCAAAGATACATGCGTTCTCAAGTGAATGAATGCAGTTTTGTAAGTCTTAGGGATGTAGAGAGATCAATGAGGGTGCTGCTGTGGTTTTACCAACACAGAGATGACTTTTTTTCCAAGTCTAACTCTATAAGCCACGTCACACTTGTCTTGAAATGCTTGGTGCTTGCCATAGGAGTGTGCTATTATCCATCACTTGAGGACAGAAAGAAATATCTGGAGTATATCAGCCGGCATTTTCCAGATCCACTTAACTCCCAAAATGCACTGGAAAACGAAATTTCCTCCTGTCAAGACTTTTTCCTGCACGATATTCGTACGAGTGCCACTATTGCTAAAAATGTGGCATTAAAAGAGAACGTCTTTCTGATGGTGGTCTGTATTGAGCTGAGGATCCCGCTTTTTCTGGTGGGCAAACCAGGAAGCTCGAAATCTCTTGCCAAGACAGTCGTAGCTGATGCCATGCAAAGACAGGCTTCACACTGTGCCCTGTTCAAGAAACTAAAAGAGGTGCATATGGTCTCTTTTCAGTGTAGCCCTCACTCAAGTCCAGAAGGGATCATTGCAACTTTCAGGAACTGCGCTCGTTTTCAGAAGGACAAGAACATCGATGAGTATGTATCAGTGGTAGTCCTGGATGAGATAGGACTGGCGGAAGATTCTCCCCAGATGCCCCTGAAAACACTGCACCCTCTGTTGGAGGATGGGTGCATCGACAACGAGAGTCCTGATAAACACATGAAGGTGGGATTTGTAGGTATTTCGAACTGGGCTCTCGATCCCGCGAAGATGAACAGAGGGATCTTTGTGTCTCGTTGGGATCCAAGTGAAACGGAGTTGGTGGCGACAGCTAATGGTATCTGCTCGTCTTCTGAAACCGTTCTCCTTAAAATAAAGCATGTTTTGCCCAAGTTAGCAAAAGGCTTTTTAAGAATTTGTCAAGATGATAAAGATCAGTTCTTTGGACTTCGGGATTTTTACAGCTTGGTAAAGAAGATTTTCAATACAGCAAAAAGAACAAACAAAGAGCCCAGTGAGAATGACTTGGCAGAAGCTATATTGTGCAATTTCAGTGGACAAAAAGACGACAATGATCCACTCAGTTACTTCCTAGACCTCTTCAGAAACCTACACGAAGTCTCAAGGATCAACACCTTGGAAATGATTCAACAGAACCTTGTTCATAAGAAGGAAGATGAATGCCGCTACCTTCTCTTACTGACAACTAACAACGCCGCACTGTACATCGTTCAGCAAAGCATTTTTTCAAACACCCAACCTGAAATTGTTTTTGGTTCAGGATTTCCCAAGGATCAAGAGTATGCTCAAGTCTGTCGCAACGTGAGTCGAGTGAAAATGTGTATGGAGACGGGCCGTACTGTCATCCTGCTAAATCTTCTTAATCTCTACGAGAGTCTCTATGATGCATTAAACCAATATTATGTCTACTTCAGTGGGCAGCGGTACGTAGACTTGGGACTGGGGTCACACAGAGTAAAATGTCGAGTTCATCCAGATTTCAGACTGATTGTGATTGAAGACCAAGAAAAAGTCTACGACAAATTTCCTGTTCCACTCAAAAACAGGTTAGAGAAACACAGAGTCGACAGGAGCACAGATTTAACTCCATGGCAACTTAAAGTCCTGGAAAAACTAAAAAAATGGGTTTCTGAGTTTTGCCAGAATGAGTTGTCAGAATTCAGTCCGCTCGATGCTTTTGTTGGTTTTCATGGTGATGCTTGTGCCAGTGCTCTTCTGCAAGCCCTGGAAAGGAAAGCGAAACTGGATCACCTGAAACTTAAGAATGACAATGATGGAAGTGATACTTCTAATGAGGAGCGCGTCAGTACTGTAACTTCAATGGAAGTAAATGCAGAAAATGACATGGAAGAAAATGAGCAAACTCACAACCAAGGAGGAGCGATTCTGTCTCCTGATAACATGGAATGTGCAATGGACCGTGATGTTCAGTCTGATACAGAGCCCAAAGACCTCACAGGTGACGATACAGAGATGCTGGTCTCCATGAGCGCCGATGACACTGACGAGAACAGTAAAACTAAGACAGAAGATGAATTAGGAGAAGATCCAGGCTTTAGAGAAATGGACAAACATGCTCATAACATTGAGGAAGAGGAGTTTGTGCCAAATGACTTCAGATATGAAGAGGAAGAGATCTATGACTCTGCCAAATGCTTGTTATTAAACTGTGCCACTCCAGACTCTGTGCTGAGGCTAAAAAACTCAGAATTAAGAAAGCAAGAGGTCGATCACCTGCAAAAGCTGTATTTCCACCAGCAAGGCCATCATTCCCTCAGAGATTTCATGAACAGTCATTTGAACAAGACCGACGTAGCTGGAACAAGATTTATAGAGGTAAGGATTGCTTGAGCATTAATACCCCAAACCTGTCCACTTAGTACCTTAAAAAGTGCATTATTGCCACAATATGTTTTTTAAATTATTGAATTTATGTTATTTAAGATGTTTATATGAACATGCAAATAAACTACAGAGTCACTAGTTGTGCTATTGGCCTAGATCTGGCCATTATATATCAATTGGTTATATATAATATATTTATATTTCATTTTCATGTTGCACTACTAAATTATCTTGGTCTGAGACACCACAAATTATGTTAGTTAGGTTCGTGTTTAGACATCTAGGTATAAAAAATTGGATTGTTCACAATAAAATGTTCCATACCTTTAAATATATAAATAAAAGTAATTAATATTTGTACTTTTTATATCAGCTAGGTTTAGAAGCTTTATGTATATGCTTGTGACTGTCATAATAATTAATTTTGCTCTTATAATATGCTAATTATGTAATGAAATTGTCTTAATAACTGTCAAGTGTTGCTTATTATTATAGATCACCACTTTCTCTAGTCTGCTTACTAAAGCGGATGTGCGAGATCTGACCGAGGCTTTGGACTTGTCCATGGAAACATTTCTTTTGCTGTCCGTGCATCAGTTTGACACAGAGGTTTCTTTCTGTAGTAAGATTAGGTACATCATGTGCATGCAGTCTGGTTTTTTTCAAGTCATGTGATATTCATGACTACATTTTTGTAAAGGTTTGATTATATTTTTTCGTATTCTTAGATGCTTCCTGAGAAATGTGTCTCTGTCTTTGCACATATTGCTGGTTCAGATGGACATGGAAGAAGCACAGTGCAAAAATGAACTGATTGCATCTGCCAAGTAAATCATTTATTTTTACTGTCTTCAAGTTCTTTTAGAACATTCAGTTCTAAACATCAATATTTATGATTGCACCATTATTACGAATTATGGATCAGTTTAAATCAGCATTTACAACCACACTAATGATTAGATATTGCTCTGTATAAAACTTATCTTTCTTAATAAACTTACACATTATTATGTACATTTTTTATTATTATTTTTGTATTAACCCACATATTCCACATATAAAAATGACATTGGCAAACATTAACAAATATACATTATATTCTGATATTAATGGTCTTTAATACTTAAGTATGCTTTAATGTGCATGTTTTGGGAAGATGGAATAAAACCATGAGCAAATGTAGAAGTGTAATGAAGACATGATGTTATAGTTCAAACCCAGGTTATCAGGACTTATGTTGCTCCCACACCACTCACCTTTAAATAAAAACTGTTATTTTTTGGTACATATGTGTACATTACTGATTGTGTAACATCCCTATATTAAACCAGTATATTAGGATATAGATGTTATTGCTACGTCTGATCTGTTATCTTGTCTGTAGATACTGCATCATGAATGAACTTGTGGAAATACAGTCGGAAGATACCAACTGCTTTGTTGTATTTATTACCAAACTTTCAAGGATGGCAAGCGGCAACAAGTATATCGGTTTCCAAGGAGGTCGGTTAAAAATTTCCACATTATGAGATTTTTTTGTTTTGTTTTTGATTTGCTTTATTTGGTTTTAATCATAGGTGCATGGCTTTCCGTACACATCGATGACCTCAGAGACACTCACGACATGAGCTTGGATCTTTCGGTTTTGTGTGGAACACCTATCAGCAAACTGCTCGCCCTCCCAACAAAATCTGGTACGAAGCTCTGGACTAAGTGTAAGATAAAATGCTCGTATGTTGATGTAAAACATTTTTTGGGTTACTATGGCTACACTTGGTTAAGTTGGTAAATAAAAGGTCTTGCTGTAATGGATTGATACATTTGTATGAATAACTACAGGCTGCACAAGTGGTTATTACCAACATTTCACCCACCTTGGTAATCAGACTATTGAAATGGAAAGTATATTTAATTATGATTTGTTTTAGATTAGAATAATGATGAGTTTTAGAGATGTCATCAAGACATAGAGAACAATTGAAAAGGGTGTGTAGGGATTGAAGTAGTTGATGTTCGACATCAATTCAGGCTACTACTAACTGCACTTTATGCTATTTAAGGTCATGGTGGAACACACACTGGTGGAATACACTGAACGCCTAAACAGTTCACCAATCAAAGAAACACACACGCACACACACCGTGACAGCATGTCCACACGCTCATCTATTGCATGTTTTTTTCTTGTTGTTCCTTGTTGTCACTTTATCTGGTTGTAATCAGCATGTGTGCTTGGTAATTAGGATCGCCCAATAATAATTAGATAATAATTATTATGAATGGGCGCACCCTGAATGTTAATAGTAAATCCTGCTTTATTCTTTAAAATTAAGTATATTATTTCTTCCAGATGGTTCATGGTTTATTAAAATTGTGTGTGTAGACTATATTCTAATTATTTTTTGCTTTATACATTTGTAGATGCCATGGAAACAGAAGACCAAGAAGGATTTACACGAGAACATTACTGGGTAACGCACTAGGCAATATGTAAAATGCACATTATTAATACAAAAATAATAATTGCATGAATTATCTTTAATATTTTTTGTGCTGATGATGTTTTGCTATGATTATTATTAGACAGGAGGATGTGCATACTTGCACAGTTTGTCCTTGGTGAAATCTTGTACACAGAAAGCAGTTTCATTACTTAAAGATCCCGTCAATAAAGCATCGAGGAGTTTGACCCGAATGCACATTCTTCTGGGTCTCTTGGAAGATGATCGAGCGTGTGCTAAAGGTCAGTTATTTTCAGCGTCTGTGGTTATAACACTGAATAGTTTTTCTACATTCAATTCTTGATTTTTATGTTCTAGCACATTTTAAGGAAGTCCTGCTGAGCAGATTGGTGACTGCTCAGACCCAGAGGGAGGAAACGATTCTTAATGCGGATGACTGGGTGAACAGGGAAGCCAAAAAGCGTGAGGCATTGGAAGAAGGCGGCACACTCAGGTATTTTAAATGTACCTGTGAATTACACTACACCACTGTCAGGGGTTGGGAATCCACCACAAACTTTAAATTCTACAAGGAAGGAAATGGTAAAAGAGATCCAGTCATGTAGTGTGAACTGTACAGTGATCTGATGACTGTCCATTCCAAGCCGTACACAACTTATAAATTACATCATAATTTACCTAAGTACCCTGAGTAATTAAGGGTTAAGTGCCTTGCTCCTCAAGGGCCCAACAGCAGCAAACTGGCAGTAGCGGGGCTTGAACCAGACATCTTGATTACCAGTCTAAGATCTTCACCATTAGTCCACAACTGTCAACTCAGTTAAAACTTTGATAACAACTCTGGAAAACATGCAGTAGATTTCTAGAAATGTTCTTATAATATTGTGTATAAATTAAATTTTTCAATAATTTATTATATCTGTTGTGTTTTTTATGTTATATTTAGACACACACTATGGCGCTGCCTGCAGGGTGTCCTGACTCCACTTCTGGCTCAGATATTAGAGGTCTTGGACCGAGACTACAATCTGGACCTTCTGTATGGTGAAAATCTCAGTGAGGGACTCGTTCAGTTTTGGCTGAACATCTTCAGTGACGATCAGATTTTAGACCTGACACTAACAGCAAATTCAAGGTACCAAAAACAAAAGACAAATCCTTTTATTGTGATGTCATCAGTGAGTTAATCGTGAGTATTTAAAATGTAAATTAAACTCTGTTGTCATTTCTTTAGTTCTAAAGAACAAGAGATAGATGTTCAGCACAATATGGTTGTGGATAAAGAGGGATGTTCATGCAACGCTCCTTTTAGCTGGCTCATCAGACAGTACTGTCATAACCTATGGGTAGAGTACCAGTTTGTAAAAGGTGAGGACATTTACCATAGTGCTAAATCATATTTTATGGAAATGAATTATTGTTCTCGTGAGGCGTGGGAAAAGAGCGTTTGTGATTTGTGAAATTGTACCATTTTTAATTTTACAGTACTGTTGTATTGCTGCTTTACTTACGACTTTTAGTCTATGGTAACTGTGTAAAGCACAAAATTACTCAGAAAATAAATGTTGCACAATGATTTGCTGGCGTTTCGACTCTACAAGCTTCTGAGACATAGTATCGATGACTGGACATTGTTTATACAAAGATGTAGATATAAATGAACACGGGACAATGCATACACCGTTAATATATGTGGAAAGAAAATTATTTTTTGTTCTTTATAGTCTACTAATTACATAATAGGTGGTCTTTTTCCCCCAGACATTGAACAGAACAACTACAAGAGAATCCAGCAGTTTGTGAGTGCTGTGAAGGCCAGTCGATTAGGTGGCTACATGGACAAACTCTCCGAGACTGAGAGATTAGAGCTGGGCCAAAAATTTCAAACTGATTTTGTTATCCTCACCCTTAAAGTGAAAACTGAGCAGGAACTGAAGGTGAGTATACCTCGTATAAAATATCATGATTTTTAATAGCATTCATTTTGTTGGCAGAAAAAGAAAGTAAGGAAACACTAACATTATAAATAATGAACCCACTAAACATTGCACCACCAATTTAAGCATATAGGCTTATATCCATTACTCCTGGTGTTTGCGTTTGCTCTTTTTTTCCACATATACAGTGTTTTTACCACAACGGTTTTACATAGTAGTTTTATTGCATTTAGCAAACCTTATTATTTTGGCCTACGGTGTAACAAAATAGTGTAAAAACATAGTGTAAAGATCTTTTACATTTCCAGCAAGTGCTTCCATAGAAAACATTCTTATACTATAGATTAAGTAGACATCAGCTAAAAATATAACAACACTAATTTAGTTAGTCAGCGTGGTAAAGAGGTGATTGTTTTCGTCACTGCAGGTATTTAGTTACAAACAATAACATTTATACTGTATTTTAATTAGGACTGACCGCAATTAATCGATTATTCGTTGGCCGACCGAAAAAATTACTAGTCGGACAAATTTAATTGGTCGACTAGTCGCAGGAAGAAAAAAAAGCTGAGTTTCGTCAAAGGACTTCTGGGACTTTTAATTTGAACGGCGTCACAAAGGACGACGTGACACTCCATACCAGTAGGTGGCGGTAATGCACACCCTTATTGCCAACTGCCATTAAACACCACAAGAAGAA